>CM076579.1:1680966974-1681533363 GCA_034641835.2 Pinus albicaulis | reverse complement strand
ATTCTTAGGATTTAGTTGAGAGAAGTTAACAGGACCGGAGAGAGCTTTATACGGAGGGATCTTCAGCATTGGGTCGACAGCAGTTTCCTGGTACAGCAGGAAGCAGAGATCCGTAGCACTCATTTCAGCAGAGGCCGAGTACATGGCAGCAAGCTTGGCTGCATGTGAGGCGATCTGGATGAGGAAGATCCTGGTCGGCTTGTTCGGGTTGCATTTGGAGCCTACAGTGATTTACTGTGATAACCAGAGCTGCATCAAGCTCTCGGTTAATCCAGTTTTTCATGATAGGTCCAAACACATCGACATCAGGTACCATCATATCAGAGACTGTGTTCAGCAGAGGATCATGTTGTTGTCCTACATTCCGACGGAGGATCAGTATGCTGACATTTTGACGAAGGCGCTCACCAGGAGAAAATTCGAGTTCCACAGAGGCAGGATAGGGGTTGCAGATAATCCATATCTTGCTGAGAGGGAGTGTTGAAAATGCAGCAAGATGATGAAGCCTAGTGAAAAGAAGTCGCCTTCACTAGGTGGGCCCGCAGGCTATTTTTGGCGCAAAGTCTATTTTTAGACTATGTCTATTTTTAGACATATGGAGCATGGTCCAGGGGTTGCAGTATGTTATTCTTGGATGATTGGTCGAGTTGGTAAAAATAGATGGACCTCTATTTTTAGACATTCAGGTGGTTTCTATTTTTAGACTGCCGAGCTAAAAATAGAACAGTCGAATATTATTTGCTCTTAATAATATTCGGACTAAAAACATTATCTTTGTCTCTTGCGGCACTTCAGTTTGACCCCCGGAGGTGGGGCATGTAGCTGACATAAGGAAATTCGAATTTCCTATGAGTTAGATGAGCTCATGCATGTTAGACTTCAGTTAGACTCATGTGGTGGAGTTTTGGTGGAGTTGATTGAGGAGTTGATGGAGGAGGTGTTCCGGTTAACTAGTTTAACTAGTTATGATCAGTTTAACTTATGATTATACTAGAGATGAGTTGGGTGAATTAATTATTAATTAATTCACTGATATTAACTCATTATTAAACTAAAAGAACACATCAGTTAACTCAGTTCATGTTCAGTTCAGTGAAGACTAGTGGAGGAGACTAGGTGAAAGAGCGGGTGTGCTATTAGTTTGCAATCAGTTGTGCATGAGACTTGCACAATCAGTGGAGGAGATTGCTGATGATGCTTACGCTGTTCATTGAGGCTGAATTCAAATTTGGTTTGGCTGTATTCTCTCTTTGGATTGCGCAGCAGAGGCAGGCAAAGCAGCGGGAAGATTTGAACCTGCGACTAGTTTCAGATCTAGCTAGTTTTTGTGTTCAGCTTTGGAGATTGTACTGATTACTCGAGGAGAGTATTGTATGATGTATTGCTGAATGTTCTCTTCTTTATAATATAACAAATAGCTGGGGGTTTTCAGCTATAAGCTTTCCCCATACATACTTTGTCAAATGTGTGTGCAGATCTGGTGTTCTATCGCTTGTTTTTATTCCGCATGGACGATTAATTTGTAGAAGCAATTATGTGTTGTACAAGCAATTCGAATTGATGTATGATCAGGTTAATTGCAGCGAATAAACATTCATTATTCAACCATTCTACACAACCGACCATCGATACGAGCCACGGACACGATCCAGCGTTGTAAAGCTAGCCTTGTTAAAATATAAATCACCCCATCAAACCTTAGAAAAGGCTTCATTCACCCTTTATTTTTAAACCCCGGGCCCCGCCTTCCATTATACCCCGAATCCATTCAGATTACGCCACCTGTCCCTGGGCTCCACCCCCAAACCTACCCACCTCTCCTCCACCATGTGATCACCATCGATCTCCGCTAATCGAGATCTGACGGCCTCCACGACATATTGCATTTTAAGTGGCGTTGGGTTTAATGTTTTGCGACCCACACGAAATGGGCAGTTTTCACACGCCACGCGTCGCATGTTGGGGTATATCACGTCCATTTTTCCCAAAACTTTTTACTGCCTATTCTCCACGTGATAAACCACTTATGGTTTTCAAAACCGCCTTTTTCCTCCATGCCAAAATTCAAAACCTCCTGCCTATGTTTGAACTTCTTCCTGGTTCCCCATTTGGAACCTTTTCTCCTACACCCTCTCCTCCTCTACAAATGCCTTAAAATGGTCCAAAACCCCGAAAAGAGAAGTAAAACCCTCCCCACAGGATTTTAACTAATTTTTTTATGTTTTTTGTAGGTTTTAATGGAGGAGGTAATTGAACTCCACTTCACAGGGCCAAATTAAATCAACTTGAGGCTCGGATGACGATCCAGGACCTCACAAAGGGTTAGTAATGGCTAGAGGGTTTGTGTCAATGAATGGAATCAATGAAACATGATCATCGACTGATCAAAGGAACCCTCCAGCCACGAAGACAGCCTCCCCTGCACACAGAAAAAACAAACAGTTAGAGAAACAAAGAAAGGAAGAAAGCAGAAATATTAGATGGCTAATCCTAATTAGAAGAAAAAACAAAAAGTTTAGCCAGCTAAGCAGAAGATTAAAGAAAGAGAAGAAAGGATAAAGGCAAAAGATGATAAATATAAATCAAGAATGAATAAAAGGACAGAACAGATCACAAACAGATTAAAGAAAAAATGATAAAATCAGACAGTCAAAGTATAAAAGACGGAGTTTAAGGCCTAATGATAGGGATTAAAGATAAAACAAAGGGCAGAATTACCCAAAACAGATTCGAATGACTCAGCCTGTGGCAGTTAATCTTCTCCAAAGATATTTTTTCCACCTAGTGTTTTGTTTCCTTCAATAAAGCATTAATAAGTTATTAGGCTGAGTCAGAGATATTTATATCTGCCAGACAGTTATTGTGAAAGTTATGAATAGGCCTCAAAGTCAAACATTTCACCTATTTTCCCTTAGAAGTTAAGATAGAAGTTATTATTTAGAGAAATATCTGCAGATATTCCTGCCTTAAGCCTTGCATGGTCTTCAAGGTTAGGAATTCATTAACTTTGTAATAAATAACACTCGAAACCTAGATTAGCTTCACCTCCTCATTTATAGCATAAATACTACATCTGAACTCATTATCTTGTTGGCATTAGATGATTCTTTGAAGTAATACATAGTCCCTTGGAATTTGAAAATAAATTGATGTCTTGGAACTTGTGGATGCCCTGATTTGTTTGTTGATGGAGGAGGCTAGATCACTGGATCCCTGAGCTTGGTTGTTGGTAAAGTGCTTCTAATATGTTATTTTTATTTCTTATTTCATTATGTTTCCACTTTTCTATATTTCAGTATAATTAAATTTTTAGGCTAAGAAATGTCTGTTGAAAGCACCTTAGTTATGTTTATTCTTCACTGCCTTAATGTTTTCTTCTGCTAGGACATTTTAGAGAATTCTTAATTGCTCTCTAGACCCCCTAAGCTTGTTTATTTCATAAATAGTTGAATACAGTTGGTATCAAGCATGATTTATGGCTAGCCCTACTTACTTGCTACCACTAAAACACTATTTTTGAAGTCTCTCTCTAAAGTACCCTTCTTTAAAGTCTGCCAAAGTGGTTTTGTTTTGATCATACCCTTTTTACTTGCTTAAATAATTGTTTTAGAGATCTTCATAACTATAATCAAGGATGTTTAGGATTTCCCTCTTCTATGATTACAATCATATGTGTGTCTTAAGTGTTTTCTGTCCTTGAAGGTGAAATCACTAGAAGTTAAATGAGTTTATCGCCTTCTATATTTCATTGGAAAAGTTTTTCTTGAATTATCATCTACTTTAGTTGAATCAAATAATTTATGGTTTGCCCTATATATTGATTGCCTCTCTATGTTTATGATATTTAAGTCCCTTTGTTGAGAATTACATATGATAAAGGATTCTTGATTTCCCTTTGTCCTACTTTTCATTCTTACAATTGATGTCCATCTCATTACCCCCTAAAACTTGAAGATCCACTGGCCAAGTTAGATTTTCCCTATGATGCTCCTCGGTCCATTGATGAACTTATCATGACTTCCATTAGACTCCATTTCCCAATGACTTAGATATTTCCTCATTCTACCTATGCTTCTTGATCATTATACCCAACCAAAAGAAACAACAAAACCTCACACTTAATAAATAGCCTAAAATCAACCATCTAAAGCACAAAAGTTCATATCCTTTGCAAAAAAATAGAGAGATCCCTCTCTAATTCCAGGAAGTCTAGGGCCAAAGACTGGTTTCATGTTACCCTGTCATTTGGTATACCAATATTCCAAATCACGGGACACCAACATTCTGGCGATCACGGTGGGACCTTTTGAGTAAGTTCATGCTTAAATATTCCTTAAAAGATTCAGAAACCCTTGAAAAATAGTATATTGTGGTTTATTTCCACCTCATCGCTAACATGTTGGCGATCACAGTGGGACCTTGTGAGTAAGTTACAATCTAAGTAGACCTTAGGACTCCAGAAACCATCATCAAATCATAGAGAACTCAACTGATAGCCATAGAGTATACTTTTCTTGTTTAACCATCTTAGCTAAATGATGATTCAGGTGTAGAACACTCTTAAAAACTTTAGGACTACATAAAAACTCAGAAAAACCCAAAAACATCCCTAGATTTGTTTTTTCTTTTGTCAATTATTGGTGGTGGACCATACACATTTACCTTCAAAAAAACTAAAAATTTCCACCTGGGGACTCCACTAGCCTCCAATAGGTCTTTTACTTCACTAGTTCTCTATAGAATCTCTTAGGATTATGTCAAATCAACCTTAAGAAGTTTAAAATCCTAGTCCCATATTTTAGATGTTTACTAAACACTAAGAGAGGTCAAACTTCTGAAAAAAACTTTCAGCCTCTCCAAATTTTGAGTTTGAAATATAGCTTCACATAGGATTAATACCAGATCTCATCCAGACCCTAATCCTCCTACTATAGTTGATGATCCAGAAAATATTTTGTGGCAAACTTCTAGAACTGGAAATTTAACTACTGATAGGACTATCCAAAGAACAATATTTGTTCCTAAAAACCTTACAGTCTTGAAGGATCCTCACTTTGACTTGTACCATTCAAAGAAACTATTTAGAACCAAGTCATATAGTGATATTGACCAATCTGACCTTGAGCCCATAGATTTGTAGCAGAGTTTCAGCAGAGAAGCATCTCCCTCCACTCCTCCTGATTTTTAGCTTCTCCATCACTTTAGCTCCTTCCATATCAAATCTGCTCATAATCATTTTTCTGGTCCAAGTACTTACACCACACCCATCCATACTTACATTGTTCAAAATACTCCATTTCATCCCACTTTCCTTTCCACAAATCCACCCCTTGTAAATCTTCCACTCACTCCTATCATGGAAATATGGTATGGCCCATTAGTATTACCACAACCTCTGGTTCCTTTACCAAATGATTATTAATCCAGAATTCCTCATTTCACTGGAACTAAATCTACTACTACCCAACAACATGTAGATAAAATGGATGATGTCTTTGATTACATGGAAATAGAATAAGAGACCATTAAAATGAGAATATTTGCCCAAAGTTTAGGAGGAAAAGCCAAAAAATGGCTTAAAAGCTTAACTCCTAATAGCATAAATGATCTCCCTTCTTTATACCAAACATTCATAAAAAAATGGGAAATTAAAAAGAACCCTCTCCAAATTCTTTCAAAATATAGCAACCTTAAAAGAAATGATGGGGAAAGTATCCAAGATTACTGCACTAGATTCAATAGTGTTTACAATGCACTTCCCCCAAACATGAAACCTCCACTAGGCTTAACTTTAGCAAAATTTCCAGAGGGCTTTGACCCAGACATGGCCTATCAACTAAGAGAAAGAGACCCCTTGACTTGCAGAGGGGAGATATAAGTGTAGAAGCAAATCTGATTGAGAAAAGAGATAGGTTGAAATCAGAAAAAAGAGTTACATACAAGGATGAAACATTGGCATCAACCTCATCATCTGATGCCAAAATTGATAACTTAGTAAGGGTAATGGAAAGAATGCTGGAAAAGATGCACTTAACTGATAGAGTACCTCCTAGAGAGAACCAAGTAAATCCCCAAAATATAAATATAAATCCAAATTTGAGAAGAGATCCTATTCAAAATAGACAAAGAGATAATGACCAAAAAATTAAGCCTCCTTTCCAAGAAATCTATGTAGATGAAGAAGAAAGGGAGACATAAAGGTTGGAGGAAAATCATGTAAACTTAATAGGATCCGATAGTGAGGGTGATGCTTTTCTCACTGAAGAAGAACAAGGATTCTTCTCCTTAGGAGAAACTGAAAACAATCATGGGATTCTGAATATTATCAATTGGGGTTTGAAAATGCTATAATGGAGGTCCATAGACAATATGACCTTAGGAGAAAAAAGAACCAAGGGGCCTCCAACAATAATAACACAGAAATTGTTGTTATAAATACCTCAGAAAATACTTCTAAAAAGATAGAAAACACTACCAACACTGTGGCTAAGAAAACTAACCCAAACAAGGACAAAACCAGTCAACAAAGTGTTGACACAAGCTGCCCTAGTACTTCTGCTAGTGGCCCTGAGAAATCTGTCCAAAATAGCAGTCCTAATAAAACTCAGCAAAACAGAATTGTTGAAAATACCATGATTGACAAATCAGATGTAAATATGTCAAAGACACTAGTCCCTTTCAGCCTTGACGGAGAAATTTCCAAGATCAAAATTAGCATATCCTTAACCCAGGATGTATATAAAAATCAAGTTTTGAAAGCTTTGAATATAGGAAATGATATTGATACTTTAAACTTGATAGATGATGAACCAGAATTGTTGTTTGGCCCTAAAGTAGAAGGAAAATACCAAGAAGGAACTATCCCTCCATTCTATGTCAGCTTAAATACACATGATAATATATCACACAATGCCATGCTAGACTCTTGTGCCTCTCACAACCTTATGCCAAAAGTAGTGATGGAGAGATTGGCCCTAGAAATTACTAAACCTTATAAAGACCTATATTCCTTTGATTCAAGTAGAGTCAAGTGTTTAGGTCTGATCAATGATTTATGTGTCAATCTGGCACAAATTCCTGCTAAGGGTGTAATTATGGACATATTTGTTGCTGACATTCCCCTAAGTATGGCATGCTTCTATCTAGATCATGGGGAGTCAAACTTCAGGGGAACCTTCAAATGGAAATGTCTTATGCAACCATTCTAGTCTTTAACCAGACAAGAAGGTTATACAGGGAATATCATATGAAATATATGTTAAGCAACATAGATAAGCCAAAAAACACTCCTTTTTATTCCATTCATTTAGATCTTGATTCATTTATCTTGTTCAATGAAGATGAAATTAGCACACAAGAAAATGAAAATGAAAAAGAGTTAAGCCCACTTGAATAGCCAAATTTTCCCTCAAATGAAAAACATAGTAGCTCAAACTTTAGCAACCTTGAACAACAAAATGAGGATGAATATGAGATAGAAACACTTTGGAATATGAGCTTTGATGGCTCTTGTGGAAAATTTGGTTTTGGAGTTGGTGTATGGATAAGTAATACAAACAAAGGACATTCTTACAAACTTGATTTCCAATGCACTAATAACATTGCAGAATATGAAGTTCTCCTCCGTCACCTACATTTACTCAAAGATTTAGGAGGCAAGAAAGTATCAGTCCAAGGAGATTCAGAGCTAATTATTAGGCAAATAAAAGGGGATTATTCAGCCAAAAACCCAAGATTAAGGGAATATAGGAATTATACCCTATATCTCTAGAAAATTTTTGAAAAATATGAACTCACTTTCATCCCTAGAGCTCAAAATAACCTTGCAAATAAGCTTGCCTTCACTGCCAAAAATTGTCAAGCATCCCATGTAAATGAACTATTCACTGTCAAAGTAAAAAATAGGCCTACAGTCCCTGACAATGAAAACTATTGGCAAGTGTTTGAGGGAGATAAACACATTGATGATTTTCTGTAGTCTAAAAATGATTTTGTTGTACCAACTCCTAGCTCAAGCCATAAAGCAGATTTTTTTGATGAAAAACAAGTCCCTAAAACAGAGTTGTCTTCTACTACTGATATAAACCAATTTGAACATATTTATAAGGTAGAATTAGTTGACAACTTAGACCAAAAAGACCTTGAGGTTTTACAATGAAAATATGATTCAATACCAAGGGGCCTTACACCATTAGAAGAGCTTTTTGACTTCAATCATGTAGCTAGAAAACCAAAGATGGAGCCTACAGAAACTAATGTAGAAGAAATTAACATAGGAAGCATGAATGAACCCAAAATGATCAAGTTATCTAGCACTCTTCCTACTCATATCAAACAGGAATATATTGAACTTTTCAAAGAGTTTGGAGATGTGTTTGCATGGGGATAAAAAGATCTAAAATCATATGATACCAGCATTATTCAACATCAAATTCCTCTTAAGGAAAATCAGAAACCTTTCAAACAAAAACTAAGAAGGATAAACCCTAGTTTACTAACTTTAGTTGAGAAGGAGATCAAAAATATGTATGATTTTGGGATCATAGTTCCCCTTAGATACTCACACTGGGTTTCCAACCTGGTATCTGTTAGGAAGAAGACCAGGGAAATTAGGCTTTGCATTGACTTTAGAAATCTGAACAAAGCCTCCCTGAAAGACATTTATCCCTTGCCTAAGATGGATCAAATACTACAAAAGGTGGTTGGATCTAAGAGAATATCACTCTTGGATGGTTTTTCAGGCTACAACCAAGTACTAGTACTCCCAAACGATCAACACAAAATTGCTTTCACCACACCTTGGGGTACATTCATGTATGTTAAAATTCCATTTGGTTTGATGAATGCAGGGGCCACATTACAAAGGGCCATGGACATATATTTTTCAGAAGACATAGGCTATTTCATAATCATTTACCTTGATGATGTCACTGTTTTCTCCAAAACTGACAAAGAACACTTAGTCCATTTGAGAAATGTAGGAAATATGACTTATATTTGAATCCCAAGAAAACACTCTTTGGTATCCATGAAGGAAAACTCCTAGGCCACATAATATCCTAATAAGGAATCAAAGTAGATCCCAAAAGGATTGAAGACATATTGAAAATCAGCCATCCTAGAAACCTCAAAGAATTGCAATCTTTCATTGGGAAGATCAACTTTTTGAGAAGGTTCATCCCTAACCTTGCTGAACTTTTGAGGAATATCACAAACATGCTAAAAAAGGAAAACTGAGTTAAATGGACCTTAGAATCCAAACAATCATTTGGACAAGTGAAACAAGTTCTCACTCAAACACCAGTTCTTATTAGTCCTGATTTCACCAAGGATTTCTACATTTTTTCATTTGCATCTGAACACACCATTGCTTCAGTATTGTTGCAAAAGAATAAAATGGGCCAAGAAAAACCAATATCCTTCTTTAGTAAAGCCTTAAGATATTCTCCACTCAAATATAACATCATGGAGAAAAAAGCCTTAGCCTTGATAAAAGAATTGAAATATTTTCGAGTCTACATTTTCCACTCACATGTCATTGATTTTGTCCCACATACAATTGTCAAGGAAATTCTAAACCAAGACCCTGATGGAAAAAGGGGGAAATGGATTGCTATTATTTTAGAGCATGATTTAGAAATCAAGCCTACCAAGCTGATCAAAGGACAAGGATTAGCAAAAATCATGGCAGAATAAAATTTTTGAGCATTACATATAAATATGGTTGATGTTTTAGAATAACAGGAAGAATTCACTACTCCATACATTGAAGAAATATTTTTGAATTCATATTGGTATGTTGATATCATATATGTGCTTCTTTATCTCAATACCCCTCCCTCTTATCAATGACTAAGGCTATATTCTTGAAACAAAAAGCTTTAAATTACTGCATTTTAGATGGAGTGTTATATTGGAAAAATGTGGTTGCCATATTGCTTAAATTTTTGCTAGAGAATGATGCAGGAAAGATCATGCATGATTTGCATGAGGGAGAGTGTGGAGGACACCTTTACTGGAAAACAACAACAAACAATATTCTTAGAGCTGGCTATTACTGGCCCACCCTTTTCCCTGATACTAAAAAATTAGTCATGACTTTCCATAAGTGCCAAATTTTTGATGGCAGGAGAAAACTCCTACCTTTACCTTTCATCCCATTAGTATTAAGGCCCCTTTTCAACAATGGGGTTTAGAATTTATTGGAGAAATTCACCTAACCTCATCTACCTAGCATAAGTGGATCCTTACTGCCACTGATTATTTTACCAAATGGATAGAGGCCATTCCTTCTAGGAATGCTACTGACTTAGTCATTATTAATTTCCTTGAGACCAACATATTATCTAGATTTGGTTTTCCTAAAAAGATCATTACAGACAATGTTGTTGCCTTCAAATCCAAAAGAATTGTTGATTTATGCTATAAATATCATATCACATTTCGGCACTCCATAGCTTACTATCCTTATGGAAATGGACTTGCTAAATCCTCCAACAAAATCCTGATCAACATTATCAAAATACTGTTGGAACAAAATCAGAAATCATGGCATAGTAAGCTAGTTCATGCTTTATGGGCTGATATACTAACCACCAAGAAATCAATCAATATGTATCCTTATCAATTGGTATATGGCATGGGTGCAGTCTTCCCAGCATCCTTGGGAGTTCCAGTTATGAAACTTCTCCAAGAAGTGCAATCAGAAGAAAATGACATGCATAGAAGGCTGAATCAAACTATTCATTTACAGTAGTCAAGAGAGGAGGTTTATAAAAGAACACAAGAAGTATAGGAAAGCATCAAAAATATTTTTGATAGAAGGAATAAAGCTAATAATTTCCAAGTTGGAGACACAGCCTTGAAATGGGATTCTAGAAGGGAAGACAGACGTAAGCATGGAAAAATTGAGAATTTTTGGAAAAGGCCTTATATCATTCATTCAATTAGGGTCCATAATGGTTTCTTTTTACAAGGACTGAATGGAGAAGAGTTATTTGGAGGGCCTGTCAATGGCAGGATGCTCAAACAATATTTTTGTCAAGAATCCTAGCTTCAAAGCTTTCATTCATTGTACATAAACATTGCATGAGAAAATATTGAAAATAAAAATACAAAAACAATGAAAGAAAGGAAAAAGAGGGCAGATTCAAAAGAGGTACAACACCATACCCAAAAAACAGTACTACTGAAAGTGTTCAAGCCTAAATGCCACTACTGATTCAAAAAGAATATCTTGTTCAGTCATCTTGCCTAATCATGGCTGAACATGCTTTAAATTTATGTTGATAAGTTAGTGAAAACAATGATTGTCAAAGCTATTCAAACTTGACTTATCAAAAAATATATATTAGGAAATGAAATATATTGGTTCCACATGCTCAAAACAGAATCAAAGAGAAAGATGAGGATGCATTTTCAAATGATAAATTATAGCCCTTGTCTTTTTATTTTACTTTTATGAAAAATAATGATTGTGTGCAGCTTGTTCTAATGCCACAACCATGGTAAGTGAGACTGCCTAATCCTGATTTGAACCATGCTTTAAATTTCATGTCAATATTTTAGAGAATCAAGATTGCCAAACAACTTAATCTTGGGCATCAAATAGCTTAGGTAGAGAATAAAAGAGTTCACTAGTTTAATCTGAACCCTTGGAAGAAATAAGGGTAGAAGTAGATAGTTTATTTCTTTTTTCAAAAATAAAAATGTCAAGAGTTTTCCAGTTCAAGTGCACTCAAAGAAGAAAAATGTTAGGAAAAGTATGTTGGGTAGGTAGAAATGTTGTTGAAAGAAATCATATGTTGCTGATTATTAAGATTATCACTTCAAAAGAAATATTAGCAAGTGAAAAGAAGGGAAATATGCCCAATCGAAAAGACACTGGTCTATAAAAACTTAGAGATTTGATAAAATGAAAGTTTTGGACACCTCTAAAAGGGAGCTGCCCTCCCCAAGTGGGCCACTATTAGTCATCAGTAATTTTTGCTGATATCAAAAGATGACTAAATTATGATCCCAGATTTATATAAACAAAATTTGAATAATATTGTGAGTTTTAGAAATCTCACTGCCTTCATTATCCTAAGTCAAAATGCTTCACTAAAATTCTCCCTCTTTGCCCTCTTAAAAGGTTTATCCCACTACTCAAGAAAAAAATTCATTGCTAGGTCTATTTTCCTCATTTCACTACCTCACCCTCACCCTCATTCATGGTCATTTTCCTCTAAAAAACCCATTTCTTCCTTTCCTCTAAACCCTCATAAAAAACCCCTTCATTCATCATTTTTCCTCTAACATATTAAACAATGTAAAACTCCCTTTTTTACATTGTTTAAAGCTAATATTTAGCCTATCAAGTCCTTTAAAGTTATACATAAAACCCTATTTTATGTGTAAAACCCACCCTTTTATTAAGATATAGGCCTTGAGCCCTTTTTCTCTTAGCCCAGCCCCCTTTTACCCTTGTAAAACCTCGGCCTACGCTATCCTAAACCCCTTCACTCATATGAATTTATGCCTCCGCCCTTTTCATTTCATACACCCCCCAAACCTTATAAAAATCCCCCTTAACCTTTGAAAATGTTAAAGGGCGGGCCTGCCTCTCATTACACCCGATGCCCTTCCCTTAAACCTTACCACTTAACGCATTTTCGTTAAATATTAAAACATCGAGCCCCACCCTCCATTTAACCCTGCCATCCAACCACAGTCTGCCAACTTTCCTCCACTTCCGCCACCCGACCGACTGTCGATTCGAGCCCTGGACCCCAATCCAATGACTGTCGCTCCCCGCCTTGTTAAAATATAAATCCCCCCATCAAACCTTAGAAAATGCTTCATTCGCCCTTTATTTTTAAACCCCGGGCCTCGCTTTCCACTATACCCTGCATCCATTCAGATTACGCCACCTGTCCTTGAGCTCCACTCCCAAACCTACCCACCTGTCTTCTGCCATGCGATCACCATCGATCTTTGCCAATCAAGATCTGATGGCCTCCACGGCATATCGAATTTTAAGTGGCGCCAGGTTTAAATTTTTGCGACCCATGCGAAATGGGCGGTTTTCACCTGCCACGTGTTGCATGTTGGGGTATATTGCATACATTTGGCCCAAAACCACTTACCGCCTATTCTCCGTGCGATAAATCACTTATGGTTTTCAAAACCACCTTTTTCCTCCACACTAAAATTCAAAACCTCCCGCCTCTGTTTGAACTTCTTCCTGGTTCCACCTTTGGAACCTTTTCTCTTGCACCCTCTCCTCCTCTACAAACGCCTTTCGACAGTCCAAAACCCCGAAAAAAGCAGTAAAACCATCCCCACAGGTTTTTAACTAAATTTTTTGTGTTTTGTGTAGGTTTTAATAGCGAAGGTAATTGAACTCCACTTCACAGGGCCAAATTAAATCAACTTGAGGCTCGTATGATGATCCAGGACCTCACAAAGGGTCGGTAATGGCCAGAGGGTTTGTGTCAATGAATGGAATCAATGAAACATGATCATCCAATAATCAAAGGAACCCTCCGGCCATGAAGACAGCCTCTCGTGCACAAAAAAATACAAAAATTCAGAGAAACAGAGAAAGGAAGAAAGCAGAAAGATTACATGGCTAATCCTAAGCAGAAGACAAAAAAAAAGGTTAGCCAAAGAAGCAAAATATTAAAGAAAGAGCGGAAAGGATAAAGGCAAAAGATGATAAAGATAAATCAAGAATGAATAAAAGGAAAGAACAGATCACAAACATATTAAAGAAAAAATGATAAAAGAAGATAGTAAAAGCGTAAAAGATAGAGTTTAAGGCCTAATGACAGGGATTAAAGATAAAACAAAGGGTAGAATTACCCAAAACAGATTCGAATGACTCAGCCTGTGGCAGTTACTCTTCTCCAAAGATATTTTTGCCACCTAGTGTTTTGTTTCCTTCAATAGAGAATTAAATAGTTATTAGGTTGAGTCAGAGATATTTATATCTCCCAGAAAGTTATTGTAAAAGTTATGAATAGGCCTCAAAGTAAAAAATTTCACCTATTTTCCCTTATAATTTAAGATAGATGTTATTATTTAGAGAAATATCTGCAGATATTCCTGCCTTGAGCCTTGCATGGTCTTCAAGGTTAGGAATTCATTAACTCTGTAATAAATAACACTTGAAACCTAGCTTAGCTTCACCTCCTCATTAGGTAAGGTCACCATTTCTTTAGTGCATGTAGTATTGCCAACATTTCCTTCTCATAAATAGCTTTCTGTAAATACTTTCCTTTGATTGGATGACTTTCAAAAGTAATGGGTCTTCCTTCTTGTATTAAAATAGCACCAATTCCATTTCTTGAGGCATCAAATTCCACAATAATGTTTTTTGTGAAATCTAGCGTAGCTAAAACCAGTGCTATGCACATTGCCTCTTTAAGATGTTAAAATGCCTTAGTTTCTTCAGGAGTCCATGAAAATGCATCTTTCTTCAATAATTTTGTTATAGGTGTTTCTATTCTTCCATAATTCTTAAAAGAATTGTGATAATACCCTGTTAACCCAAGAAATCCTCACAACTACTTTAAGGTTGTGGGAACTTTCCATTCCTTAATGGTTTTAATTTTGTTAGGGTCTAGCTTAAAAACCTCCTGAGATACAATATGACCCATATATTCCACCCCATGTACTCCAAAGAAAAATTTGGAGGTTTTTTCATTTAATTGTTTCTCCTCCAATGTTTTGAGCACCCTATCAACATGTTGAACATCATTCCAATACTTGTAGATTAGTATATCATCAAAAAATACTAACACAAATTTTATAAGGAAGGGTTTAAAAATGGAATTCATGAACCCTTGAAATGTAGAAGGTGCATTGGTAAGGCCAAAAGGCATTACCAAAAATTCATAATGACCCTCATGAGCTTGAAATGTTGTTTTCAGAATATCTTCAGTCTTCATTCTAATTTGATGATATCCTGAACGAAGAGCCAACTTGGTAAAATAAATTTCTCCATGTAATCCATCCAATAACTCATCAATCATAGGAATGGGAAATTTATCTTTAATAGTGAACTTATTGAGCTCACTATAATCCAGACACATGCGCCATGATCCATCCTTCCTGTGCACCAATACTGCTGGAGCAGAGAAAGAACTTTGACTAGGTTGAATTATACTAACCTCTAACATTTCTACAATCATACATTCAATTTTGCTCTTTTGGACATAAGGATATCTGTAAGGCCCGATGTTTGGAGGAACACTTCCTGGATTCAAATGAATATCATGATCATGATCCCGAATAGGTGGGAGTCATTTGGGAGTTTCAAACACCTTGGAATGATTTTCAAAGACTTATTGGGGTTTTGGAGAAATAGATTATTTTTTCTAGGGCTTATAGCAATAGGAGAAAGAAATGGTATCACCTTTTGTGCCTAAAGACCTTACCGAATATATTGCCAGTGCTTCTCCTCCATGAGACAAGAGGAAGCAAAAAGTGATGCACCACATTCTTACACCACTACCAAAACACTTCTAAGCATATTTCACATCTCAATGGTAATTTATATGTTCCTTTGAGAAATTACCTAGTGGTACGTGAAAGTTATAGGAGAAGTGACTTTTCAAGTTCTCATCTTTTCAACACTAGAGTGAATTTGTGACTAAGAAACAACATTAATCCAAATTTGGCCTTTTAATCTCATAAAATTGCTTGACAAAATATTATGTCTTTGTTTCTTTTGTCTGAATTTATTGTTCACAGGCCCTAAGCTGACTTAGATTCTTCGAAACAGTGGCTCAAAGTGATGAAGATGAAGCCCCCGCGCTTATGAAAATGTCAAAGTTCTCCTTATATGATGACGAAAGAAAGAAAATTGTTATGGATGCCATATCTAACAACTATGCAATCACAAGGGAAGAAACTTCGTGAATGAATACTATGGATGTCTACTATCCTAATGCCCTGAACTAGATTTCTTGAAAGGTACTCTCCACAGACTCTATAGAGCATGAGAAGTATCATTAGTTCAATTTTCCTAATTAATTTTGGTTTAAATGCATCTATTTTGGTCTCTTGCATGCAAGCATACACTGAATCTCAACTAAAGGAGTGCTGAGAAGAGTATGCAACATTAAATGTGTGGCAAATTGATCCCAATACATTTGATAATTATTTTATTGATGCCTAAAATGTCCAACAAGTGAATAATGTATCATATAGTTGTAAAGTAAATATACTCATTGTTCAACTCTTTTAGCAAAGAGATTTTTATTTTTTGGATGTCCTTGAACTGATATGAAAATCAAGTTTGAGTTTCCTTTGGGAAAACTCACAAGGTTAGACGTGTCAAGAATTATCTTTTGAATAATGATTGCATGTGGAATTCCATGAACATGGAACTGGGAAAACATTCAAGAGTTCTGTTATAAAGTGTCACTGTATGTGCTTATGTAAAAAAATACGTGTTTCCAAATAAAATATATATGGTTTATATTGTACATGGTTTGCTATGTGTTTCGTGATTTCAAGCTTAACCTTGAATTATTTCTTAAGCTTTAATTTATGAAAAAAATATGTGTTTCAAAATAAAATATATATGGTTTCTATTGTACATGGTTTCCTGTGTGTTTCTTGCTTTCAATCTTAACCTTGAACTCTTTCTTAAGCTTTAATTTAAAGAAAATTGGGTGTCAATTCTTATCAATTACATCAAAGCTCCATATGAAATTTAAGTTTGAAACAAAGACTAGAACTAGTTAGATAGGAAAGTTTGAAACAAGGAAAGGTTCGAAACATCACCACACACCATATTATTCAATGAAAATGTCTCACATTTGAAGAATCAAAGAGTAGTCTGAAAGTACCTTTTTGAGCATTACATAGATTCTTCATCGGGTCACTTGCATTCTATAGAGACAAGATTTGATGTGATGCAGCTAAAAATATTGATATGAAAATCAAGAATAAAAACTACTTGTATGATTAGAACTTGGGTGAAGTAGACTTCTAAAATAACAAACAATATCAAACAAAGAAGTGAATTAAACTTCTTTTCATTAAAAATAATCTTGAAACATTATCAATTTCAACCAACCTAGAATGGATTCAAGATGGAATAATCTTTAGGGAAAATGGGAAAGGCTCAATCAAATGTTAGGGTTGTGAAGGGGATCATTTGTGTAGATATTATCCTCATAATGAAGAAAAAATGAGGAATGTACACAATATCCAAGAAACAACTAGAATGGAATATCCAGTGAGATGTAGCTATGCAATTTTCCCTCAGGCCACACATTGCCCAAATTAGAAATCACCCAAGTTTCCAAGTGGTCTCTTCAATTAAATCAATGTTGGTTTATTTCCTCGAACATTTGATCACGAGTTTGTTGCATCATATCAAGCTACAACCATGTGTTTTTGTCAAACATTTGTTTGAATAATGCCATAAATTCAATGCCAAGCAATCGTTCATCAATTAATTATATTGTGAATGAGGAAAGGAATGGAGTGAAGTGATATGAATGTAAATTAAAAATCAGGCAGCATCTATTAACTTTACACAATTTATTTTTTTATTTTTTGGCCATTAAATATAGGGTTCTTTAATTTCTTGAATAATCCTCAGTCTTGGCAATACAAGAAATGAACCAAGCCAACTAGTCTTGACCAAATATAGCCACTCATTCATCCTTGTTGGAAAAGATGCCTTAAGCTTAACTTAATAGAGAACACATTTTTTTAATTAATTCCACGAAAGTTTCCATGTTTATGACATGGATATGCCATAGTCACATCATCTACATATCAACATTAGAGAAAGATTTCACATTGAATAAGGAATAATCCATGTTAGAGGATTGAAGAAAAGAGGGTAATAATTGAAGGTTCAGTGTAACTTCCTGTAGGGTATTCTCTCTGTGAATGCCATTTGTCATTAGAATTTGCTAGAGTTCTCATTTGAATATGTTGTTGTAGTGTTACTTCACATTCAGTATGTACTAGATATTTTTCATTAGTTTATAAGTGAACTAGGAAAATTACAACTTAAAATACAGTACTTAATCAAGCACACAATTATTTGACTTGGCAACTTGGATCCCATTAAAACTTGTTTTTGGGTGGTTTTTGGTAAATAAAAGAAACGACTTGTCTTATTGAGAATTTACAAAGGATCACATCACATCATTGTAGATACTAGACAATATTCATCTAGTTTAGTGTTGCTATACCATAGCCTATATATACAACATTTGCCAAAAAAATAGCAAATTACTCGTCTATTGCTTGTAATTTGTAAATACTAAAAAAATAAATGTTGCTAGTTATAAATAAGGGTGTTTGTTCATGTCCATTAGAATTCACCATGAATGCATGAGTATAGCAAGATTCTTAGATATGCATTGCAATAACACACAAGGAGGTTGCTCTCTTTATTCCTCTCCAAAGACCCAAATAGGTTGTAATAATTTCCCTTGCTTGAGAGATAATGAGTGAATGATTAATTTAGTGATGGGGATATA
The DNA here is from genome assembly GCA_034641835.2 of Pinus albicaulis. NCBI lineage: Eukaryota > Viridiplantae > Streptophyta > Pinopsida > Pinales > Pinaceae > Pinus > Pinus albicaulis. The sequence goes on along the minus strand of CM076579.1, from coordinate 1,681,514,866 downwards.
ACCCATCGATTTATATGGTTTTAAGATTTTGGGCCCTAACCTTGGTTGTAGATAGTGGTCTTGCATCTAAAGGGTCTAGAATTGTGATTGAACGTAACTTATTTGGTGAAAACATATTCATAAAGATTCATCAATTGATTTTTCATCATCATATAGATCAATTTATATGTCATTTTATAGACATGCACATAATCAATCTTCCTAAAACATGGTTGATCTTTGTATGCCTTAGACCATTAAATGCCACAAATCATAGTGAGATGTGCTTGAGTGTGGATTGAGTAATGACATTGTGGGAATAATAATATGCATCTCCTATGTATATCACAAGAACAAAGGTGAATTGTAGAATACATGTGGGGTCATAAGAGACACATAATGTCATTATGCTAAGGATATAAATATAAAGGGGTATAAAAAATGTCAATTAAAAAATGGATACCTACAATATCTAGTGAAGGTAGGGGTTTTTTAAATTGGGAAAATGCAATGGGTTTGTATTGGTAGGGGGTTAAATAAAGTGTTTTTTAGAGGTATTTTCCAATATGTAGTCAAATTAAGGGTATTGTTTAGTATGCCATGAACACATGTGCTATGTCATAGGTTAATTGTGTTGGGTGTGGAGCCTGATTATCTTGTTTATTTGGTATCACAATGTTGGACCCATATACATTAATGGGGTGGCAACGCTGCTCGTAATTAAATGTTGTCTGGGATGTCTAGGGGGTGGCAACTGTGACTTTACGGAGCCCTCCATTGACGGGGGGTTTTGGGGGTAGCGCCCTCGAAGCTAAAAACAGATGTAAAATTTCCTTGTACAAGTATAGTAATTTCTAGTCAATCTAGGCCGTTCATTAGGCGGATGGTATGACAGTAGAAGTTATGTTTATTTTAGGGTTTTTTTCCCTAGAAGGAAACCCCTCGTTTGTATGAGGGTATTGTATTGCGGCTGTGCATTTGTATGAGTATTCTCAGAGTGAGAAACAGATAGGGAGACTGTGAGAGAGAACAAAGGATATTACAACGGATTTGTTTTAAGTTGTGTCTCTTCATTTTTCTGGATAATAGAAAGGAAGGACTGGCTATTCGGGGTGGACGTAGCCCAAACTGGGTGAACCACATATATCTGTGTCTCTATGGTTTTATGTGTTCTGTGTGCTTGTGTTTTTCCGCATATTTTATGTGTTTCATTGTTCTGTAACAATTGGTATCAGAGCCGAAGGTCTATTTGGTTGATAAACTTGCAGGAAAGAAGGGTTCCTAGTTCGAGTGGGAGCAATGGCGGAAGATGATAAGTGTTACATTAATTTTTCACCGTCATGCAATCCCCATCTTGCCCATTGGAGGGTCGTTTCTGTGACCAATAAGCAATGTCATGCCTTGCAAATACCATCATTGCATCCCTTTCCATGAGGACAACATTTCTTCTGTTGATCATTTCCTGAGCAGACCCCTAAAAACACCTGTTTTTGCCTTGGCGCTGGTAGCCCGTTATGTACTCGCTCCAATGGGGGAAAATTAACACTGAGCTCGCGCCAATTGGCGATTTGTCCCAGTTAAGCACCCACGCCAATCTTCTTTTGGAAAGTTTTTTAAAAAAAGAGGCGAAGTTTCGATTACAACAACTTCGTGGATGAGTCATCAGGAGTGGTTTCGCCTGAATAACCACGACTTTCCTCCTTTGGCCTCTTGTTTCCACCTTATGGGGAACCTCCCAAGGGATAAGGCCTCCCTTCCACTATTGTAGGGATCCCAACCTCTTCCTCTCCTCTATAAATATAGCCTTCATCCATTGATGAAGGAAATTTGAATGGATGAATGGGTGATGGTTGAATAGGCCCCGAGATCATTTGAAGGGTTGAATGCTTGATGCTTCAGTCTCCAAGTTCCCAAGAGCCATCAGAGCCTTATGCTGCAAGAGCCTTGATTCATTCCCTTAAGGCCAAATCCAAGCAAGGAGATTATCGTCGAGACATCCGAAGAGAGAGGCTTGTCCCATCCCTGATAGGCTTTGTCGAAACATGTTCCGCTGGCGACCCTCCGAAGGAGAATTTAGCGTCAGGGTTATGGTTGTATTCTTCTTTGATTGATTAATGATAAGCGACTATTGGTTATGGTTCCACTCCTGTTGTTGATTATGATAATGAGTTATGTCTTCTCTGACTGACATATAGTTGCATATACTGGATTTTACGCTTGCGTTTGTTTTGTTTCTTGCGTGTGCAGGTGTCCGATCATGGAGATTGTGAGGATTGTGATCTACCGAAGCTAAGGAATAGGGCTATCATCTAGCTTATTGGATTGATGAGTTATGTCCTTTAAGACCTAAGTGACATATAGTTGCATCTCTTGGATTTTACACTTGCGTTGTTTTTTTTCTGTATGTGTAGTGTGCCTGTACGGAGATACGTGGGGATCGTGATATGCCGAGCTAAGGAACGGACGCCTACCAGCCTGCTTTGATTGGATTCCAGGTAAGCCTTCATTGCTAGTTGGTTTATTTGCAATTAGGAACCTACACTATAGTGTGAACGATTGTTGCTAGACCCGGTCTGGGCTAGTAGGGATCACCTTTGTCCGCAGAGGGGATTTACCTCCACAACAAATTGGCGACTTTGCTGGGGACGTCTAGCTTGTTGTTGTTTGTTTTATAAGCTATAGACAGCACCTGAAGTTAGCCAGATAGCCTTCGAAACGCTATTGCTCTGCATTAGCGAAGTAGATCAAAGCTGCTTCAGTCAATCTCCAGTTTAGTTTATGAACTGAACACTTGGAGTATTGTCTTGTCGTTTCGGTTGTTTCTCGATTCTGCTTGCTTGATCGGCTCTTTTGGCTGGCTCTTTTTTGAGTGTTTGGCTTTTGTTTCAGCCCCAGAGAATCAGATATGACCTCTGCTTTTCTGAATTTTCACCTTTTCATAGTTGGCTTGATTGGCGCGGTTTCCACCCTGATAGTCGCGCCAATTGGCGCGGGTTGCCAGTTCATCACTCGCGCCATCCCCTGTCTGGCGTGGATTACAGCCAGACAGTCGCGCCATCTTCTATAGGTGCTAGGGTTTACCCTTGTTTGGAAGCTTCTTTTGGTTAGTACTTTTCTTCTGGGTTTGTTTTGGATTCTGCTTGAAGTGGTGAGTCTAGTTTTGGTTGGGAGAAATTCTTTGTTTTTTCATTTCGTGCGTTGGCGTCATACACTAGCAACACACGCCAATTAGCCATTGGGCACTAGTTGTCGCGGAGCAAGTCGCGCGCTTGGTGCTAGTTGTTAGTAAGCAAGTCGTGCCAATTTCGTGGTGTATGAAAATTGAGATTTTTTCCCTAAATCCTTTGCTGTAAAGGTGTCTTTCCCTTCCGTTTCTTTTTTCCATGTATGAGCATAGATTACATTGCTCATTGTTTTGAATGTCTTCTTTCCATGATTGCTTGATGTAAAAGGGAATGAATGCCTTGTTTTGATCTCATGCTTCGGAAGTCCTCTTTGTGTTTGACCTCATATGTCTTGTCAACTTTTGAGGAATTTTGTTACAAAGTGTTTTGAAACAACGATTGCAATCTTAGTGTTTGATTACATCATTTTTGCATTCATCCTTCCATTAAGAAGATTTGCGTTCTTTTAGTTTTCGTCTCATAGTTTTCTTTTCGTTAAAATGCATTAGATCACATTCCATTGGAAAGTATTTTTGAGATTTATCATTGAACTTAGATCACATTGTTTAATGATTGAAAACTAAAAATCGCATCGAGTGCATTCTCTTTCATTTAAAGTATGCATTAAGTAGATTCTCATTTCATCGAAAAATGCATTGAGTGCATTCTTATCATTTGAAAAAAAAAATTGTGCATAGATTACAATTGCATAGTTTTCAAAAGACGATTTTGCATAGATTACATTGCATTATTCGCATCGTTGAATGTTTGAAATTACTTTTGGATAGTGAAAGTCATCTAGTTTTGAAAAATTTCGTTTACAGTGTTGTTGTTTGTTGTATCATTGTTTGAAAATCTTCCCTTAACTAGATAGCATTCATCGAATTGAAAGATTTATTTTCTCATATAGCTGCATATAGGAGATTGTCATATGACACTCGCTAGGGCCTGAAAATTGAAACATAATTGAAGATTAACATTAAAATCTATTCAATTTACACTAAGGCAGCATTGAAACATTAACGAAATATTTAGAGCTCTAGGCTAGAGACATGTTCCGGCGTCGTTAAACCTAGTAGCTGTCATTCGCCTCTTGGCTTTAGACAGCACTAGTACGGACTTGTGCTCCCCGTACCGTCGTGTATATAAAGGGACACCCCACTAGGTTGCCATCCTTTATCCATAGGAAGCCGATTCTGGCGCCCTATACCCATGATACACCGGACACAGCATTCAGGGAGATTGCCTACACGAACATTAAGTCCTTAGTATATTTCTTTTTCATTTTGAAACCAAGGTGTATATTGCGTACTACTGACATTCCACACCCTTTGCTCAGAGTTCCTGGCCATTTTGATCTTATCGGACTCCTTAAATTTGAAAAGATCACCAAGCGCTTGTCCTTTCACGCTTGCTTCAAAACTGAAAGAGATATAGTCACCTTTCATCCGTTTCTTGACTCTTAAAACATGAAACGGTGAAGTTCCTAAGTTTCAATGTGGTAAAATAAATCACCTACGATCACATACCTTTTTAGAGTTTGCTTGTTGGCCGTTTGATTGTGTGCCTTGGTTTTTAACCTATGTGCGGTTTTCAGTTGTTCTGATGGAAAATTTTCCGGAGTTCACCAACCAAGGAATCCCCTCTGATGGGAATCCAGGTCATTTTCCTCCTTTTGGGAATGTTGGTGCTCCTTACATGGCAACGTTGTTCCTTCCTGGGTTAACTGTTGGGTTGCCTGTTTGGTTGTTTTCAACCTCTGTGGTCCCGAATGTCTCGACTGTTGTTCACTCAGTTCCTCTACCTCAAAAACATCATGTTGATTCCAAGGTGGACGTCTCCCCTTCTTCGCCTGTTTCTGCGTCCTCCTCTTCTACTTCGCCTGGTGAAAGTCTGGATTTGAGTTACCAGGTGGCTAAGAAGAAGAAGAAGAAGAAGACAAAGAAGAAGAAGTCTGATAAGAGAGAGGCTAAGGCTGCAGTTGCTACTTCTGAAACATCTCCTCTTGATAAACCTTCCAACCCTCCACGGAAAGTCAAGTTCCCTTGCATGTTGTGCACGGGAGACCATCTTCTTCAAGATTTCCCTGGCATTCCCAAGGTGCTCGAAGCATGGTCCAACGGTCATCCACCGTTGCCTTTGGCTTTCGGGAGTCAGGTTGGGGGCACGTCTTCAACTGGTGTTGGTAAGGCTCCTCAGAAGCAGGGTAAGATTACCAATCCCTGTAAGTTGTGTGAAGGGCACCATGCCATTCACCTTTGTCCTTATATGGATGAAGCCAAGCGAGTTTTGGATAACTCGGCTGTTTCTGCACCGTGCTTTCCAGCTGGTTACAAACAACTTTCTTTGAGTCCTCCACCAGCTGATCCTACGATTGGTCAAGAGTCATCCTTGGTCGATCCCGCTCCCTCAGAAATTCAAATTCAGGAATCCATTCCCGACCAACCATTGGTCGTGGGATCGGTTGAACTGGCCCCGTCTATGGTGCACCAGGTCTTTTTCGTTGAGAGTGGACCTCACACCCCTCAGGTTCTTCTTGTTTCTTTATATTCTTTAGACTTGGAGAAAGATTCTCCTGTCCCTATACCTCAAGAAGTTGCTCCTCCGCCTCCCGTGATGGAGGTCCCGGAGGATACCCCTCCCACCTTCGAGATGGAGGTCGTGGAGGATGCTCCTTCTTCTTCCGTAACACCAGGGGAAGACCATCTCGGTTCGATGGTGGCCTAACCAGTAGTTTGGTCGCTTCCTTTGATTGGAATCGATTTGCAGGATACCGCCTTCCGTCTTATGTGCCTTTCGAGATCACAGTACAGGCTTTTGGTCTGGTCGTACCCAGCACCATTATAGACGAAGGTGCGTTTGTTAGTGTTCTATCCTCAACTACTTGGAAAGCTTTTGGCTCGCCGCCGCTTGCGCCTGTTACGCAGAATCTGTTGGCATTCAACAAAAGAACGAGTCAACCGTTAGGAATTCTTCCAAGGTTACCTGTTACATTGGGAGGTAAAACTGTCCATATGGACGTGATGGTTGTTCCATGCCCCTTGGATTTCAATCTGCTTTTGGGGCGCAATTACACCTATGCCATGGGAGCGCTTGTCTTCTCCCTTTTTCGTGTGGTCTGTTTTTCACATGAAGGACGGATTGTGACCATTGATCAACTTTCATTATTTGGTCCTGATGTGGCAGTTAGCCCGCCATCATCCCTTCCTGGTTTTTATCCACCTGTTGTATCTACCCCACCGCAGGTCAACTATGTGGCTACCTACCCTGTGCCTGTACTCAGTGATGATGTCGTCATACATCGTGTGTTGGAGGCATTGGGTCCTGACTTCCAGGATGTTTTCCTTCCATCGGGAGTGGAACTCTTGGAAGCGATGACTTGTTCATTATGATGAGGTCGTCCGGAGCACAGTTCATTTTCTTGTGTCAAGCTCCTTAAAAAATGAAACAAGCTGGTCGTCGGAGCACAGTTCGTTTTTTTGTGTCAAGCTCCTTAAAAAATGAAACAAGCTGGTCGTCAGAGAATAGTTTGTTTTCTTGTGTCAAGCTCCTTAAAAAATGAAACAAGATGGTCGTCAGAGAATAGTTTGTTTTCTTGTGTCAAGCTCCTTAAAAAATGAAACAAGCTCGTCAGAGCATGGTTCCCTTCTTGTGTCAAGATTTTTAAAAAATGAAACTAGGTAGTCGGAGCATGGTTCATCTGCTTGTGTCAAGCTCCTTAAAAAATGAAACAAGGTTGTCGGAGCAGAGTTCCTTGTCTTGTGTCAAGCTCCTTAAAAAATGAAACAAGGTTGTTGGAGCATGGTTCCTTGTTTTGTGTCAAGCTCCTTAAAAAATGAAACAAGGTCGTCGGAGCAGGGTTCTTTTCCTTGTGTCAAGCTCCTTAAAAAATGAAACAAGGTTGTCGGAGCAGAGTTCCTTGTCTTGTGTCAAGCTCCTTCAAAAATGAAACAAGGTTGTCGGAGCATGGTTCTTTTCCTGTGTCAAGCTCATTAAAAAATGAAACAAGGTTCCTGGAGCACAGTTCATTGTCTTGTGTCAAGCTCCTTAAAAAATGAAACGAAGGTCTCTGAGGATAATTCTTTTAATGTGTCAACCTCGTTAAAACAATGAAACATGTTCCCGTTCAATTCGAGTCTTTGTTTAGATCTCGTAAAATACCAGTCGAGTCTTTTCCTTAATCTCGTAACTTGAATCTTCACTCCATCTGCCTTTCATATGGATTGAAGCTTGGGGGGCATGTACCTCGAATTGAGTCACCATGCTAGGGGCATGCTTACTATTTCAAGCATAGTTTGTTTCCGTTTCAAGCTTGTGTAAAAATGAAACCGGTTTCAATCATAGTTTATCTTTGTTTCAAGCTTGTGTAAAAATGAAACCAACTTCAAGCAAAGTTTCCTGATTTCAAGCTTGTGTAAAAATGAAACCTTTCCCATTTTACCTCTTGTGATTGCCATTTTATCAGCCTGTTTTGCTAGATGAGCCTTGGTTTTCTCACTCCATCGTCACTATCTGCTTGGCCGATCATATACCTTCACTTGGTTGTTTTACCCGTTCCTGAGGAACCGCTGCGATGAGTGGTCTTGTTAGCTAGCCTCTTGACCTTTATTTGTTTTGAGATTCTGACATCTTTGAACTAGGTTCTCTCTTGTCTGCTCGTTCTCAAGATCCTGTCACCGTACAGCTCTCATTTGCCAAAGGATGCAAAGTACTCTCGACATTCATTAAAGTGGACACGAAACGACATCTACCCAGTATACGTTTACCCCTTTTTCGGGCTGGGATAGATTATTTACGAAAAAGGAATACCCTAGCCTATCGCGACTAGGAGGTTTTCTCAGACATAGTTTTCTACCTTTTCGGATCTGAGGAACTATTTACGAAAAGGGACCGTTGGAGTTTACTTTTCCTGTCTTTTCAAACTTTCTAAACATGAAAAGACGCTGAGTTCTTCCTTTGTCAGACTTGTTAAACCTAAATGACATTAAGTTTGGTATTAATGAGGTGTTGAGTTCTCCTTCCTAGGGCACCGTTAAGTAATATAGGACGGGTTGGATTAGAAGGACGGACATATCCTAAGCATATCTTGCTCCTTGACTTGTTATAAAAATAAATAGAATTTTCGCCGAAAATGGTGGGGGGAAAATGGAACCAGTATCGTTTTCGTGTCGGCGGTATGTCGCTCTTGAACATGGCACTTGTGCATTCGTGTCGGGTTGGGGACATCTCATCTCTTTTCACCTCGCGTGGTTTGGGTAATCACTTTTGACCTCTCATACTTCTTTGCCTCATCGCCATGACCTACGATCTTATTCGGTATCCCAAATACGCAAAAGATCATATCGATGCCTCCATGTTCTAGAAAGTTCGGCCTACTGCCCCGAGAATTCCAACCTTCTCCCGATTCTCCATGCGATACGATTCACAAAGACATTATGTTCCTCTATCTCGCGTCGATGATGTGGGAAACACTATGGCCCACCTTCGATCAAGGTCACTTCCTGTCGACTTCAGCTCATTATCCAGGAAGCTGATCTAGAGACTCCCTTCTGGTACCTTGGAGCCTGCATGCCTCAATGGCAGGTTCTTCGCATTCGACGTGAGGTTTTCGTCATTGGCCTCCGACCGGGTGATTCTGTGGGTGTTCAACATCAGCTCATTGTTCACATGCTGTGGATTGTACCTGTAGTACCTTGAGGACCATTGGAATTAATGGTGGTACCTCTCGCGTCTGTTAACAACTTTCATCATTGGCTGGTAATCAGACGATGTTCTTGCATGTTTGACTTCAACTCATTTATTCACATGCTTGAACTTGTACTCTGTTCGGGTCAAGATGGAGCGCAAGACCCTAGATTTTAACTGTTAGAATCCAGGCTGCGATTTTGTGGATTATTATGATTAGTTACATGACTCAATGATTGGATGGCTGTGACCATACCTGAGTCTATTTATTGATCCTCACTGGATGGCTGCATCCATGCCTTGAATCTGGATTATTGTATACTCTGTTATGGATGGCTGCGCCCATACCACGTATATATCATGTATCTGAGATATCAGTTGTACTTCTCTACGCAGGTTTTTCGACGGCGGTGTTTTCAGTTGGGCACATTCTCGTAAAGCATTTCACCCCTCTCTCTCTTTCGGGCCTCATGCTTTAGGGGGCATCTGTTACACAACAATTTGTCACCGTCCCTGCAATTCCCCATCTCGCACATTGGAGGGATTATTCTGTGACCTGTGAGCAGTGACATAACTTGAAAACACTTTCATGGCATTCCCCTAAACATGTACTTTCATTGCCCTGAAGACAACTCCTTGTGAAAAACCCTAAAAATAGCCTTTTTTCCCTTGGCGCGACTAGCCAGTGTTACACCCACTCCAATGAGGAAAATTCTCCAAATAGGGCGTGCCAATTGGCGCTCTGTCCCAGAGTTGTACCCACACCAAGCTTAATAAAGGGTGTTTTTTAAAAATAAATGGCGGAAGATTCATTCCAACCAATTCCTAAACTGGTTCCTAATTTGAGTTGGGAGGTTGGCTCCGGATCTCCATGTAGAGGAAGTGGTTTTCCACCTCTCATGGAAGCTTCCTTGAGGATAGGGCCAATCCCATGATTGTAGGGATCCCAACTCCCCTTCCACCATCTATATAAGCTTTCCATTTTCCTTTGCAAGCTAATCTCCAATAATCTCCAAGAATCTCCAAGAGCCTTCAAGAGCCTAAAGAATGCTGCAATAGTCTTCATAGTGTCAAATATATAGAAAGGAGATTGACGACTGAAGAGAGAGGCTTGTCCCCATTCCCGACAAGCTTTACCGAGACGTGTTCCGCTGGCGACCCTCCGAAGGAGAATTCAGCGTCAGAGACAGGTTGTATTTTCCTTTAAATGAATGAATGATAAGCGACTATTGGTTATGGTTCCAGTCATTTTGTTTGTGATGATAATGAGTTTTGTCCTCTTTGACTGACACATAGTTGTATATATTGGATTTTACGCTTGTGTCTGTTCTGTTCCTTGCGTGTGCAGGTGTTCGATCGCGACGAGCGTGAAGGATTGTGATCTACCGGGGAAGGGGAACGGGAGCGCTACCTCCTCTACAAACGACAACATTGGATTCAAGGTAAGCCTTATTAACAGTTGGTTTATTGCAATTAGGAACTTGCACCATTGCGTGTTTTGATTGTTGCTAGACCTGATCTGGGCTAGTAGGGATCGCCTCTGTCCGCAGAGGGGATTTACCTCTTCAACAACTCTGTTCTCAATTGTTATTCATTTTGAAGTTTTCTTCTAATATCTATATCTGAGAACCCTTAATTTCTCTCCCATCTCGATTGACCTCTTTCTCCTTCCCTCATTATCTGGTTTAAGGAATCCTTAACTGCTCCTTGATCCCGATTGAAACCACTTCACCATCCAGCCTAAAAGATCTGAATTTGCTCATCTACCTTGCCCTGTGAACACTTCCTTTAGACCTTGATTCAGTCCTGTTTTCTTGACACTTTGATTCCATAGCCCAATGGTAAATATACAACCATCTATCCATATAAATCAATAATTCCTCCACCAACTCAAATAAAACCAAAGCAAACTTACTTAACTAGCCTAAAATAAACTAAAAACAACAAAGTTAAATCATAAAGAGAGAGTCCTCTTTGAGCATTAGGATGGCTAGATCCTGATCTCAAAAGTAGGTTTATGGTTACCTCTAATATTTCTTTAAACAAAAAGCATAACAACCCTAGGAATTATTGGAGTGATAACACTGGGTATATTTAAATTAGAAGGAAATTGTAATTCCACATCACATGACATCTTGTACAAGTTAAATGAGTTAGGAAGACTTAGTTAGCTCAATCAATTAGAGTTTTGGGTCAAGCTGGGGGCATGTAGAGTTCTATCTAAGTTTTAGGGGGTCCAATTACAATTTATTTTGAGTTGTAATGATTTCACTTTAATATTTGATTTAAAATCAGTTAACTAGTTCTAACTGATGACAGAACTAGTGAGAGGTCTAGTTAATTAAATATAATTTAATTCTCATGTAGTGATCAATAAAATAAATGATATTTCATTATAAATAGTTTTTGCATGTTAGTTTTGAGGAAGACCAGTTGATATTGGAGTTAAATGGAAATATAATATTAGTTGTATAATTGGAAAATTGTATAGGTCATGCATGAGGTTAGAAAAAGGCCTTAGATGTATTGCATAATAAATTATTAGGAATTTTCTAATTAATAGGGTATAAATTTCCCTAGGGATTGTGCAAGCAAGGTTGGACATCCAGAGGCAAGAAATTGGTTAAGTATTGGATCAAACTTGCATGGATCAGAGTGTGACAGTCAGAGATAACAAAAATGTAGAGAATATGTCATGCAAATATATTTGAAATGGAAACTATGTCCAAGAGATAACAATTAATATATGATAGAACTTTAGAGATTTATTAATATCAAACTCTTGACGTATGGAAACACCATACAATCACTCCCTAAGGAAGGAGAACACTCCAAAAACCATATTCTTGTCAATACAAAACAATCCTTGACATATCTCAATGGAGAATATCTAGCCTCTATATAGGCTTCATACATACAATACCATGGGTAATTTCCACGTGGTCTCTCAATACCATAAATCCAATACAATGGGATTATCACTTTACTCCCTAGCTAGTTGTGGTCCCTTGCATAATGTGGGTTAACCACTTTATTTATTAACTATGGTTCATTTGTTCTTACATTAATACATCATGTTATTCCCTTGGGTACCTCCCTATGTACTCCATATTATCCCCCCTAGGTTTACTACATTACAGCCCCCTTAAAACATGTTTCATCACCGAAACATGAGAAGTACACAAATAATAATATCTACTCAAAATATTAGTCAACTCGTACCATGCATGTTCATATAGCAATCACAGAGAAAGGTGAACACTCGATCTAGTCGGTGCCTCGGTCACTTGAGATGGAAGTTGGTTATAGTAGTTACTTTGTGTTGTGGGTGGATCATCACACCTCTCTATGTGTTGTCCAGGATTTGTTGTCCTTGTTGCTAATTTGTTTCCACCTTGCTGGTTTTTTTATTTCTGGGTGATGGAGGTGGTGATATGCTGGAGATTTAATTGATTGGATATCTTTCGTTAATTCCTCCACTATTGGTGCTTGAGTGGTGTCTGGTGATTTTTTTTGTACCTTCTTTGATGTTTGTGTTTGGTTGTATACCATCAAAGACTCATCATCTAATGTGTTAGTGTCATTAGAGATTTTTGCTTCTTCCTCCCTAGTCTCTTCCAAGTTCCTAATGGAAATATCCTGCAATGTAATTTTCTTCCTTTTATATCAGAGCTACATGAATTTCTTTTGCACATTAATATTGACACACCAATTGCTTCCATTCGAGGGTGTCCCATATCAACATCGACAACAACCATATCTGAAGTATAAAAATTAGAATGCAACACATACTTATCCATAGAAATCTTCAAATCTTTATAAATTTGCACCTCATTATCAACTTGTGTGTGCTCCATTTGTTTTGCTGGGACTTGTAACATTTTAGTCAAATGAACATTAATAAAATTATGCTTGCAACTAGGATTGATAGACATAATGATATTATATTTCTGAATACAACCATGAAATTGTAATACGGATATACTAGCAAAAAATAGCCCTTGATTTTTCTTATTGTCCTTTTTTTCGAGTATTAGACGATTTGTCCAAAAGGATTTTTTCAAGTTATTCACCAGGAAGTAGCCTCACTAACTTGTCAAGTGAGTACCACCATTTAAAAACCTCACCTTTCATGTCAAGCCCTAGAACTATTGTCCAAAAATCTTGGGATCGAGACTTATCATATTGTATAATTAATCAATAGTCGGGCCATCATATTTTCTTGTAAAATATATCTTTCTTGAACTCATGAAAATAGAGTGGGGGTTTTTAGAAATTACTTACTATTGGGAGAAAATTTAAAATAGGCATAACTTGGTCAATATAACTCAGAATCCTTACTATAACAAGTTTTTGGAAATGTTACGACCATTTTGCAGCTTCCACGTGATTTAAATCCCAATCTAAGCACTCTGGAAACTCAGATTCGCATTGCAACTGTCCTGACATTACAAAAATTTCTGAAAAAAAAAACTGATTTTCAATCGGCGATATCTCCCTTATCGAGACTCTGATTCAAATGATTTTTTTTGAAATTGGGAAATTATTCAAGAGTATCTCATATCTATAATCCTTTTTCCAAAATTCTGCACAAAAACTGCAAAAAATTACAGGAGAGCTGTCATCCATGAATTGTCGTCAAAAACATTTTTGGAACACAACTGAATTTAAATCAGCGATATCTCCCTCATCCGGACTTTGATTCGATTGATTTTTTTTTTTTTTGAAATTGGGTATTTATTTGCAAGGAATATAGATATGCTATTTGTTTCTAAAAATGTTGAACCAAAATTTTCAGATATGCTCTTTAAACTCGCTGCCCAAAAAATTCTTTCAAAAAATGAAAAACAATCTCCCCAACTCTGCCCAAGAAAGTGCTCCGATTCCACTTGTAGAGAATATTACCTGAAAATATATTTAAAATGGAAAATATGCCCAAAAGATAAAAATATATATGATAGAACTTCATATATTTATTAATATCAAACCATTGAGTTATGGCAACACCATACAATCACTCCTCAAGGAAGGATAACACTGCACAAGCCATATGCTTGTCAATAAAAAAAATCCTTGACACCTCTCAATGGAGAGTATCTAGCCTCTATAGAGGCTTCATACATACAATACCATGGGTACTCTCAATACGATACATCCAATACAATGGGATTATCACTTTATTCCCGAGCTACTTGTAGTCCCTTGCATAATGTGGGTTAACCACTTTATTTATTAACCATGGCCCATTTATTTATCATTCTTACATTATTAAATCATATTATTCCCTTGGGTACCTCTCTATGTGCCCCATATTCCCCTCCTAGGTATACTACAACATAGAGCTCTCAAGTCTGAGAGAAACATTGTATTATTTCATATTCTTGATTTATCGCACAACACAAATATTTATTTGGGGAAAGCCTCAACTAATATCCACACTATTTGTATTATTTAATATTCTTGAATTAATGAAATATACATATAGCTGGGATTTTAGCTGAGACTTTCCCCAGATAAATATTTCTGTTGTGCGACTGAAATTATTTCTCTTTCTTGTTCATGTGATTGTGCGAATGTAATTGGTTTCTGAAATTTGTAGAATAGATTAAAGTATTTTGTTTTGGAACATTACAAGACCAGTTGAATCTATGTGGATTTTATATATGGTGTCATAGCAGGATTCACTATAGAGGAGAAGAATACGAGTTTGTTTTGAAAAAGTGAATTGAATTTGCAGATCTACTCTTCAGGACCAACAACAAAATAAATATGTATTTATGTGGATTTCGAGTCAAATATACCCTTAAGGGTAGTTCAAATTACATAGCTTGGAAGGACAGGATGGAGGCAGTGTTGGAAGAAAACGGGTTGAAGGAGTTCATAGACAGTGATAGTCCTAGGCCCACAACAACAAATGCTAAAAATATTTATGCATGGAAGAAGAATGTAATAAAGGCGAGAAGGATTCTGTTAGAAGGATTTTGAGATCATATTGTCTCGAACCTCCATGGAAAGGAAACTCCATATGATATATGGAAGGCCTTAGCAGATTTGTTTCAGAAAAACACCAACCACAAGAAGTTGGCACTGAAGGACAAGCTCAGAAAATAAAGATGGAGAAGGGTGACATAATACCAAAATAATTGACTAAGTTCATTGAATGTCGAGATGAGCTTGGAAGTGTTGGTGTGACAGTTTCTGAGGATGATCTGGTGAGCCTATCACTTCTAGGCCTTCCCAATAGCTGGAAAAACTACCATGATTCGGTGAATGGGAGGGAGAATCTACCGGAGTGGGAGCGATTATGGTCTGACTTGGTAATATAAGAAGAGATTCAACGTAACACTAGAGGTGGATCCTCATCAAAGACCGATGATGATGAGAACTATGCCTTGGATGGAAAGGTGAAGAAAGGGAAAGGGAAGGCATCCCATTCCAAATCAGATTCTGGTCAGGCAAGAAAGAAGGACTTGTCGAAGATAAAATTTTTTCACTATCATGATCTTGGACACTATGCTACAAATTTTCTGCACAAGAAGGTTGAGAAGAAGCCCCTAGGAGGAGCGGCAGGTGAAGAGCTTGCTTCAAAATTTGAGTTGGATTTCACACTCATTGCATGAATGGTTTCATCGGTGATGGGTTTGGTATGGTTCTTGGATAGTGGAGCTTCATTCGCTATGAACGACAACACAATATTCTTTAGTAACTTGGAGGAGAAGGATCTCTAGATGCACATCGATATGGGAGATGACGAGAGGTATAGTGTAACCGACATAGGTAAAATTACCTTTCAGAGGGAGTCTAGTACTCCTCTCTCATTTAAAGATGTCATGTATGTTCCTGGTTTAAAGAATAATTTAGTTTCAGTTTCTATGTTGGAAGACCATGACTATGATGTGATATTTAGCAAAGGAAAGATGTTTCTTTGTCACAAAGTTGTGAGATAGGTGAAGAAGATTTGGCTTCAGGTAAAGAACCTCTACAAATTGGATGTAGAAGATTGCGCTGTCTTGAGCAAAAAAGTAGAGAAGGTGTAGAGCCAACACATCGCGGGGAATATAATATTGGCCCATCTACACCAAGGCGCTTTGAAGATCATGCAACATATTTCTACAAGAATTCCCAAGGGTGCTCTTGAGCAGTAAGATACATGCAAAGGGTGTACGTTGGGGAAGTACACCAAAGCCACCTCTCATGATAAGGACAACCTAGTGAAGGTGATCCTTGAAAGAGTTCACTCAAATGTGTGTGGACCGTTATCGATAGCCTCCATAGAAAAACACAAGTATTATGTGATTTTATAGAGTATTTTTCATACAAGTGTTGATTATTCTTCATGAAGAAGAAATATTAGATGTTCTCAAAGTTTTTTGAGTTCAAAGCACTTGTTGAGAAATATACATGGAAGAAGGTGAAGGCTCTTAGCAGCGAAAAAAATGGATAATATGTCTCGAATGAATTCAAGAAATTTTGTGCTCCAGAAGGAATTCAACGGGAATTGATATCGCCTCATAACCCACAACAGAATGGGGTTATAGAAATGAAGAACATAAATATTGTGGGAGAAACACGAGCGATGTTGTATGATTAGGTTCTACCGTTGCACTTGTGGGTTGAGGAATGCAACACAACAATATTTTTGCATAGCATAAGTCCTCATTAGATTCTTGGGTGAGTACACCAGAGGAAGATTCAGGTAAGAAACCAGATGTGGCACATTTTAATTTTTTTGGTTCATCAGTTTATTTACATGTAACCAAAGATGCCAGGAAAAAGCTAGAGCCAACAACTGAGTTTGTAATATTTTTGGGGTACACCGATACACCTCAAAACTATCGGGTGTACTTGCCAACACATAGTTTGACAATGGTCAAAATAGATGTGAGATTAGATGAAGAGAAGGCCATGTGAATTTCCCTTGAGAGGGAGCTTCAGTTGCATGCAGTTGACGAGCTCTTAGCTCCAAAAGAAGAACCTCAAGATGTGGAGCAGCCACAAGTAGAGGAAAAAAGAGTGGAATCACCTACTCATGCAGAGACATCCCAAGACAGAAGGAAGTGCACCAGATAGGCTGACAGGTTGGTGCTTGATGTTAGAGAGAACGTGGAAGCACCCACATTGCAATGTAGGTAGTGAAGGTACCAGAGTGGTACACTGGATACATGGCTCTTATGAGTGAGAGTGTAGAGATTGAGCCATCCCCATTCGAGGAAGCAGTGCAACAACCACTTTGGGTTGATTCCATGGTTGAGGATTATGACTCCATTATTAGAAAAAATGCATGGGAAGTTGTCCCAAGACTAGATGGGAAGTTAGTTGTAGGATATAAGTGGATATACAAGGTGAAGCAGGCAACATATGGGAGTGTGGAGAAACACAAGGCTAGATTTGTGGCCAGAGGGTTCTCTCAGGTGGAGGGGATTGATTACGAGGATAAATTTTCACCAATCTCAATGTACTCGTCAATAAGGTCTATCCTTTCACTTTCAACATAGATGGGATGGCAGATAAATCAGATGGATGTAAATATAACCTTCCTCAATGGAATGATTGAGGAAGAGGTGTACATTGAGAAGCTAGAAGCAACTTGTGAGGCCATCTGGATGAGGAAGATAATTGTTGGTTTGTTTGGTCAACCTATGGATATGACGGTGATTTATTGTGATAAAAAGAGTTGCATCAAAATCTCAGTTAATCTAGTTTTTCATGACACGTTGAAGGATGTTAATATACAGTACCACCATCTCAGATGTTGTGTGCAGAGGAGGATTATGTCATTAGAGTACATTCATACAAAGGATCGAGATGCAAAAATCTTGATGAAGGAGGAAAATTCGAGTTCCACAGAGGTAGGATTGTGGTAGCAGACAATCCATTTCTTGTTAAAAGGGAGTGTTGAAATTGGAAACAAGAAGGGGCTTCTAATTTAATTTTCCCTTAATTAAATTATAAGGAAATTGTAATTCCACATCACATGACAACTTGTGTGATTTAATTGAGTTAGGAATACTTAGTTAGACTAGTCAATTTGAGTTGAGGGTCAAACCAGAGGCATGTAGATTTCTCTCTAAGTTTTAGGGGCTCTAGTTACAATTTAGTTTGCGTTGTAATTATTTAACTTAATTATTTGAGTTAAAATTAGTTTAACTATTTCTAACTGACGAAGGAACAAGTGAGAGGTCCAGTGAATTAAATCTGATTTAATTCACATGCAGTGATCAATCAGATAACTGATAATTTCCTATAAATAGTTGTTGCATGTCGGTTTCGAGGAAGACCCAGTTAATATTGGAATTAAAGGGAATTATACTAGCATTTGTATAATTAGAAAATGGTACAGGTCATGCATGAGGTCAACATAAGGCCTTAGATGTATTTCACAATAAATAATTGGGAATTTCCTAATTAATATGGGCTCAATTTCCCTAGGGATTGCGCAAGAAAGGCTGGGCATCCAGAGGCAAGAAATTGGTTAAGTGTTGGACCAAACTTGCTTGGATCAGAGTGAGACAATCAGAGATAATGCAAAGAGCTCTGAATATTGAGAGAAGCATTGTATTGTTCCATATTCTTAAGTTAATGCAATATATAAATAGCTAGGTTTTTAGCTGAGGCTTTCCCCATATATATCTTTGTGTTGTGCGATTGAAAGTATTTCTCTTTCTTGTTCATGTGATTGTGTAATCGTAGTTGGTTTCTACAATTAGTAGAATAGATTCAAGTATTTGTTTTTAGCATATTACAAGATTAGTTGAATATATGTGGATTTTCTAGATTCCTATCTCTGCAATTATGAAAAACTCTGAATAATTACAGCATTGACTTCTTCTTGTTTCTCCTGTGTCTGCATGATTCTGTCGTTATCTGCTTTGCAACTCATTATTTATTCCTTCAATCTCCTGAGTGTGTTTTTTAAGTCAAAAGAGTACCGAACACCACACTACTCATTTGATCCACAGGGAGAGTCTCGTGAACTATATTCTACCACTCTACTAGCCATATTTGTTCTTCTCTTCATGAAATTTATATCATGTCAGCTAAACCAAATCATAAACAAACCAACGTACCATAGTATAATTAAGGGAGGATATATCATCTACAAGATCAACTAGATTAGCACAATAAATGTATAAAAATAATCATAAAAACATAGGAATCATCCTAACCATAGTCCAGTCATCGATGCATGACCATATCAACCACACCTCATTACCTCATGCATGAAAACTACAACCATATCAATGCATGTTGAACAACATGTAACACCAACATGCATGCACAATGCATGACCAGTCATACACTCATGAAGACACATTCAACCACAACACCATCAACTTTGACATGGCAACACCACTGCAACCATGACCACCACCATGCATATGAAACAAGAACATATACCATGAGTATGAGGAACAAATATGTAATCGACATGAATGCATGACCAACACATCACCCATCTAGTTGAAGGGGTGAATCATGCCCTAATACCACTCTATAACACCCTCCTCACACATTTACCCAAGCTACCTGGTCCACTGGGGTAAACATGCAACAAAAGGATAATATGATGTGATTTGACTCCCCATGTACAGTTAAGGAAGTGGAACCGTCAAAACAAACCAAAATGAACTTCCACACATGCTACAAAACCTCCAGGAGCCAACCAACCTTTCCAAGTGACCAACCTCTAAGGAAGCTTAGATTTTAACTGATCTAAATCCCCATTGGCTCCCTTGACAAGACATTCATACGAATGTAGGCCTCCAGTCACTCCCACAACAAGGGAAATCCAACGACTATGGAATTTTTCATCTAGTTTTGTGCCAGTGACCCCGGATTCTGTGCCACTTTTTTAGGGCCAGGACTCAGACCATTGCCTAAAAATTCATGAAAGCTTCAGAAATAATAAATATTACTAAGACAAAGGTAGTAATTCAAACATTTGATAAATGAATTTACTGGACCCCTACTAGCCATGACATGCATTTCGTCAAACATGTCACAAATATGCATTCTACAGGTTAAAACTACATATATGAGCACAGAGGTCTCATACTTATCTGAGAATCACTAAGAAGCATTTATGCCTTATCACATTAGCTGCATTTTAATCTATTAGGTCATATATTCATTTTTCATTCATTTCTAAATCAAAACATGATGAGATCCATACATCATTATTGTCATAAAACATACTCATAACCAACATGTAAACAAAAAAAATAACAAGGATAATACAACCATAAATTCCACATGTGAACCAATACATTTACATATGAAATACCAAGGAGAAGGAACTCTTATTGATGAATGCAAAAGAAAATCAGGTTTGGGACTTCCACGTACCACTCGAGCATAGATTGGTTGAATGAAATCTTTCTTTCAGCCAATTACCCTCGTGCCATATTCCAAGCATGAATTTGGGACTCAAAAAAAATAAACCATGGATTCCCGAGGCTAAAGCACCTCACCCTCATCAATATAGCCATTCTTTATTATGATCCTCACCGGATCAATATGCTCTAAACAAGCATGGATGCCACCAAATTTCTCCACCTACATCGTGAGGAATTTCATTGTCTCCTAGTCTCTAGGCTTTACCGCAATCCAAAGTCCGACCTAGGGATCACTAGACCATAATCGATACTCCAGTATCTAGGCTTTACCATATATCCTGCCATTCATCAGTCAAGGATTCCTAGGCTTGATCGAGACTGCACCCTCCAGGATTTACCGTAATCCCTACTAGATAACTAGGCCTAAATGAGGGCACACACCTATAGGCTTTAGAATATATCCCATCATTCACATATTTAGGATTCCTAGGCCCACCGAGGCACACAATACCTGGATTTACAAAAACCCATAGTCTGGTTCAAGGGTTACTAGGCCAGTGGCTTTACTGCAATCCACAGTCTGGTTCAAGGATTACTAGCTCATATGTTCATCTATTTAGATATCCACCCCACTTAGTTTCGAATCAATCTGGAAATCCAAATCAACCAAAACATGAGTACCCCATCACACCATGGCTATCCAGAAATGGAAAGGAAAGGCTAAAGAAAATTGTCACACCTAGGAAAACCCATGCCAATGACAACAAGAGAACCAAGAGCACACATGGATAACCATTCATGCCAAATCTAGTAAGGAAATCACACATGAAAATCAACACCTGCAAGTAAAGTCATTGTAGGTACTTGATCCTTCTCTTCCTTGCTTGATATTTTCTTCCCCTTTTCCTTCTTTTCCTTTCTTGATCCAATGTTGAAGTACTCCAAGCAAACCCTAAGTGTGTAAGAGTATGTGAGAGAGAGAATATAGGGAGAGCTCCAAAACTAAACTGACAAAAAGGTAACAATGACAAAAGGTACCAACTGATCCTCAAAATCCTTTTTATTAATGAGGCCACTATTTTCTTCAATTTTCCATTATTTTCCTTCATTTTCCTCCTCACATGCAACCTTTGACCTTTGACCTTACTTTTCTCCCATTTTCCATTATTTTCATTAAACCAAATGAACACCGACACTAGGATGTTTTTTCCCAACATTCAACTTGGAATAAGTGTCCCATAACCGTGGTTATTATTTTTCCTTTATTAACTTTTATTTAAATGGAATTTTCACCAGGGTTGTTACATTAGCAATGAGGTGAAAATAATGTAAGAGTGTTTGCAACCATATTTCAGGTAGAAAATGGGCTCAAGGACTGCATCAAACCTTATATATTGGAAAGATATTTGAAAAATATTTCCAACGGTATGTGGAAGTCCATAAATGGATCTCAGGTTCAAAATTGATTGATAGTTGAAGTAAGGGTATTGAATTCCTTAGGAGTACGTCGAAATTAAAAACTAGGAAGCAAGCCGAATTTCGGAACTTCAGAACTTCAGGACCTTAGAAGTTCAGAAGTTTGGGACCTTGGAAAGGACGAATATCGAAGCAAGATAAATATCAGAAGTAGGCAGAACATCGGAACCTCAGAGGTTCAAAACTTCAGAACTTCAGAATTTAATAGTTTTGTAACTACTTATTATTGAATTCTTTAAAAGCGTCAAGGGTTGTAGAGAGCATGTTTTACAAAGGAAATCATTTTCAAAACCAAGGACCAATGAAAACTTTCTCTCTCCTTAGATAGGACACATGGAAGCTGTTGATTGGCCCTTAGGAGCTTAGGATGGCATATGACATCACTATGACGTGGATGCACGGAAGACACATGGTAGTTAGTTTCAACATTATTGGGTGGCCTAATGGGGAAAATACTGTTGACACATGTCACCACTAAGGAGACACCATGTGGGGTTGATGAGGAGAGCATGATGTCATCCTGGAAGCATATTAAAAGTCATGAATTTCGTAACTCTGTTGTAATTTATTTTTGAGAAATTTCTAATACAGGGAGCTTCGATGACATTGGAACTTGGTCATGGAGCCCAAAGAAGAAAGGGCATAGAGTAGGGCTTAACACCTAATTGTTTCAAATATGTCGCATGGGAAGTATATTACGAAGGTAAAAATTTTGAGAACTCCTCTATAATTTCAATTTTAAAAAATTTCCAATACTAGTGAGCTCTAATGTTGATTGTCGTTTGGTCATGGAGCCCAAAGAACAAAGGGAGAAGAGAAAGAACACAAGGAGATAGGCCCCAAGTAGGATCCGGAAGGGCTTAGAACCTGATTTCTATGCTGTCAGTCACAACACATGACCCTATGGTGTAAAAAAAATAAGAGGAAAAGTGAAAGGGGCTAAAGGCCAATATTGAAATCTCTCAATTTTGTAATGTCCTTCCTTGTTAAAGTTACGATATGCAGGGCTATGAAATTCCAATACATAGGCGTAGGAAGGATGAATGAGTCGAAAACTAAGAGTAACTAAGCACAAAAGAACTGGGAGGAGGAGTAATGGAAACTGTAGAGATCATTGAGTCAAGGAAGCAAGGACCATGATTGTGCATGATGATTCAAAGGAGTCTGTCATAAGTTGAAGTAAGCCACCTCTAATATCCCCATGCATGCTTCATTTAATTAAATTAAGAACAAATCCTCAGGGTCTAGAGTTATGATCACAGTTCATAGAATCCAAGCTGAAATTCATTTCAAGATCTGTGAGCAATTAATAAGCATGGAAGAAACTCCTAGGAGTGTGCAGGTTGAATGAGTATATATGTCTCAACATGGGAACACTCGGGTGCTCATCCTCATGTTTAATGCAACAAAAATGGGTGAGTGAACAAAGGCCATACTTTGATTTAATGTTTCAATGAAAAAATTCAAGCAAGAGATGCAACAATAGAATGGATAAGCCAAGTGTAGGAGTACACTCGGGTAGTGTGAATGGAGAAACGATGGCTGGCAGAGACAACACTGATCACAACTTAGGAGAGGAAAAAAACCTTGGAGAGAAGTTATGAAAATGAGGATGTTGTATTCTTTCAAGTGAGCAGTGTGGAGAGTTGTGTGTATGAGTTCGTTGCTGAGGAGAGGAGAAGTGTGCCCGTGATGAAGAAAGAGGATGCATGTGTCTATGTTTAAGAGTAAAGGGGCAGAGTGGACTAGTGCTACTGTGTGAGGTCAAGAGATCCCGTGGAATAGAAGAGGGTCGAGAGAAGAAGTGTGGTACTATTATGAAACCAGCTCACAAAATAGAAGAAAAGATATATCAATGACTTAGAAATCATCCTCTTCCAAGGGGAAACCTCCTTTACATTACATAAATGAATAATTATTGGATGATACAAATGAAAAAACCTCCTTTCTATATATAGGATTCCATGGGTTCACAATATAATCCTAGCCGACCTAACAATAATAATGTAAGGGCACAACAATAACAATAGTGGTCTTTTATGGGGCACAATAATAACAATATGGGGACTATAGGGGTACAAAAATAACAATAAGGGGGATAAAATAACAATAATAAAGGAATACACTGATAATATAGGGACCTAACACTACAAGGAAAAGACCCTCTAGCGGAGGTTATAAAGGAGGTTTTTAGTGTTATAAATTTGGCCAAAATTGTCAAAAAAACATTTTCTACAACATCTGTTTATGGTTACGGAGGTTTTCGCGGAGCTTTTAACAGAAATTCAACACAACTAAAAAAACTGGGCGGATGGAGGTTATTACAGATGTTTTTTTCATCGGTGAGACACTGATGTTTTAATGCATCGGTGCTTGTCATCTAGAAGGTGGCCCGGGGCAGTCGAAGGTGCATGTACCGGGCCGTCAAGGTATAAATCTGCACCAGGCACAGTGTTGGTGATACAAGGCACGGGGCCGTTCTAATTGGTCTTGGGATTTGTGCGGTGCCCATAGGTCGTCTCAAGGCACCAGTATGTAGAGTTATAGAAACACACCATTGCGCCGTATCAGACAAACACACCGAGATTTATAATTGGTATTGGTATTTGTGCGGTGCCCATAGGTCGTACAAATGCACCGGTGCATAGTCTCACATAAATGCACCGGTGCGTAGTATTGTAGAAATACACCGAGATTTTTAATTGGTTTTGGTATTTGTGTGGTGCCCATAGGTCGTAGAAACACACCGGTGCGTTGCAGCATGAAAACGCACCGGTGTATAGTAATTGATATGCACCGATGTTCATTTTGTATTTGTTAGAAACATCGACCTGTGGCAGTGCAATTATTGTGATTCTTTTAAATTCATTATTCATAAAAAATCGACACATCTTATAACAATATTCATATTAATTAAATTTTTATTAATGCATTTGAATGTGATGTTTGGATTAATTTGTTATATCATATCATGATTATTGTGATTTTTTAAAATTCATTATTCATCAAAATTCGACACATATATATCTTATAACAATATTAATATGAATTAAATTTTTATTAGTGCATTTGAATGTGATGTTTGGATTAATTTGATATATCATATCATCAAATTTCACCTCTCTTCATTATAATATATAATCATCCATAAATTTAATCAGTGGTGTCACATTTCACAATGACAATGGAGCACACAATAGAATAAATTAAAACACACACACACACATATATATATATGTATAATACAGTCTTTGTCATACAAAAATGGGATAGTTATTGGTATCCCTTTGTCTTTCAATTGGGACACTGTGTCCATTACATTAAACAAAATCTCTGATTTCACAAACAAATATTTCAATAAATACAACGCCTTGCTTTGATATCCAAACATAGTGATCATCATTCTTTGCTTGAATTGCTGCCACTGCTAGAGCTACTTCCATGGCTTGGGGTTATTTTCAGGAATGTTTTGTTCACTGCGTTCATTTTTTTCTTCTTCTTCACCTTCCATCTACAAGCATAAAAATAAACTGTAATGAGTGTATATACATTGGCGAGAATAATGAAAATTGCAATATTAAATAATATACATCAATGTAAATAAAAAAGAAATGACGTACCATAGCAACAATTGACTCATAAACTATACATATTATTTCAAAACCATGTACCATGCCATCTTTCAATATTTCATTTGTTGGCGCAGTTCCATACTTTGTTTCCTACAAGTTTTATACCCCATAGAAAATCATATATTTAATATAAAAGTTTTTTTTGTTCTATTAATTATAGATGGAGCTAAGTAAAACATGATTGATAGATGCTTACAAATTCCACAATTAATTTCTGATATGCCAACATATACTCACAACCCATATTTAACCCAATTTCAATCAATTCGTCTGATGGTTCTTCTTTGTATGTTAGCATATGTTTGAAGACATTCAATGATGATTTTTGTAAAACAACTTAAAAAATACAAAAACGAAATCTATTTAAGTTGTTATAAGGAAGTAACAATTATTCACAAACTTAGATTTCAACCCTTTTCTTCCTTGTCGTCCTTTTTTATGTGTTGAATGGGTTCCATTTTCTTTTCTTTTCTGCAAGAAAATACTTGAAAATTAATATTTAATGCGAAATTGTTTATTTATTGTACCTAATGATCGAAACATTCAATGATTGCATATTACATTTGAAGCACGTTGTTGTTGAGATGACTCCTCCTGCGATGCAATTTTGTCCATTTCTTTGACCATCTCCTTGTACACCTTTTTGGACATTCCTACTGGCATATTTCTAATATCTGCTCGTTCATATTTTGAGATTTTCATAATCTTCCTGAAAATGTATCATGACAATAAACTATTTAATTTTTATATTGATATATGAAAAGTAAATATAACAAAAGTGATATTTATAAATAATTCTAGACAAACATTTAAATAAATATTAATTTTTCATTCCTTCTTTTTTGTTGTTGTACGCTTTTGCTATTAAAAGTCTGACATGTCTCATTGACCAATTCTCTGGAAACTCTTCCTATAGTTTAGATAAAATTTGGTTCTTGGAATCATTGGATTGATTTTTGTATTGTAAGTGGAAAGAACATCTATACATTCGTTCCACTAGATCCCTCAAACTTTTGTAAAATTCCCCCCCCTTTCATTAACCTCCAACACCACTCTAGATGAGCTAAGGAGCAATTCATTTTCATTTGCATGTTCTGTTTTTTTTTAATTTTTCTTAGAATAAAATTCCTTTTCTGAGTTGTTGGTCCCTGTAGAACATTAAAAAAATATGATTTAATAGATTGTTCGACACATGTTATCTAATAATTTTAAGTATATTATTAATGAAAGTTAAAAAAAGAAACTCATATTGGATCGATAGTATTTTTTCATTCACCTGATTCATCCTTTTGCAATTTTTCCATCAAGCTTTCACGCTCTTCTGGTCCTAGATAAAAAATAATCATATCGAGCTTCGTCATTTTGCGGCTCTGCATGATACACAATAAACAATACATATTAGTTAAACTTACATATAGTTCAAAAATAATATTTTTTGTAAAGAATTTACAAAGAACTTTCATTTTTTTCTTTTCTTGATATGTTATCAGTATTTTTGTTACTTGATCTCTTGTCAGTCATTTCTTTATCAATCTGAAACTTGTACCACATCATTCATTAATATATTTATAAATAAATTGTCAACTTTTCAGGTAAAAAAAAAAATCTCAAGAAACCGGTGTGCCATTCATGGTGTACGCACCGACGTCGGCGCGTGGGTGTCTTATAAATGCACTGCACAAATAGTATAATAGACTGTACGGTGCTCTATGTCAACAAGGAGCACCGGTGTGTTACATGCTAACCACCACAAAGATTAACAAAGAGAAAATAATAAAAATCGTCCAGTGTTAGTTTTTGTAGCATAAATGCCCCGCGCAAACAAGGGACCACCATACGGTGCTCTCTGTCAACTAGGAGACCCGGTGCGGTGTGTTATATGTTACATGGTGCATCGATTAACACAATAAAACAATTTTTTGTGAAACATCACGTTCGCAATGCACCAAAATGAAATAGTGTACCAGTGCCCTATTTTACATATGGTGCACTGATTTAAAAAAAAATTGTTTTTAATTTTTTTATTACATAGTACTTTTGCGGTGCGCTATGTTACGTAGGGCGCACTGATAAAAAAAACTTTTTTTTTTTCAAAAATTCACATAAGGGCCGACATGGATTGGGATCCGACTATGCAAGTCATTCCGTGGGTTGGATGTCAATCTAAAATGAAAAGCACTAATTCTGAAATCACAGAAACAGAGAGAAGAAAGGGTAGAAACAAAAAGAATGAAGGGTTTAGGGTAAAAATGGATTTTTTTTTTCTTTGTTTCTGAAAATGGAAAACAAATTGAAAATTTTTTCTTACTTCGTAAAAAAATTGCAGAAAAAGTAAAAAAAATAATCAAATTTAATCACGAGATCGTTTGAAATTCTATGCTACAGGGTTTGAATCTAAAATGAAAAGCCCCAATTCTAAAATCACAAAAATAGGGAGAAGAAAGGGCAGAAACAAAAAAAATGAAGGGTTTATGGTAAAAATGGATTTTTTGTTTGTTTGTTTTTGAAAATGAAAAAGAAATTCGAATTTTTTTTCTTTCTTCGTAAAAAAACTGCAGAAAAAGTAAAAAAAACAATCAAATTTAATCACGAGATCGTTTGAAATTCTATGCTACAGAGTTTGAATCACCAGAGGGTTGGAATTATGATTGTCTGAATACTTCTATTCGAACGTCTTTTACTGCTCCATAGTGCTCTCGTGCTCTCTTGCTCCAGCTTTGTCTCCTGCAAATCTCTGGCTGAATTTTTTTGCAAAAATAGTGAAATAATGAAAAGTGTTTAGTATTTAAAGAATTGTTTTATGAAATTAGATTTTCGAAAATATTTTGCCGCCCATTTTTCAATTTACCGTTTTTTTTTCACTTAAAGAAAATATAGTTGTGCTTTTTTTATTTGCGGTTAGTCGTCATCAGTGCATCACTTAATAGCCCCACACCGATGCATCCATTGGTAACACGTCATCGGTGCGCTGTAACTAAAACACACAAGTGCGGTTATATGTACAGTAGCACTGATTTGCGTTTAAGGCACCAAAATTACTTTTAGGTGTGTACACAAAAATTTAATGAACTCCAACCATAGAAATTGAGAATTAGAATTTTGTTTATTCTTGATGTAAATATTCAATTAGAATTAGAATTTTGTTTATTCTGAGCATTAGAATTAGAATTAGAATTAGAATTGGATAAATTCTTGATGGAAATAACTATTCTTCCAATGCATTTTGTTTATTGCAGGATGTCCCCAATTATTATGTGAAGAGAATGCAATGTGGGGCGTGTGAAGATGCAATACTATAGGGCCCAAGTGGGAAATTGTGGCATGTGAACCTGTGCTATGCTAAGACGTGGGAATTTTTCACAAATGGTTGGGAAAGTTCTGATTTTGAGCAGTTTATTGAAGTTGGAGATATTTTAGTTTTTAGACATGTTGGAAATGTACATTTTGCTGTGAAAATCATTGGGCCATTTATTTTAAAAACTACACCTCTTCTTCTTTAAGAAAAAGAAACTTGAACCTTTCCACAACCTGTAACAAGAAAAGGTGCCAATAGGAGCCTTTGAAATGCATATCTATTTCTGACATGCATATCTATTTCTTCTGTTGAGGTCTCAAAGGAATTGATTATGGCTAGTCTACTTCGCTGAGGAATCTGCCTGAATTTTCTTTGTTTCTACAAAGGGTGCAGTTACTAACAGATACAGGATTGTAAGCTCCCTCCAACCCTCATTAAATTACAGAATATGGATAAAACTCCATAGAAATTCCTATCATTTGCGTAAAATTCCTCGAACCACAGAATGGAGTGTTTTATTTTTTGAAAGTTGTGTGTTATTATGGTGAAAGAAATTATTCTTTCTATTTTGTGCTAATATGGTGAAGAAATTGAAAAGTGCTCAAGTATATGACCACCGATGTGAGGGAAACTTAGACAAGGATAAATTGCACCAGTTCTTGAGAGCTCTGGAGCACTGAAAAAAGTGAAAAATGTGTTTTTTTGGCTGTAATTTTTTTAATTTAACCATGTTCCGGTGCACAGGGTTTTATAGGCGCACCAGTGTGGTTTCTTAAGACTGCACCGAGCAGTTTCTGCTTTTCCACGGGGTTTTATGACGCACCGGTGTGAAATATTTGTAAAGCACTGGTGCGCTACAGTAATAAGACGCACTGGACGGGTGTGTACAGAGTGCATGGTGTCTGGTGTGCCAATGTTTTGTGCGCATCGGTGCTTTCTCTTGTTGAACACACCAGTGCGGTTTAGGTTGATAAGAGCACCAGACGAAAAACATCCGCAATAACCTCCGCCCACCAACCTCCTCTAGTAACCTCCGCTAGAAACAGATGTCTGGGGTATTTTTATAAGGGGTTCCTCAAAACATCTGCTAGAGGGTATTTTCCTTGTAGTGTAACATGCCCCTCTCCTTAAAAAAAAGTGTTGTCCTCAACACTGGAGTAGCTCTAGATGCTTCGTATAAAATTCTCATCCTCCCATGTGGAATCTTCAGTGGGTAAGTTCTTCCACTTGATGAGATACTTTGGAATGGATCGATTTCGTAGCTGTCGAGTTCTTGTTTCTGTGGCTGCTTTAGGTTCCAATATGATTTTTCCTTCCTAATCAAGTTTTGGCAATATTTTTTGAACTCCAAGTTTGTCAAATATAACCTTCTTTAAGCACAAAACATGGAAAACTGGGTGCACTCGGGAAGATGTAGGAAGCTCCTATTTGTATGCCATAGTACCAATCTTTTGCAACACCTTGTAAGGACCATAGTACTTTGGCAATAATTTATTATCCTTCTTAGATTTCTTGAGGGAAATTTGTTTGTATGGTTGTAGGCATAAAAATACCGAGTTGCCTACATCAAAACTTCTCTCACTACGATGTTGATCTTCTTGTTGTTTCATTCGATTCTGTGCCTAATTTAGGTTATCCTTTAAGAGTTGGAGTACTTGTTGTTGATGCTGTATATGATCTTCCACTTCTTGAACCTTAGAATTTTATCTTAAAGATGATGTGGTGGACGGTGGATGATATCCATAAAGTGCCATAAATGGGGTCATTTTTGCTGCAGGGTGGAAGGAAGTGTTATACCACCATTAAGCTAGAGTTAACCACTTAACCCATTATGTTTGTTTATCAAATACAAAGAAACAAAGATATATTTCCAAAATATTTTTCACTATCTCAGTTTTCCCATCGGATTGAGGATGATAAGATGAGATATGAGCTAGTTGAGTACCCAAACAAGAAAATAATTCCTTCCAAAAATTTCCAATGAAAATGGGATCTCTTTCGCTTACAATAATCTTTGGGTTTCCATGTAGATTTTAAATTGTTTCCATAAATGCAGTAGCAACTCTACTCACTTCAAATGGATGAGATAATGCACAAAAGTGTGCATAATTGGTAAGTCTATCAACTACCACCATGGCGACACTCTTTCCTTCAGAATTAGGTAAACCTTGATAAAATCCATTGAAACCTCCTCCCAACGTTGAATGGGAATGGATAAAGGCTGTAGCAGATCCGAGGTCTTAATTGTCTCAACTTTATTTTGATGGAAAAGAAAACATTCTGCCACAAAATTTTAAATAAAAAATTTAAGGCCATCCCAAAAAAAATATTTCTTCACCCCGTGGTAAGTTTTTAAAAATTCCGAGTGTCATCCTAAGGGATAGGTGTGAAATTCCAAAAGAATCTTTTGCTTTAGTTGGGAATTCTTACAAAGATATAAGCGAACTTTGTACCATATGGAATCATTTTTCCAACTTAATTTATCAGATGTACTGGGATCTTGCTACAAATTTTGAATGAGTGTCCACACTTCTTCATCATTCTTCCATTCCTCCCTTGCTTTAGTTATTCAATCTGGTTGGATAATAGAAATGGCACAAAGCAATGCGTCCACATTCTCATCCTTTCTTGAGAGTGCATCTGCAACAACATTTAGTTTCCATTTTTTGTAGATGATTTAAAAGTGATAACCCAACATCTTTGTGACTCATTTTTGTTGCTCTTATGAAGAAAATATTTTTTCCAAAAAGTATTTAAGACTATTATGATCAATTTTTACCTTGAAGTGTCTTCCCATTAGGTAAGGTCACCATTTATTTAGTGCATGTAGTATTTCCAACATTCCCTTCTCATAAATAACTTTCTGTAAATACTTTCCTTTGATTGGACGACTTTCAAAAGCAATGGTTCTCCCTTCTTGCATTAAAACAACACCAATTCCATTTCTCGAGGCATCACATTCTGCAATAAAGATTTTTGTGAAATGTGGCATAGCTAAGAACAGTGCTTGGCACATTTCCTCTTTAAGATGTTCAAAGGCCTTAGTTTCTTCAAGAGTCCATGAAAATGCATCTTTCTTCAATAATGTTGTTAGAGGTGCTACTATTCTCCCATAATTCTTAACAAACTTGCGATAATACGCTATTAACCTGAGAAATTCTCCCAACTACTTTATGGTTGTGGGGACTTTCCATTCCTTAATGGCTTTAATTTTGTTAGGGTCTACCTTAACACCCTCCTGAGACATAATATAACCCAAATATTCCACCTCTTGTACTCCAAAGAAACATTTGGAGGTTTTTTCATATAATTATTTCTCCTCCAATAGTTTGAGAACGCTATCAAGATGTTCAACATTTTTCTTCCAGGATCTACTGTATATTAGTATATCATCAAAAGTTACTAAAACACATTTTCTAAGGAAGGGTATGAAAATGGAATTCATCAACCCTTGAAATGTAGAAGGTGCAATGGTAAGGCCAAAAGGTATGACCAAAAATTTATAATGAGCCTCAATAGTTTTAAATGTTATTTTTGGAAGGTCTTCAGTCTTCATTCTAATTTGATGATATCTTGAACACATATCGAACTTGGTGAAATAAATTTCTCCATGTGATTCATCCGATAATTCATAAATCATAGGAATGGGAAATTTATCTTTAATAGTGAGCTTATTGAGCTCCCTATAATCTGGACATATGCACCATGATCCATCCTTCTTGTGCACCAATACTACTGGAGTAGAGAAAGAACTTTTACTAGGTTGAATTATACTGGCCTCTAGCATTTCTACAATCATTTGTTCAATTTCACTCTTTTGGACATAAGGATATCTGTAAGGCTCGATGTTTGGAGGAACACTTCCTGGAATCAAATGAATAGCATGCATGAATAGGTGGGAGCCCTTTGGGAGTTTCAAACACCATTGGAATGATTGTCCAAGGATTTTTTGAGGCCTGGAGAAATAGATGATTTTGATGTTGGAACTTCTAGTGAGCATAATTGTGCAATTACGCCTCATTTTTCTTTCTTTAGAATCTTTTTCATGACATTAGAGCTTATTATATTTCCTAGCTTCCCTGCGATACCCCGTAATTCAACTTCCTTTCCTTCCGATTTGTTTTTCAAGAAAAGTTCTTGAAAATTAAAAGCTACCGTCCCCAAACATTGTAACCATTGTACTCCTAGTACAACATCAACATCACCCATTGGAATGCAGAGAATTGAAATTTTCAATACATATCCCCCCATGGTTAGCTTGATATTATGGCACTTTCCAGATCAGTTTAAAGTTCCTCCATTTGCAACCATCACTTGACACTCTCGTGCTGGGTATAGGAAGCAATTAAATTCCTTGGCTACCTTACAATGAATAAAATTTGGGTACTACCCGAATCAATCAACACTATTAAAATTTTCCTTTTGATATATCCTTGTATATTGAGAGTTTGAGGCATGGTAATTCCTGCCAATGCATTACAGGATATGGTCAGATTCATTTCTTCTATCTCTATGTTTGGTTCTTGGTGTATATCCTATTTTGAATTTTATTGTTCATTTTCTTCCTTCTCTTCACAATCTATGTAAAATAGTTTCTTCTCTACACACTTATGACCTTTAGCTTATTTTCTATCACAACTGTAGTGAAGCCCTTTTTCTCTTTTTCTTCCAAATTTTGTGCTGTGAAACTTGTAGGTTGTGGAAGTCTAGGAGTAGAAACACTTCCATATTAATAGTTGTGAGTGGTAGGCTTCCTTGTCATCATAATTTTTCTTTCCAACCAGAATTCCTTCTCCAATGAATCAAGTTCCGAAAGGTGAACCTCACGTTGGATGTTGTCCTTTAAAGTCCATATGAAGATATCAATCCTGCGCTCCTCTGGAATATTAGTTACCCTTATATTCAATTTTTGGAAGTCCTTAATGTGCTCCACCATTGAACCATTTTTTTTAGATTTATCAATTGTCTAAATAAGGTGTTTCTCTTTGTATCCTCATAATGTGCTATCATTTCCTCTATAAAAATTGACCAAGTGAGAATTTTTTTACGAAAGTAAAGCCATCAATACCATACAAATGTATTGTGTTCTAAATATAAAGTTTCAATACTTATCTTTTGTTTGTTTTTCACATTATGGAGATCAAAATATTTCTCCATCTATAGTATCCATGTTGTTAGCACTCCACTAGTTCTCCGAAGGCTGAAAAGTAGACTAAAAAAGGTAACCACAAACAACTTTGACCTAGTAGCTAGCCTTACCAGGCTGAGAGGGCTCTCTCTATGAGATCATAGTCAAGGATTGACTGTGATATGAAAGATATTAGGCTAGATATGATAGGCTCAGGTAGGTTTTGAATGTTTTAAGGTTTAATGTTGGACCAGGGATGAAACCAAGTAGCTAGGTCTAGGTATCAAAGGCTTTATAACTGCAAAGATATAAAAAAGAATGGTAGAAGTTGATTTAGGGTTTTTTAGGTATGGTGGTGAGTCTGAAAAGGTAGAGGGATTTAATGAGCATGTTCAATCATGAATTTATTAAATTGGAAACATAAAACACAAAATGACATTTCCATATAAATAGAGCCAATTCAATAGAATTCTGCCTATGAAATGAAAGGAAAGCCACTAAAGATACAAGATATAGAAAAAAAAGATATATATCATTCATAAAAGACTACAAAAGAGAAAATATATGATCATAAAATCACTACACATGAATTCCTAGATAATAGCTGCAACTGCATCCTTTGATTTCTGAATATGAAAGTGAAAGTACAAGCTACAAGATTAGAATCCTCTAATGTCCAACCCGTAAAATGACTCTGATGATATATATAGACCAAAACAACCTATCCCCTCTCTCAGTGGTCGAATCCATCATTTTTGGAGCTGATTACATGATATGCTCAACAAAACCCTAATGTCTAGTGGAGGTCAACCAATTCACCTCATCATAGGAAACTAGATACATTTGACCAAAATTACTTTAACAAGCATGTATCTACCCTATTTCACTATTTAAAAACTCAATTACACTTCATGACATCACAAAATCATCATCATTCATCAATTACATGGGTAAATAGTCAAACTAGGTCAAACTTACTGTGAAAAATGGCTATTGGAGAAAGCATAGCGAAATTGGTGGAAGTGGATTTTGGAGGCCATCTTGAGGTTCAAATCCCGAACTGAAAGATGATATGGAAATATCTGGATGTATTATACATGATAGGCTCTTTAAGCACTAAAAAATGTAGCTCCTAACCCTCCAAAACTTCATACTCACAAGAGTACTTAGAAAGCATAGTGTGGAGCCCAGAAAGTGCAGCATGGCTGCTCTGGCACCAAATTTTGGATTTTTTTTACTTGAATTTGCTGATGAAGCACTTGGTGATGAATGAGAGCTCTTATTCAATTATGTTAATGATAAAATGAGCTTGAATTGGCATTTTATAGCTTATGATGGTCACTTTTGTTCATGGTAGTGGGATGGCCCACCACATATCTTTTCACTTTGCTTTGAAAACTTGTATCTTTGACACTTTCTTATGCAACTTTAGGAAAATGATGAAATTATTACATATTTGAAACACAAATTACATTTTCAAACCAAAATTTATTGAACATATTTACCTATTACCACTCCTCCTTTGCTAGATTTATGCATGGAATGACAGATTTTGGTACCTTAACCCGAATGGCCTAATGGTGACACTGAAATGAATGAAAACCATGATGATGTTGACTAAAGTAATGATGATGATATTTCAATGATGGCACACTCAATTGAGTGATGACAAGGACCGACATATGAAATTTTTTTAAAGGAGTGGAAATAGCCCTAGGCACAGTAGCAAGTGACTAAATTTTTATTTGAAGACCTAATGAAATGACAAAAAATTGACTTGAGAACCTAACAAGACCTTGTAAGAGCATATTTGATCACTGGTGAAAGGCTGAAATGACTGACACTAACATTGGCTCCAGTTGGGGATGATATCTCCTTGGAGGTGTCAAGAACACTGTAGACCAAGTATCCTAACCATTGGGCTTGGAGTAAAAAATAAAAATACCCAACTCAAAACTCAAAACAAACTGAAAAACTGAATTGACTCTCACTGAAACAAAAACTTACAAAACTTATTGATGGAAGCATATCACTGAGACTTGAGGGCTTCAAATCCTGATGAAAACCACTTGCCTGCTAAAGACATATGTAAAATCATGTGAAGTGATCCTTCCTGTATAACTAATCCAGCAGATGGCTACTTACTTGAATCATGCTCACAGTTTCCTTGAGCAGGAAAAAAAACAAAAACTAGGCCACTCCAAGTGTCCATTTAAAATGTCCTCATGATCTATAAATTCAAGAAAATATATCATCCCTATTGGCTGCAATAAATCAATGTAAGGATCTTCAATAACTTGAAATGTTACCTTGTCTTGAGATCCAACAACAAAAATACAAGTACTCCCTTCATTTTGATCTGAAAGAATACTTGGTTGTTGATTCATAGGAAGTGTTACAAAATTTTTTGTCACTGTACCTACAATCCCCATCCCACACATTGGAGGCTCATTTCTATGACCAAAATAGAGTGTCATGCCTTGCAAATACCATCATTTCATCCCTTTCCATGAGGACAACATTCCTTCTGTTGACAATTTCCTAAACAGACCATCAGAAACACATGTTTTTTCCTTGGCGCTAGTAGACCATTATTCCCTTGCGTCGATGAGGAATTAACATTGGGCCCCGCGCCCATTGGCATTGTGTCCCAGTGAGCTACCCGCACCAATCTATTTATGGAATGTTTTTTAAAAATAGAGGCGAAGTTTCCATCATAACAAACTTCATGGGCGAGTCATCTGAAGTGGTTCGACTGAATAACCACGGCCTTCCTCCTTTGGCCTCTTGTTTCCACCTTTTGGGGAAACCTCCCAAGGGATAAGGCCTCCCTTCCATTATTGTAGGGATCCCAACCTCCTCCTCTCCCTCTATAAATATAGCCATATTCCATTGATGAGCTAGCTGAATTGAACATATTATAGCTGAAACGCTGGAGAGATTCCTATACACTTTGTTGGAAGAGATAGAACGGAAGAGATCCTTATTAAGAGAGCTTAGGCTTGTGTCTTCATCCCGTCCGAATTCCCTGACGATTCATCGGGATGCGCTTCTACTAACCCTGCTAAAGGAGGCTGTGACGTCAAGGCTCCGGTTGTAACTCTTTCTTCTATTAATACATATACATGACTATTGTTTGGTTCCCATTTTGCGTTAATGTGTTTATTTGATGCAATGTGCTTAACCCTCCTTGACTGGTTAGTAATTATGGATGAGATCCTTGTTTCGTATGCTACTCTTGTTTGCTGATCTTTGTGCAGGTATCCAAGCATCACTGCGAAAGGATCGCAACCCACCGAGACAAGAATCAAGAGGTCACCACGACGACAACCACAACAACAACGTTGGACTCCAGGTAGGATGATTTACCTCGTCTTTTTCATTCATTAATTAGGAACCTTCACTCTAGCTTGCATCTTTGTTACTAGACCCACTCTAGGGATAAAGGGATCATATTTTTCTGTATAGATGATTTACCTTCATAACAAATTGGAAACTCCACTGGGGATCAGTGTGAGTTTGTTGTTTCACCCTTGTCGAGTTGACTTTGGTCGTTTGCTTGTTTGTCTGTCTTTTCTACCTTGCTTGATTTTTTAGGATCCTCTTGTTCAGCTCCAGAGTGTCAGGGTTGACCTCTGCTCACTGGTTTTCCCATTTTCCCATAGGTATCCGGCTTGGCGCATTTTTTGTTTGAACAGTCATGCCAATTGGCACTTGTTTCTTTTGTTGCAGTTGCGCCAACCCCTGTTTGGCACAGATTACCACCTTACATTCACGCCAAACCCTATAGGGTTTGGTTTGACCTCCCTGTTGAGTTTTTGGTCATTTGTGCTTGACTCTGGCTTGTTTTTCATTTGCAATTGGTATTTTCTGAGTTGTTTTGATTGCTTTAGACTTTCTCTTCTCAGTTGTTTGTGTATTTTCCTATCAGTGCAGTTCGTAGCCCTAGGGTTCTAGGTGTCTTTCACTCACTGAGCCTTCTTGTTGAAGGTCGAGTCTTTTGGTTCTTTTTAGTTCAATTCCTTGATTAGTTGCTTGAGTCTTTCTTGATCCTTTGAGTTTTGGTTTTTTGAGCAATTAATTTTGTGTTTGTTTGACTCTCCATCTCTTCATTTTCGAGCATAGATCACATTTCTCATTTTGGGTCGTTTAGAAGGCTTTCACTTTGTTTGAAAAAGTGCATCATTGGTATGAGTATTTTATTGTGTTTATATTGCTTTGATTGAATCATTCAGTTTAGCTCTCTACATTCACCATACTCAGAACTAGTGTTTTCTTTGTTCTTAAATTTAATTAGTGCATTGAGTGCTTCATTCATTGAAAAATCAAAAAATGCATCCTTTCGTTTGCATCGGAAATGAACAAGTCTTTCGCATAACTAGCACTTGCATATAGGAACGAGTTTTCGTTTCTCTTCTTGATTGTATTAGATGCATTAGCGGACTTCTTCGTGTGCTTTCATTGATTGCTATTGTTTGAAAGTTCTCTATCCTTCTCTTAATTAGCATTCATCAAATGGAAAATGGTGTTCTTTTGCATATAGCCTGCATTTAGGAAATTTGAGATCCCAATTCGGTAGGGCCTTGAAATTGAAACATTAATTCAAGATAAACTATAAAATCAATTGAATTAACCTAAGGAATCATTGGAACCTAACACAAATTTTTTTAGTGGTCTAGGCTAGAGAAGTGTTCTGACATGTTTAAACCTAGTAGCTGTCGTTCGCCATCTGGCTTTAGACAACACTAGTATGGACTTGTGCTCCCTGTACCGTTGAGTATATAAAGGGAGACCCCTATAGGTTCAAATCCTTTATCCATAGTAAGTTGAGTCTGCCACCCTGTAACCGTGATAAACTAAACACAACATTCAGGGAGACTACCTGCATGTACATTAAGTCTTTGGTAAATTCTCTTTCATTTGATCACCAAGGTGTATATGGTAGTTCACGGAAACTTGGTACACCCTTTTACTTAGATTACCTGAGTAGTCATTTCGATCTTTTCGTGACTCCTTAAAAAGAGAAGAGATCATCGAGCACTTGTCCTTTCACGCTCATTTAAAATTGAAATTGACTAGAGTCATCTTTTGTCTGTTTCTCGACTCTTAAAACATGAAACAACAAAGTTCTATTTCAATGTCGTAAAATTAATTACCCACGATAACATGCCCATTAGAAGTTTGTTACTTGGCTTGTTTTTCTTTGTCTTTAGACTTTGATCTTGAAGCCTTCGTTTGGCTATCTCGTTTTCCTTCCTGTGTTGAAATACTATCATAGTGGCAGAATCACTAGTTTCGTCGTCTTCTTCACTGCTGCCTAGTGGTAGTTCTTTTCCTGACGTTTCTTAAAAAACCCCTCAATCCACTAGGTCTGCCGAGTTTTCGCAGCCTATTCTCCCGACTGTCTTTCCTCTTGCTACCCGATCTCCCACTGAAGAGTCAGTTGAGTTCAGTTGGCCTCCTTCGGGTGATTGGTTTGGTTTTGGTGACGAGGAAGAATTTCCTCCTCTTACTTTGGGATCACCATTTATAGCTGATGCTATACCCCCTAGTCCTCGTCATATTTTCAACGATATTACAACTTCATCAGATATGGATTCTTCAAGTCCTGCTGGCAGTGAAGGAATGCTTATTTCTACAGGGGAATATCATTTTTCCCAGAAGATCTCCCGCATGTTTCTGTTCAATATTCTCCTTAATCAGTGTCACTTCCACCCTGTTATTAGACTTTGAGTCAGATTATTTCTGGTGTTGTATCCATAGCACCATCCAGTACATCAACTCCCCCAAGGAGTTCGGTCCTCCCTTCGTTGGGACTGTCACCTTCGACACTAAGTTCATCGGTCACTGTTACATCTATCCCAGCCCAACCTACCATCTGTGTGGCTTCGTCTACATCGATTTTTATGTCTCCATCCTCAGGATATTTTCACACTCGCAAGTCTATATTTATTAATCCCATGTGGCCTATTAATAATGTTACAAGCAGATCACAAGCTCGCACTTCGGAGGTTGCACCTTCTAGTGCAGCTACAACTACCCCTATGGTTACTACCTATACTTTTGATGAGAACATGTTGGACATTCACTGACGATATGCTCCTTCTTCGGATAATCACTCTCCAAAGGCCACGTCTACTTATAGTATGACTTCGACTATCCCTATGATTCCTGGCGGCCTTACTTTTGAAGAGTATTTTTTTGCTATTCAGCAACAGAACTCTTAGGGTTCTCAGCAGCCCCAAGCTCCTGTCAATCCTCCCCATCACTATGATGCCTATGGTAACCCTGTCTATTTGCCTCCGACAAATCCTTATCAGACCGTTATTCATCAAGGACGTTTGTTACAGGGAAAACCCTCTGGCTTACAGGGAAAACCCTTATAGGGACAACCTTTAGTCCAACAGGGACAACCCTTTGGTCCTAAGGGACAACCTTACGGTTCACAAGGTCAACCTTCGGTCCCACAAGGACAACCCTACAGTCCTTTAGGTCAGCCTCAACCAGGAACGTCTTATGTTCCTGGGGGGAAAATGT
Organism: Pinus albicaulis; assembly: GCA_034641835.2. Lineage (NCBI taxonomy): Eukaryota > Viridiplantae > Streptophyta > Pinopsida > Pinales > Pinaceae > Pinus > Pinus albicaulis. Next base: position 1,681,474,634 of record CM076579.1, on the reverse strand, counting down.
ATCCACCACAGGGACAACCTCTTGTATAATAGTAGCAGCCATACATTCCATATGGCCAAAACTTTATGCAACTAGGACAACCCTACGGTCCTGCTCTGGGTCAAGCTAGTTATCAGGGGAAACCTGGTCCATCACAACCATTGGGCCAACCTCTTCCACAAGGACAGCTAGGTGGCCCTTAGTATCCAGGCCAACCTACTCCGCAGGGGTAGCCTGCCCAACCCCAACAACCGATTCAAGCTGCTCAACCAGCTCAACAGTCGGTTCAACCTACTCAACAACCAGTTCAATATGTCTAGTAGCCGATTCAACCTGCTTAACAGTGGGTTCAACCTGTTCATCTGACTCAGAAGGGTCCACCTACTTAGCAGCCCGCTCAACCTACTCTGCAGGGTCCACCTGCTCAACCTCAAGGCACTTATTACCCTCAAGCTCAATATCAGCAGGTATACAGTGTGCCCCAAAGTTTCACTTATTACCCTCAAAATCAATCTCAGTTGGTATATAATCAACCTCAAGGCCATGCTTACATTCCACAACGGAATCCATACATTGCTTAGCCAGGACCTCAATGATATGCTCAAAATCAATATCTTGGTCCTCAACCCTAGTATGGGCCGAATTATCAGACTTATAACCCCTATGGTCAGAATCCTCTGGGACAAAACATATGGGGGCATAATTTCTCTCAGACTAGGTGGAATGTTAACGTAGGTCCTTATTAGAGACCTCCAATGCCTTTTAATCCTCAATTGCCATTTCTCACTACGTTGGAACTACCTGATGTGTCAAAGTTAACGAACTATCTGATTATTCATAACCCGTATTGGCCTCCAGTTCTGACTAAGATTCCTGGTGATTGTCCTAAGTTTGAGGGCAAGCCCGGAGAAGACCCCCAAGCACATGTTATGACTTACCACTTGTGGTGTTCCTCTAACTCTTGGGTTGATGATTCCATCCAATTCCATCCTTTCCAACATACTCTTACCGATGCCGTTGCAAAGCAGTACATTGAGTTATCTCGTGGAATTTTTCAAGATTTCAACTCTTTAGCCATGGCGTTTCTTACCCATTTTCAGTTACTGGTTCGTTATAAGACCGGGACACATCTCACATCCTTGAAATAGGACTGAGCTACTCACATCTCAGATCATATTCATGAATGGAGGTGTCATCGTCGCTTGATTAAGTTTGATATTCCTAATCATCTTCTAACTGATTGGTTCACTACCTCCTTTGTCAACCAAATCGCGAAAGACATAGCTATGGAGGCATGTGTAACCAAAGAATAGGCCATTGCTCGTGCCCAGTACCTTGATCTTGTGTACTCCCAGTCTGGCACTTTGTATGATATATTTCCTGATGCCCCTTGACCTGGAACTTCTAAAGCACCAATGACCCCATCCATTGATGGTATTATTGGTTCCATGTCTGAGACTTCTCGGAAGTCTTCTCCTTCAAATCCTGGGAAGAAAAATTCTAATCTTTCCAATGATGTTGCTTCTCAGCCCACCCCGAATTCTAGTAAAACTGTGGAAGTCCATGCCATTTAGGCCAATCCGACGGATAAAAATACCAAGGGGAAAAAGAAGGGTAAAGGTAAGGCCAAAGCCAATACCCCGAAACCAGATTTGTCAAAACCTCGTGCTGATGATGGTTCACAGCGCAAGCCGAAGTACCCTTGTTTGATTTGTGATGAAGAGCACTACACCAAGGACTATCCTCGGCGGTCCGAAGTGAGCAGATTTCTCAAAGGAACCCAGGGCACTACAAAAGTTCTTAAAGAACCTTTTCCATCTCAACAGACCCAGATGGTAGAGCAACCTCAGTCCTTTGCCCCATTTGGCTCTCATGTGTTCATGATGAACGGTTCTGCATCCGTTTCTATTGCTACTCAGTCAAAATATTATACTGAATCACGTCAGGAAGCAGGGAAAGAGATTGCCGATGGTCATCCTCCTCCGCCTGTTTCTGGCCCTTTACAGATTGAAAGGCCCAGTACTGAGCCCATTGTGCGACCATCTTACAAAGTTGTACTCCACAAGTCTTCTTACAATCCAAATGCCCGTGCTAATCAACATTACAGTATTGTTGAGGACTTGGCTCAGGTGCCATCTACAATGTCTGCATTAGAAGTACTTCAGAGTTTTCCGTCTCAACAGAAGGCTTTGCTAGCTGTGATTGGCGGGGTTGATCCTATTGATACTAGCCTTCTAGCTTTCGATTTAGAGAATTTCGTTCCACAACTCCCGCACCAAATTTCACTCATTATAAAAGTTGTAATTAATGGTCTTGATATCCATCGAGCAATTGTGGACGAAGGTGTGTCTATGTGCGTCATGTTATCTTCTTTCTGGAAAGCTATTGGGTCTCCAGCCTTGAATTCATCACCCAATGCCCTTGAAGCATTTGATGTAAGCGAATCAAAACCTTTAGGTGTTCTCGCTAGTTTACTGATTACCTTGAAAGGGAAGACAGTCAAATGTCAAGGTAGAAGTAGTTGACGCCAAGCTCAATTACAATCTTCTCCTCGGGTGCAGTTGTACTCACGACATGTTATGCATTCCGTCCACTCTCTTTCGTGTCCTGAAATTCCTGCACGAAGGAAAGATTGCTATTGTTGATCAATTTTCATTCTTCACTTATTCTTCCAAAAACAACGTTCTGTATGTGGATCAGATTCCTACTCCCTATGAGAGCGTAGGGCCGGGTCTCTTCAATGATCCTGCCCTCATGGGGATTTTTCCCCTTCCTCCACCCAACATTGTTCAGATCAATATGATCTCTCGGTCTAATGACCCATGGCATCCCTTTGCCTGAACATATCAATTATTTTGGAGATTCGATTCCGTTGAGCCCGATTGAGATTGGCTATTGTGAACTCATCGCGGCTTCGGAACCTTCGTCTTCTGATCGTGATCCTTTGAGCATGTATCTTGACACTTATTCTCAATCCCCTTGGCTCAGAGATTTGGATTCACCCGATCCCTTGAAAGAGATATTTCCCTCCAATGAAGACATCATGGAAACCATGTCTCTCGAGGATCTTCCATGGGATGATAGTCATCATCGTTCCTCGTTTATGCCTGGTCTCGAGGCCATGTCTATGTGTCTTGAGAGGTTTGCATCTCAGGTTCCTTCTCCTCCGCTTCAAACACCTACACTGACACATGAAGTTTTCATGAAGGGTAACTTGAGAAATATCACACAAACAATGCCTATCGACATGCCCTTCAAACCGGGAATTGTCGAGAACATCCATATTGGAGTTAGCTGTTCTCCAGATGAAGTTTAGGTTTATAGTAGCCTTTTCCACGAGTTCTGTGATGTCTTTGCATGGTCCTATGAAGAGATACCTGACATCGATCCTAGTATAGTGGTGCATGAGATTCCTACCTACCCTGGTTCGAAGCCTGTTCGTCAACGCCATTAGGGGATTTTTGAGGTCTAAAATGGGCCTCCTAAGGAAATAATAAAATAATATTTATGAATTTTCGATTCACTTTTTGCACCACAATCCATGTAACCATAGTTAAATTCAATTCAAAAGTTGTACCAATATAAAATTAATAAAAAAATTGTATTGATGTGACTACAAATAAGAATGAGCTTTTCAAGAAAAAGAAGAATGAGCTTTTCAAGAAAAAGTCATTATCATTGAATAACTAATGCATTTGTCCTTTGTACTTAAATAACTTAAAACAAAATATAAATATAAATTTATAAATTCTTAATTATGTTATATGTTATTAATTAAAATTTATATTATTTAAATAGCATAATAACGTGTAATTAATAGATGTATCGAATAGTCCTGGGAGCAAAGGGTTGAATGGGCGGAGCTCTCGGAATCCTAGCATGGCGACGACGACATCTCTGGTTAGAATGAGACTATCTGACTTGCAACTACTGGTTTTCTCATGATTATTCGCGGATGACTAGCGTGGGGACTAGTTTCCTCGGCACCTATTGGTCCTTTTATCATCGGGGCCCGTTTTGTGAACTGGGGTACTGTTTTGGTCGGTTGGGGCCCCTCATGGCTTCTTTTGGGCTCACTGAATTCGGGACCTGCCGGTTTGTTGGTCATTTGTTTTATACCTGGTGTTAATATCTTCTGCGACAGTTTATTGGGAGACAGGTATGGGACTGCTATCTGTTGGGGGTTTTATGGTGCTTTGTGCCCTTCTAGGTCTTGGGTCCTATTATTGGGTGCGGTAGACTGGAACGCTTGTCATTTAGCTGACTCCTGTGCATTTGAGTTTAGGCTTTTGTTGTCTGCTATGGGACCCCGTGTCTTCTGAACCCTGGGTCGCGGTTCACTTGCTAGTCTCTACGAGTTTTTTGCGGTTACTGCCTGACATCTTGGGCTATCTGCTTATGCACAGTTTGTGGGGTCTTGTGATTGTCTCATGGAAATTGTTTGTAGGCCATTGGAATTTTCAGCTGCTGGGCTTCTCGGTGTGAGGGACCGCCTTTTCTAGCACCTGCTACTGACTTTACTGATACCCACTGACTATCTGCTATTCCTGGGTTCGATACTGGTCAGATAGTGTGGGTTTGTCTACTCTACATGCGTTTCTTGTGTTGACTACTGCCTTGCTGGACTATGGGTAACTACGATGATGAAGTGGACTACATGGAGGATCCACTGGATTGGGTTGACATCTGGAAGCAACCTACCCATGAGGAGGGGGTCGGGATGGAGGATATGGACCCGATTTCATCAGAAGCTATGCTAGATAGACAAAATCATATTGAGGTGGCGCGCAGCTCGACTCCACTTGACGGACACGATCTTTTCAGTTTTGCCTCCCCCTCTCCTTTGCATAATGGGCTTTGGGGCATTCCTCTTGCCGAGAACACGAATTTAGCCAATGGTGTGGAGCTTTTCTCAGAAGCAGTGTACCAAAGCATTAGGGAGGCATATCTTTCACTTGAGAATCTCAACATTGGGGGTTCAATACCTCTCTGTGCTGCGGGGTTTTGTGGTGCTGTCTGTGAAGGGGTGTCGACTGGTGGCTTCGGTGTGGGTGAGCCCACAACTGCATCTGGTGTTTTTTCAAACATTCCTACAGACACCTCTATATCGGATCGGCCGAGCTCATCATCGGACTCGGAGTACTCCGTGGAATAGGGACATGGATGTGTCATCAAAGGCAAGAAGCATAGAGTCACCAAATGCAAGCACAACAAATTTGCTAATTTTGAAAGTGTGAGCGGCATGGGTGATTGGGCGCGTACTGATGCTACTATGCTGGTTGGAAGAGTGCATGGTCAGAAGTATTCCTGTGAGAGACTGCAACAGTGGACCAGGGAGATTTGGGGTGAGTCTCTCGACATTTTGCCAGAGGTTATTGTGATGACCAAAGGATGGTTTTCCGTTATATTTTCCAGGCTTGAATAGTCTGATTGGGTTCTTAAGTAGTATTGGCATCTCGAAATGAACCCTGTCTATCTTAAGGGATGGGTTCTGCCTTTTGATCCTAACAAGGAAAATGCGGGTGCTGGACCCATATGGATGCGACTGCCTGGGTTGCCCATGCACTTTTGGAATGAAACGACTTTCAGGAATATTGCTAGCCATTTTGGGCTGTATTTGGACCATGATTGATCACATTTGACCATGAAGACTAGGGCTGTTGCACGTATATTGATTTTCCTGGATACTCGTGATGGTCTTCATGACATTTTCAACATGTTTTTTGATGGAATGGTGTGGCAACATGTTATTGATTATGAGGGTGTGCCATTTTGATGCAGGAAATGTCACAAGGTGGGGCATTTATATAAAGAATGTCCTAAGTTGGGGATTGTCAAGCCGATGGTCAAAAAATATCGCAATGTTGCCACTCAGACAGAGCCTATTACTTGCTCTGATCAGGATGCGGGTAATGAGAAGCAAACTACTCTGGAGGATTAGGCTGTCTCAGGGATGGGGACGACCAATCTGCCTCCAACTGGGCTTGTCACACATCCCAGATCCCATGCACAGGCTACTCTGGAGGCTTCTCAGTGCTCCTCGACTATCTCAGGTACATCTCCTTTAACTGTCTCTATACATTTAAATTTATCTTCTGATTTATCATAGAATTCTATGCCATGTATATCATCTACTGTTTCGCACTCTACTCAGAGATTCCCCTCGATTTGCTGTTCCATTGCTCAAGCCCCGCCATCCTTTACCACCATCATTCAACACACTTCTGCTGAACCTCCTGTTACACTGAAAATTGTCATCCTGAAATTTTCTATGTGTATGAGCTCATTATTACTCATAATTCCCCCTCTGCAAGTCTAACATATCAGTTCCTCATGTCAAGCCTTGAAAATCACAGAAAAGTTCCTAAAAATCTCCTAAACTTTGATATCGCACTTTCTAGCTATCTTGCTTGCGGTCCCGCACCCAATGTTCAGCTTTCCTGCGTACCTGAATGCACTTTATCTTTGTTATAGGTGCGGACCCCTGTAAGATCAAAAAGGCGCAAGTAAATTCCAAAAAGCTCAAATAAAGTAAATTCTGGAAGCTTCTAGAATGAATCTTGCGGTGGCAGAACCGCTCTTGTGAGGTGCATGTATCCCTTACCTTATGGAGCTAACCCCTTGATGTGAGGAGCTTATCCCTTTGAAGGAGGATTCTATCCCTTCATAGTTGGAACAGAAAACCTCCTATTTTCCACTATAAAAAGAGGCATTGGGTAGCCTCAAAGGGAGGTCAAGCTTAAGAAGATTTGAGGTTAAGTGTTGTTGAGATTTAGACTCAGTTAACTAAGAATTTTGTGAGGAGAGATTCAATACCTCTATTCGTCCTGGTTGGAGGAGGTAGCCGATCAAAGCAGAGAAGACTCGCTTCGCACCTTATAGTCTTTGCAACATCAAGGCTCAGGTTGTAAGGTTTTCCTTCTTTTGAAATTAATACAAATATACTCATTTTTCTCAATAAGCTTTCAGTTAATGGTTTATTTCATAGATTCCTTGATCACTATGATAAGCATGGTTTATGATGATTTCTATATAGGTGCTATGTAATATTTTGCTTGTTTGTAACTGCAGGTTTACTAGGAAAACTCCTTCAAGTGCACGAGGGACAATAACGACTTCAAACAAGCACTAGACATACGGTAAGTCTTTCACACCTCTATAGAGCTTTTTGTAGATCATATATGCTTAGAGAAAGATTAGTTTATTTGGATTTTTGTTGCTAGATACTTTTAGTACTAGGGAGATCGGTCTTGTCCGCAAGACGGATTAATCCACACAACACCTCCACCTAGCCAATCATCTTCTCATTCTGAGACATACATATCGAGACACAATTACTTCCTGAGATCCCTCTCCCATCCACATTCTGCGGATGATTTTGGCATAGGCCCTGGATCGGGTTGCCACTTAAGCAGGACTAGAGGTCAACCATATTCCATGGCAAAGGCTATCAAATGGGCAAACCTAGAGGTGGAGGTAGGAACACAGTCATCCCTTATGTGGGTCCTTAGAGCAAGGAGACCCTATCCGGAGGTTACATCATGATTTGTCTATCCTTCAACTGTAGGGGACTAGCCAACCCCGATAAGAGATTGGCACTTAGAGAACTTATTGCTCAGAAGGTTATTGACATTTTATTCCTCCAAGAGACCCTTGGTGATGGCATTGCAGTTGTAGCCATCCTTAAATCTATCCTCCCACACTAGACTTTTATCACTCTAGATGCGCACAAAAGATCAGGTGGTTGCGCATTGGGCATAAACTGCAAGACCACCTGGATGTTAAACTGCTGGGGCCGGGCTGGGGTTCTTGGTATGGAGATTGGATTTGGTAACACCGAGCAACCCTTCCACTTGATTAATGTTTATGGACCCTGTCTGAGTAGAGAGGCCTTTTGGAACTCATTATTGTCCTGCTCATTATTGACTCATCCTCACATTATTCTGGGTGGGGATTTGAATTTCTCATTGGGCCTATTTGAATCTTGGGGTATGCATGCTACCTTTGATCCTTTGGCTGAGTATTTCAATTCCAAGCTTGTGTCTGCTGACCTCATTGACATTCAGACTACTAAGATTGTGCCCACTTGGAGGAACAGGCGAACGGGTGACGCGGCATTTAGCCCATAGATTGGATGGATTTTTGATGAAACAACCACTTCTAAACTCTCTGGAACATGCTCGTCAATGGGTTGGGCAGGGGGGTATGTCTGATCACTCACCTATTTATCTAGAATTTGAATGTGGACCTTACAAGGCTCATCCACCTTTTAAATTTAATGCTTGATGGTTACAAGACCCTGATTACCACACATTGGTCTCTAAGGCCTGGCAGCATTGTCATCTTATGCCGGACTTGGAACCAGCCCGCATTATCAATGATAATCTCTTCCGCATCAAAAGACTGACCATCCAATGGGTCAAGAATAAGAAGCGGCTGGAAAGAGCGGAGCTCAAGCGGATTGAAGATGAAATTCTCATCTTAATAACTCAAATCTTATGGGCTACCGATCCCAGGCCTCTAAAGAACATATTATTACCCTTGAGTCTGCTAAGACTAAACTCCTGAGACAAAAAGAGGAGGATTGGAGACTCAAAAGCCGAGCCATTTGGCTTTAGGCTGGGGATGAGAACACTAAATTTTTCCAACATCATGCCAACGGTCGTAAGTCTGCAAATACTATATGGGAACTGACTGATCAAAATGGATTTGTGGCTCGCACACAATCCCAACTGCATGATTTGGGCACCCAACACTTTACCAACTTATATAGAGCTCCACTCAACATTGATCTCCTTGACATTATGCATATCACTCAATATTTCAATCGGTATGTGGAACAGGAGCAGATGGAAGATCTCAATGAACTGGTCTCTATGAGGGAGCTGGAGGGGGTTTTGAAATGGTTCAAAAAAGACAAAATCCCTGGTTCTGATGGCTGGCCCGTTGAATTTTTCCTTCACTTTTTTGAACTTATTACAAATGATCTGTTGATTATGATTGAGGACAGTAGGGTGTGGGGCAGAGTATATGATGGATTCAATACTACTTTTATTGTGCTCATCCCTAAATCTGATTGCCCCACCAGCTTTCAGGACTACAGACCTATATCCCTATGCAATTGTATCTATAAGATAATTTCTAAAATCATTGCTAATCGAATCAAGCCTTTTCTATCTTCTAATATAGGAAAGGAGCAATTTTCTTTTCTCCACCATAGAAAAATTCACGAAGCTATTGGCACTACCGAAGAAGCCCTCCATTCCATCAAAGCTAAGCGCTTGAAATCTACCATTCTCAAGATTGATCTGGCGAAGGCCTTCAATCAGGTGAATTGGAGCTACCTCAATCTCATTCTTATCCAAACTGGATTCCTGCACACCTTTATCAACTGGATTATGGGCTGCATTTGTCATGCTACCTTTAGCACACTCATTAATGGAACTGCCACTGATTTGTTTCATGTGGGGCGAGGACTTTGTCAAGGATGTCCTCTCTCACCTTTATTGTTTGTCCTGGTTATTGAAGGCCTATCTGTTCTCATAAAACATGCTAAAACAAGGGGTAACATTCATGGGCTCCAGATCAATGACTTAATTAGTCTCACTCATCTTCTGTTTGTAGATGATGTTTTAATATTTCTTGATGGATCCAGGCAGGACCTAGTTCAATTGGAAAAAATACTCCAATGTTTCTGTAGAGCCACTGGTATGAAACCTAATGATCTCAAATATAGTCAAGCCACTGGTATGAAACCTAATGATCTCAAATATACCATTATTATGACTGGATGCTCGGGACAAGAACAGGGTATTGCTACTCGTCTTTTTGCTTATGTCCATGTTGATATCAACGATGGCCTTAAATACTTGGGTTACCATATCAAACCTAATGATTATAAAATTGGGGATTGGCACTGGCTCATAGCTAAAGTTGAACACAGGATTGATTTTTGGTACAATCTATGGCTGTCTAGAGCTGGAAGACTAGTCCTTATGAAATCAGTGCTTGAAGCCATTCTGGTCTATTGGATGAACCTGGTTTGGATTCCTATTGGAATCATCAACGTATAAAATGCTTGTGCAGAAATTTCTTATGGCACAACCAGGAAAAGGATACCACTTTTGCTTGGATTGCTTGGGACCGCATTAACATACCCAAACAGTGGGGTGGTTGGGGGATTAAAGATCTCCAATTATTTTCCAAAGCATTGGCTGCCAAAATGTGTTGGCATATTATCACGGGACACAGTCTCTAGAAGGATGTCATTGTTGCAAAGTATATTGCAGGTCAACCCTTGATTGGATCAGGGATTGTATAGTGCTGCCCATTGGTGCAGCTATTATATGGAAGGTGATCACTAAAGTAGCCTAGCTCATTCAGAGGGGCTTATCATGGCAGATTGGATCCGGGGTATTAGTAAAAATTGGTTTGGATTCATGGTCAGGTAGTGGTGATTTTTATAGACTACCTGCGTTCATCACAGAACACCTGGCTAGAAGGAACATCTTCTTCCTTTCTCAGATTGTGGACCCAGCCCAAACCACATGGCAAGGACAAGCCTGGTTATCTGCGGACCACCTTGAGATCCCTCGTGATGGACATTCGCAATGGCAGAATTACATCTAGGCTTTAACAGTATCAAACATTTGTATCATTGATAAGGATGATCAACTGATATGGGACTGCTCACCTACTGGGCATTATGTTCCAAAGCTGGGGTACTTGGCTCTTATCCACCATAGAGAACCCCCACAAAAATCATGGTGGTGGCACAACATATGGAAATTGAATGCACCACACAAGCACATAATACTATTTTGGTGCATTCTTAACCAATGTGTTCCTACAATGGATTTCCTTCACAAAAGAGCCATTCACGGACCATCTCGTTGTGTTTATTGCCTATCAAACAGCGAAGATGCCATGCATATGTTTCTTCACTGCAATGTCATTTTGGAGATCTGGGCTCGGGTCACCACTTGTCTGGGTTTCCAATACCTCTAGAATGGTTACACTCTGCATGATGCATGGTTAAATTGGTAGCAACAGTTCTCTCATCTCCCGAGGATGCGCAACCTACCTTTGATCCTTGCATGGGAAATATGGATCGGTTGAAACAAATTCATTTTCAATGGCCTTCCTATCAATTGTGGCCATATCTGTGCAGTGTCCATTGCCACTTACAATCTGATGCCTATGGATAAACTGCAAAAAGCTCCCATGACCATGGTCCTTGAATTGATCGATCGATGTAGACCTTGGGCATATTTCGATGGTGCTGCTAAACCACATGGCTGTGGCGGGGGTGAAACCTTGTATTTAAACGACCATCATCATTACCATATTAGGATGGGATTGGGACCTGGTTCTAATAATTTCGCAGAAGTACAATGCCTTCGAATCCTTCTGGTTTTTGTTCGGGAAAAAAATTGCAACTCCATTAAGATATTTGGGGATTCCCTTCTTGTGATAAATTAGTTCAATGAACATGCTCATTGTCATAAGCACACACTGTCTGCACTTATGCAAGAGGTTCATCATCTTAGGATCCTTTTTGACTCCATCTCTGTGGCACATATTTACAGGACTAGGAACCAAGTGGCAGATCAGCTGTCCAAAGAAGCCACGGAGCTGAGGTGGGGTACTTGGCACATTACTGAGCATATCAAATATTAGATTTACCGATATTATCATCGTCCTTTTATAGAGGAGGCACCAGTACAGGGGGCTATTTGACTGAACAACCTGTTTTGGGGAGATTTTTTTGTTTGCTTTATCTCCGATGTTTCATCAGTGGCTATTATATGTATATTTATTTATATTTTGATTCTGATATGTAAGTTATGCACCGAACTTACATGCGATGTTATTGGTAACTTATAGTTTCTATTTTGAGCTATGTATTGGTTTATCATGGATGCCAGAATGGCTGTTATTGGCTCTCGTGGCCTGATCAGTAGTGCACTACCAGTATATGTAACATGTAACTTATCTTTTAATGAAAAGTTACGAATTTTTCCTTTGTGAAAACATGTAATTAATATACTATATAAAAATAATATAATATAATAAATGTATAGGGATATGCATTGTTTATTTCAAGAAATATGAAATGAAAATACTATATTTTAATTCAAAAAGTATGAAATGACATTTATTATAAGTACTTTACTTTGACTTTAAAAGTACTTAGAGCACTACCATGGTTAACAATGAGTTTTTATCTACCATTTAGAATGTGACAAATAAATACCTTTAACTCAAGCAATGCCACCTCAACCATTAGGGATGATGTTATCCTCTAAAATATGATTGGTTCTCATAAAGTGAATTTTTATTGTACATTTTTCTTAGGAGTCCCATTTTAGACCTCAAAATTCCCCTAATGCCTTCATCCTGTGCACCCTCGAAAGGCTGCCGCCATTAAAAGTGAAGTTGGAAAACTTCTGCTGGTTTCATCTACCCGATTACCTTGATAGAATGGGTGTCCAATATTGTCCCCGTAGATAAGAAACAAGGTACCATTCAGGCCTGTGTTTATTACTGTGACATTAATAGGGCCTGTCCTAAGGATAACTATCCTACTCCCTTTATCGATCAGATCATTGATGACTGCGCTGGGAGTGAGATATTTTCCCTCATGGACGACTTTTCTGGCTATAACGAGATTAACATTCTCTCAACTGATCAGCATAAGACTGCCTTCATCTTTCCTTGGGGTACTTTCACGTATAAGAAGCTCCCTTTTGGCTTGAAGAATGCTGGGGCCACGTTTCAGCGAGCGATGTCATACGCTTTTCACGATATTAAGCACATCATTTAAACTTATCTGGATGACCTTCCAGCTCATTCAGCTAAGCGTAAGGACCATCCTAACCATCTTCTTTAGATATTTATTCATTATTGACGCTAAAACATTCAGCTAAATATGCACAAGTGTGTATTCTGCATCGATTCCGGTAGACTCTTGGGGTTTATCGTGTCCAAAGATAGGATTCTCCTCGATCCACTCAAAGTTGAGGGTATCATTAATCTCCCCTTTCCATCTTCGTTACATCAGCTGCGGAGTCTACAAGGGAAGGCTAATTTTATATGAAGTTTTATACCTAACTATGCCGAAGTGGCTAAAGGATTCACGCGCTTACTAAAGCAGGGCGTCCCATTCCTCTAGGATGAGATTGCTCAGAAGTCTTTTGATGCACTGAAGATGTTTCTTGTCAACGCTCCTCTGTTGCATCCTCCAAACTATCATCGCGATTTTTCCCTCTATTTATCTGCCGCTTTCAATACGATTGCCATAGTTTTGGTGCAAGACGATGATGATGGTGACGAGCATGTTATCTATTACCTCTCTCGTAACCTTCTTGATACCGAAATGCGATATGCCCATGTCGAGAAGTTAGCGTTAGTTGCAGTTCAAGAAGTTCAACATTTTTGTCATTATATTATGTTGTGTATTGTGACTGTGATTTCTGAATGCAACCCCATGACCTATATATTGTCTTGACAATTGCTGGGGGGGAAATACTCAACGTGGATTGTCATCCTCCAAGAGTTCGATTTGGAATTTACTACTACCAAGTCGAAGAAATTATTAGGCCTTGCTGATTTGATCTACTCCCTTCCCTCTGACTTTGCTTCATCTGGTTCTTAAGAATGCATTCCGGATGATAAGTTTTTTCTGATTAGCACCCTCGATTTTGGTACTATTATATCATCTTATATCTCCAGACTTATAACTTTAGATTTGAGTTGATGAAGGATGCTCACCGAAGCATCTGTCATCAATCACAACCTTATCGTATAGTCGGAGATACACTCTATCGCGTCGGAGTAGATTCCATTATCTGCTGGTTTTTGACCCTCGAGGAGGTTGAGAAAGCTCTGAATGATTGTCACAGTGACTCCTGTGGCGGTCACATGTATGGTTATGCCACTGCACAAAATATTCTTCATGTTGGGTATTTCTCACCCTCTATCTTCAAGGACTGCATTATCGCTGTTCGTAAATGTCATGATTTCCAGATCTATCAGCGCAAGCTACGCGTGCCGCCTGCACATCTCCACCCTGTCATTACCGTTGGTCCCTTTGAAAAATGGGGCATTGATTTTATGACGTGTAACCCTCATTTGGCTGGGGGGCATGCTTATATTATCGTAGTCGTTGACTACTTCACCCAATGGGCTGAAGCAATGCCTACACTTGCGGCTGACGATAAGACAATAGGTCAACTCATATTCAATCACATCATTTCTAGGTTTGGCATCCCTCAAGCCATCGTTACCAATCATGGTTCCCATTTTCGGCATTATATGGTGGTGGAGCTAACTTCTAAGTTGGGTTTGCATCTCAACAACTCAACGTCGTACTGTGAATAAAGTTCTTGTCACTATTCTTCAACGTACGATTGGGATACACAAATCCAATTGGAATCTCATGTTATTTTCGGCTTTTTGGGCATACCGAACCTCAATTAAGGATGCGACTGGATTCACTCCTTTTCAACTTGTTTATGGTCTGAAGGCTACCCTTCCGATTGAGTGTGAAATACCTTCACTCAAATTGGTTGTTGAACTACTACCTAACACTTCACCAAAATAAGAGTGTCTTCTTTACTTAGAAATGCTAGATGAAACTCGCCGCTTTGCTACTTTGGTCATAGAGGCACATAAAAAGCGGGTCAAAGCCCATTTTGACTAGTCTGTTTCCCCTCGCTCCTTTGTAGAAGGAGACCTCATACTCCTGCATGACCAAGCTCATGATAAGCTGGGGGCAGGAAAATTTCAACCCATGTTGCATGGGCCTTACATTGTTAAACGGGTTTTGAAGAATGGGGCCTATGAGCTCATTGATTATGAAGGTCATCCTTTAAATCAGCCTAGAAATGGGTTGTATCTAAAAAAATATTATGCATGAGTCATTCGTGCATGTTTTGTGTACATAGGTGTTCTTTTCATTTCTGTACATTTCTTGGCTTGGTGTGTTTTGCGAGCATTTTCTTGCTTATTGGGTCGTTGCTTATTGTGCAGATGCCTTTTACCCCTTATGTCGATTTCATGGATGGTGCTTCCTGAAATACCCAGAACTTGTCTTTGGTAGCCTGGGTGATTTATGATCCTACTGGTGAATTGATAGATCTGCAAGGTATTTTTCTAGGACAAGCTACAAAAAATGTCGCTGAGTGTAGAAATTAGCTGAATAAATCACTTATTCACTGAAGATTAACCTGGTCATATATCAATTTCGAATTGCATACATAACACATAACCTTCTTCTACGATTAATTGTCACATGCGGAAATAACAGAAGCAATCTCACATCAATTTAATCACACATTAACTCAGTATGTATGGGGAAAGCCTATAGCTGAAAACCCCGCAGCTATTGTGTATATTATAATGGAGAAATCATGTAACAATCATAGTACAAAAACTCTTCACAAGCTCTCATGCACTACCTCACATGCTACACACTATCAAGCTAGATCTAGCAAATCACTTGCTCCAATCCTTAGCCACTTGATAGCCAACCTTGATTGCGTATTTTAATGCTAGGTGATGGCCTCCTTATATAGATAAACCACCAGCCTAAACTGTGCAATACTCATAGCTTACTCCACCTATCTATGTGTTGCAAATAGCAACAGTATAGTTACAACTGATAGCTAACTCTACCCTTTCATCTATCTCTTTCACTGGTCTTCACTGAACTGATCATGCACTGTAGTGAACTGAAGTGTTCTTGAGTTGACTAATGAGTTAATATTTAATGAATTAAATAATATTTAATTCACTCCACTCATATCTAGTTGATTAGCTAGTTAACTAATCTCAACTAGTTCAACTAAAACAAACAGAACATAACTCCACTATTTGTCCCGTTAACTCCTCCAAAACTCCTGCCACTGAAGTCTAACTGAAGCCAACCATGCAAGATGCCATCAAACCCTAGGAACCACGTGATTCCTTGTGTCAGTTGCATGAGCCACCTCCATGACTCAAACTGAAGTGCGCCAAGAGAGTAAACTGCTGTTTATAGTCAAAATATTATTAAGGGTAAATAATATTTGACTTCCATATTTTTAGGAGATCAGTCTAAAAATAGCCTGGGTCCTAAAAAATAGGGTCTCATCTATTTTTACCGACATGTCGCATCCATCAAGAATCTCAAAGTAGAATTCCCAAATTATGCTCCGTATGTCTAAAAATAGACATAGTCTAAAAATAGACTTTGCGCCAGAATTTGCCTGCGGGCCCACTTAGTGAAGGCGACTTCATTTCACTAAGCTCCATCATCTTGCTGCATTCTCAACACTCCCTCTCAGCAAGATATGGATTATCCGCAATCCCTATCCTCGCTCGTATCAAATTTTCTGAAGAGCTTTCGGGATTTCGGCATTCTCATTTCTAATATAGAAACAAGATCATCAGAATGATGTTAACTGATAGACAGGTCAGAGTACCTATATGTTTGGACCTATCATGAAAAACTGGATTAGGCGAGAGCTTGATGCAGCTCTGGTTATCACAGTAGATCACTGTAGGCTCCAAATGCAACCTGAACAAACCTGCGAGGATCTTCCTCATCCAAATAGCCTCGCATGCAGCCAAGCTAGTTGCCATGTACTCGGCCTCTGCTGAACTGAGTGCCACGGATCTCTGCTTCTTGCTGTACCAGGAAACTGCTGTCGACCCAATGCTGAAAACTCCTCCAGAAGTGCTCTTCCGGTCTGTTGGGCTCCCTGCCCAATCTGCATCAGTGAAACCAGAAAGTTTCACTCCATCCTCCTGTCTGTACCATAGACCATATCCCGATGTGCTTCTGATATAGCGCAATACATGCTTGCCCGCCTTCCAAAAGAGCTTGGTAGGCTTAACCATAGCTTGCGAAAGCTGGTTAACTGCATAGCATATATCGGGTCGAGTATTGACCAGATACATCAACGACCCCACCAACTGTCGATAGACAGTGGCATCCACTACTTCCTCCGAAGTAGCATCATCCACTACCTCCTCCGAAGTAGCATCTCCCTTCCTCCATCCTCCAGAAAGAGGGGTATCAACAGGCTTGCAGCCCTGCATGTTGAACCTCTCTAGAATCTCCCGGGCATACTTGCCCTGAGAAACAAACAGTCCTCCACTGCGCTGCCAAATCTCCAATCCCAGAAAATAATGAAGGATGCCCAGGTCCTTCATCTCAAACTCTCGTGCAAGATCATCCTTGCATGAAAGTATCAACTGCTCGTCGCCAGTCAAAATCAGATCATCTACATACAGTACGATGATCAACAGCTTCCCCTCCACCACAATCTGGTACAGGTTTGGATCCGCCTCACTCTTGGAGAATCCAAGCCCGGTGAAGTAGCCGTCTATCCGAGTGTACCAAGCACGAGGTGCTTGCTTCAGCCCGTACAGTGCTCTCTTGAGTCGGCACACATGCGACTCACTGCTGAAGATCTCAAAACCTTCAGGCTGCTCTATGTACACCTCTTCCTCAATAACTCCATTGAGAAACGCAGTCTTCACATCCATCTGATGAATGTGCCACCCCATCTGCGCTGAGAGAGCAAGGATCGTCCGTATGGAAGAGTACCTTGCGACATGTGCAAAAGTCTCCTCATAGTCAATCCCCTCGATCTGTGAGAAGCCACGGGCGAAAAATCTCGCCTTGTACTTCTCCACACTCCCGTCAGCCGCCTGCTTCACCTTGTAGATCCATCGTGAACCTACAACTGATTTCCCAACCGGTCTTGGGACAATCTCCCATGCACTGTTCCTGATGATCGAATAATATTCTTCGATCATGGCATCAACCCATGCGGGTTCCTCCACAGCTTCCTCAAAAGAGGATGGCTCTGTCACAACACATTGACTCATAAGAGCCATGTATCCAGTGTACCGATCCGGTGACTGTCTCTGTCTGCGCTGTGCTGTAGGTGGTCCTACAACCTTCTCTGCATCCCGAGCCAGTCGCTCAGCTTCTGTAGTGCGCATGCGCCCTCTGATGGTTGGCGCTACCTGGGTGGTTTCTTCCACCTCCTGAACCTCCTCTGGTGGCTGATCCACATCCGGAAGCTCCTCCTTAGGAACTAACAGCTCCTCATCTGCATGCAAGTGTAGCTCCCTCTCAAGCGAACACTGCATGGCTTTCTCCTCCTGAAATTTTATATCCCGTCGCACAACAGTCTTGCGACTGTCTGACAAATACACCCGATAGTTGTGAGGTGTATCAGTGTACCCCACAAATATTCCAACCTCAACAGTTGGATCCAACTTCCTTCTCGCATCCTTCGTCACATGCATGTAGACAGGAGAACCAAAAAACCGCAAATGGGAAATATCAGGCCTCTTGCCAGAATAAGCCTCCTCCGGTGTACTCATGCCAAGAACCTTGTGAGGACAACGGTTCTGCACATACACTGCTGTATTGCATGCCTCAGCCCACAAGTGAAGGGGTAGGCCCCGATCATGCAACATCGCCCGTGCAGCACCCACGATCGTTCTGTTCTTCCGCTCAGCCACCCCGTTCTGCTGTGGGTTATGGGGTGCGATGAGCTCTCTCCGAATCCCTTCTGCGCTGCAGAACTCCTTGAATTCAGCCGAGATGAATTCACCACCGTTATCACTCCTTAGAGCAATCACCTTCTTCCCCGACTCCTTCCCGACCAGTGCTTTAAACTCACAGAACTTCGCGAATGTATCGCTCTTCTTCGACATGAAGAAGATCCAGCACTTTCGAGAGAAATCATCAACAAAGATCACATAATACTTGTGCTTTGCTGTCGAAGCAACCGAGAAAGGACCACACACGTCTGTGTGAACTCTCTCAAGGATCGTCGTGGCGCGACTATCCTTCTCGTGAAAGGTGGCTTTCACATACTTCCCTAGAGTACACCCCTTGCACTGATCTGACTGCGCAAGGGTGCCCTTAGGAAGTCCAGTAGAAATCTGCTGCAGAATCTTCAAAGCTCCATGGTGAAGATGGCCCAATCTCCCGTGCCATAGTTCGCCCTCATCATCCCGGCTCACCACATCTCCAGCCTTGCATGCCATAGCTGCGCAGTCATCTACCTGCAACTGATAAAGGTTCTGAGTTCGAACCCCTATCTTCCGGGTCTCTCCAGTAGTCTTACTGCGCAAGAAAGCTTTTCCTTCGCTGAAGACCACATCATAACCCTTATCCTCCAACATCGCTACTGAAATCAGGTTCTTCTTCAATCCAGGTACATGCATGACATCCTTTAGTACAAAGGGTTTACCAGACTCCCTCTGAAAGGATACGGTACCGATACCAGTCGCACTGTATCTACCATCATCGCCCATCTCGATGTGCACACCCAAATCTTTGTTCTCCAGATCTGAGAACAACTCCTGATCTCCCGTCATATGAAATGACGCACCGCTGTCCAAGAACCACACCGATCCCAGCATACTTGAAACTAAGCATGCAATCAGTGAAACTTTGACAGCCACCCCCACACTTCCCAGCTCATCTCTGCACTGAGTGAACTTCGTGAGGTATTCGGCGATGTTGTCGCCCTTCTCCATCTTGATGTTCCTGAGCTTATCTTTGAGCACCAGCTTCCTTTGGTTGCTCTTCTTCTGGAATAGATCCGTCAAAGCTTTCCACATTAAATATGGAGTAGCCTTACCATGAAGGCTGGATACAATATGATCCTTGACGCCCTCCAACAGGATCCTTCGACATTTCGCGATCTTCTTTTGCCATGCATCGACCAAAGCTGCATCAGTGGGCTTTGGGACATCCGCATCCACGAACTCCTTCGGACCATTATCTTCTAACACTGCTTCCATTCGATCCTTCCATGCAACATAGTTCGAACTGCCTTCAAGAGCATATTCGAGTCGCAAACCATTGAAAGAAGACATCTTTCAACACCGGCACCAAGAAAATCAACCTTCTGCACAATTCGAATTCCAAACTCCAAGCTCTATCGCTTCCGATCTATACTTGAAAACAAATTATTTCCAAATCAGAGATTGACTGCAAAGGGCATTCACCAGATCTTTCACCTCACAAAGAAGGATGAATATTCCGGAGGCTACCTGGCCCGCATGCAGACTCTGTCCGAGGAAATAAGTTTGCAATCACCGTAATAGACTTCGAAAATTAACCTCGCTCCGATACCATGTAGAAATTAGCTGAATAAATCACTTATTCACTGAAGATTAACCTGGTCATATATCAATTTCGAATTGCATACATAACACATAACCTTCTTCTACAATTAATTGTCACATGCGGAAATAACAGTAGCAATCTCACATCAAATCAATCACACATTAACTCAGTATGTATGGGGAAAGCCTATAGCTGAAAACCCCCCAGCTATTGTGTATATTATAATGGAGAAATCATGTAACAATCATAGTACAAAACTCTTCACAAGCTCTCATGCACTACCTCCCATGCTACACACTATCAAGCTAGATCTAGCAAATCACTTGCTCCAATCCTTAGCCACTTGATAGCCAACCTTGATTTCGTGTTTCAAAGCTATGGGATGGCCTCTTTATATAGATAAACCACCAGCCTTGTCTTTTCAATACTCATAGCTTACTCCACCTATATATGTGTTGCAAATAGCAACAGTATAGTTACAACTGATAGCTAACTCTACCCTTTCATCTATCTCTTTCACTGGTCTTCACTGAACTGATCATGCACTGTAGTGAACTGAAGTGTTCTTGAGTTGACTAATGAGTTAATATTTAATGAATTAAATAATATTTAATTTACTCCACTCATATCTAATTGATTAGCTAGTTAACTAATCTCAACTAGTTCAACTGAAATAAAACAGAACACAACTCCACTATCTGTCCCGTTAACTCCTCCAAAACTTCTGCCACTGAAGTCTAACTGAAGCCAACCATGCAAGATGCCATCAAACCCTAGAAACCACGTGATTCCTTGTGTCAGTTGCATGAGTCACCTCCATGACTCAAACTGAAGTGCGCCAAGAGAGTAAACTGCTGTTTATAGTCAAAATATTATTAAGGGTAAATAATATTTGACTTCCATATTTTTAGGAGATCAGTCTAAAAATAGCCTGGGTCCTAAAAAATAGGGTCTCATCTATTTTACCGACATGTCGCATCCATCAAGAATCTCTAAGTAGAATTCCCAAATTATGCTCCGTATGTCTAAAAATAGACATAGTCTAAAAATAGACTTTGCGCCAGAATTTGCCTGCGGGCCCACTTAGTGAAGGCGACTTCATTTCACTAAGCTCCATCATCTTGCTGCATTCTCAACACTGAGTATAGTGTTTTCATTGAACTGTTAACCGAGGCGATTACCCTCAGCATTAGTGCATTGGTTGTAAATATAGACTCATAGCTTGTTGATCTTCAACTTAATGGGCATTATTCAGTTAGAAACCCTCAAATTTTAAGATTGTATTTATGTGTTCGTCTGCTATAAAGACATTTTAATTATATCACATATCAACATATTCCTAGAAAAATGAATTCATTAACTGATACAGTGGTTAACATTGTATTGGATAGACATTTGCGTAATTGGTAAAATCATCATGACATGAGAGACCCATATCAAACAAGAAAATAGATGTATATATATATCGAATGTTTGCATTAGCGTGCACCATAAGTTTCAAAAAATATGTGTGTTTCTGTTACATCCTGAGACATCATGTCTCTCAAAATATGCAAAAATAAAGCCTAGGTGTCTAATTGACATGATGATCATGATAGCATGTCACTGCCCATACAAGCTGCCTCAGTAAGTGGTGAACTCGACTTGACACCCCTACAGTATGTCTCTGATATGAACAAGGAACATCATCGAATTGCGCATAGTATGGGACCCCATGGGTAATTCCCTCCAATTTGTGCATGATCTCCTCCTCCTCACCATGAGGGGAAATATTAAAGTCGTGAGGGATCCGCCTTGCTATCAGACACATACCTGCAAGTCTCTCTGGGCCTACATATGAAAACACATGGATTAAATGTTAGAACATACATACCCAAAAATAAAATCATAATACTCATGAAAACAAAAAATGAGTCTTACCAAGTGCTTCATCTCAATCCTCTCCTTCTGGGAGTGGGAGGTCCGGATCACCAGTGAAATCTGTGCCAGAGTAGGGCCAGTCCTCCACGACAAGCTGTTGGCGGAGCCAAACAAATAACTCCGGTCTCCAGGACATCTGCTGACTACCCCTTGATCTTGGCATCAGAGCTGCCCTTTAGGCCATCTATGGATCCAGCAGTGGTGGTGTCGGGACTATCACCTTTTGATGCTGAAAAATTGGTAGTCATTCCACGAAGAACGATACCAAGATAGATCCATAATCAAATTGCTTCAGTTTGGTCTTCTTCACTTTGTCAGTTGACATTTTATGTTGATTGTCACTACCTCTGCCCAGTTGTAGATGGTCGGTGTCAAGCAGTTATAGCAAGAAGTAGTTGTGTCTTTGTTGCTTCATGCAGTGCTTGTGATACCGTAGCTCGTGTGATGGTATGTAGTACTACCTTTAGTGCTAGATCCTGGATAGTCTGGATATCCACTTTCCCGCTTCCTAATCCTTTCTGTGCCCCTGGACATAACCTGTCAATTACCATGCTCATGTTATCCATGGTGGGCCGGGCGCCGGTTAAGATTGGTGCTGCCCCCCTGTCCTGATATGAAATAAATGTCTGAGACATCAATCTCGAGTTCCTGATCCCGAAGAATGAATTTTTCCTGATCCTCATCCTAGATGCTGATTAAGTATTGCAGCAACTCTGGTTGAGCTCTGAGGCACGGTGTCATGAAGAAATTTTTTAGTCCAAAATCTCTGAGAGCTTCCATGCATCTCTCATTATCCATGGCAAGCTCATCTTCTTGAGTGTGTTCCCTTTCCTTCCACTCAATCACCATTTTTCCACTTTACACCTGCAAATATGTTCATATGGACATTATTAGCCAAATTAAAAGCTAAGATTTGAGGAATTTTGGCTTTTAAGCTTGCATTTTAAGTTAAAAAAAAAAACGTTGCGCGGTTGGCGTGCCCTAGTTGAGAAAATTGGGCGATTGGCGCGAGTCGGTGCCCAAAAATTGTGCCAACCGTCGTGCCCTAGTTTTCACAATTTCCCCCTCAAAAATCAAAATTGAAGGTTTCAGGTAATGAAATAAGACTTAAAATGTGGGGAAGGATGTCGGCTCTTACATGGACTTGACGGATTCGAGATTGGTCTGCCGGATTGCCCGCTATCGTCGCTGCAAAATCGCAGTATGAAATGGGTAACTATTGCTCCACAAGAGGTAAAAGTGAAAAGTAATTGTTTTTTACCATTTTTTCCATTTTATAAATTTTCAAAGCCCTAATTAGGTTTTTGTAGGTTTTAACCCTGTACAGAAATTATCTACAAATGAATATTAAAACAGAAAATAAACAATAACGAGAGCATAAAACATAAAACAGATAAACACAGAGATTTTCCCCTGGATCCCAAATTGGGACGACCAGCTTGATTTTTCATTATATTCCTTTTAGTGTTACAAAACATATATATACATGCTGAAGCATACATAAACCCCAATCCATTAACCTTGGATTAGAACATAACCATAGTTCCTTTGATCGGATCTACAAAATACCAGGGGCCGAAAACCATTGTACCCCAAAAACATGTGCAAACCCATGCACAAAACCATGGGTGGATCCGCCCACTCGAAAATAAGGACCAAATATATATATTTTTTTCCCCGGACCCTGATAGGGGGGGCTACCACCCCCCCTGTGACCCCCCCAACGTTGCACCCAACGCAAAGTACAGGGGGGGCTATTGCCCCCCCCCCCCCGTGACCCCCTCACGTGTGATTAGCTGTGGAAAGAATATAACACAAACCCAACTTCTTCCACTTGTTGTTTTCTTTCTGCAGGGGGCCACAGTAGAGCTAAGTCATTAGCCTAGCTTTGTAACACCCATTGTTTCTCTACACCAAGAGAACTTCTGAGTGCTCACAGAATTTGTCAATGCATCTACAACATTCTTCAAAGTGTCCACCTTTACCAGCAACACCCTTTTAGCCTCAACCATATCTCTCACAAAGTGAAATTGAACATCAATGTGCTTTGTCTTTGAATGATAAGCAGGGTTCTTAGGTAAGAAAATTGCACTTTGTCTATCACAATCTATCCTTATAGTTTGCTGCATCAACCCCATACTTGAACACAATCTCTGCAACCAAACTACTTCCTTGCTTGCATGAGTGGTTGCTATGTATTTAGCCTCTGTAGTTGAAAGAGCCACTATAGACCATATTTTACTCATCCAACTGACCGCACCTCCAAATAGGCTAAACACATACCCACTTGTAGATCTTCTTTGGTCCAGATCTCCAGCCCAGTCTGCATCAACAAAACCACGAATGTCCAACACTCTTTCCAATCCTGGTCTTCCCTGGTAGCACAAGCCATAATCACTAGTGCCACATAAATATTTGAAAACCCGCTTCACTACTGTCCAATGCTCCTTCCCTGGGTTTGACATAAACCCATTAATACCCCATCATGACAGCAATGTCCGGTCTTAGTATAGACTATTTTACATCGTTAGAAAATGCAACAAGATGATGGAGCTTAGCAGTGTTAGTCACCTTCACTAAGGGTCCATGAAAATATTTTGGCGCAAAGTCTATTTTTAGACATATGGATCATGGTCTATGAGTTGTAGGATGCTATTTATGGATGATTGGTCGAGTTGGTAAAATAGATGGACCTCTATTTTTAGACATTGGGCGGTTTCTATTTTTAGACTGCCGGGCTAAAAATAGAACAGTCAAATATTATTAACCCTTAATAATATTTAGACTATAAAAATTATCTTATCCTCTTGGAGCACTTCAGTTTGATGCTTGGATGTGGCACATGCAGCTGACAGAAGGAAATACACTTTTCCTAAGGGTTAGTTGAGTTATTGCATGGTTGACTTCAGTTAGAACTCATGTGGCAGAGTTTGGTGGAGTTGATGAGACAGTTGGTGGAGTTGTGTTCGGTTTAACTTAGTTGAACTAGTTGTACTTAGTCTAACTGAAAAATACACTAGTGATGAGTGGTGTGAATTAATTATTAATTAATTCACTAATTATTAACTCATAAATCAACTAAAGAACACATCAGTTAACTGCAATGCATGGAGGTGGGTGAAAGGGTGAGTCTACTATTAGTTGTGACTATGGCTGTGCATGAGATTTGCACACACATTGATTAAGATTGCCAATGAGGATTGCACAGTACAAGCCAGTGGGATTCGAACTTGGATCTCATCCATTCTCATCTTGGATTGCGCAGTAGAGGTAGGCAGACTTGTGGAGGAGATTTGAACCCGAGACTTGTTCATCTTCCGTGCTAGTTTGTGTGTAGCATGTGAGATAGTGCTAAGAGCTGTGAGAGCTTTGTGCTATGTATTGTTACATGTTCTATATCATTATAATATATAGATATTTGGGGGTTTTCAGCTATTGCTTTCCCCAGTACATACTGTGTTAAATGTGTGCTTGATTATTTCTTTTATGTGCGCATGCGACTGCTTCTATTTCCGCATATTGATGATCAATTGTAGAAGAGGTTATGTATTATGAATGAAGCTTAAATAGTGTGTAATCAGGATAATCTCGGTGAATAATTCAGCAAATTATTCAAATTTCTACATGGTATCGGAGCGAGAATTGATCATCAGATCTATTACAGTGATTACAATTTATTTCGATAGACACAGACATTATGCCACAAATTGTCCGCAGAAGAAGAAAAATAAGCATGCTGCTGGATCTGCAGTGGGAGAGGACTTAGCCTTACATTTTGAGCTGGATTTTTCGCTGATCGCATGCTTGGTCTCAAGTGTGATGGGATCAGTATGGTTCTTGGACAGTGGTGCGTCTTTTCACATGACTGGAGATCGAGATTTGTTTTCAGATCTGGATGAGAAAGATCTTGGAGTGCACATCGAGATGGCGACATGGTAGACACAAAGGCGACCGGTATCGCACTATTTCCTTGGGAGGGAGTCTGGTAAACCCTTCGTATTGAAGGAAGTATTGCATGTTCCAGGATTGATAAAGAATCTGATCTCTGTGGCGATGTTGGAAGACAAGGGGTATGATGTGGTCTTCAGCGAGGGAAAGGCTTTCTTGCTCAGTAAGACAACTGGAGAAACCCGGAAGATAGGGGTTCGAGTCAAGAACCTTTATCAGTTGCAAGTAGATGGCTGCGCAACAATGGCATGCAAGGCGGAAGCAGTGGTGAGCCGGGATGATGGCGAGCTGTGGCACCGGAGATTGGGCCACCTTCACTATGGAGCTTTGAAGATACTGCAGCAGATTTATACTGGGCTTCCTAAGGGCACTCTTGCGCAGTCAGATCAGTGCAAGGGGTGTACCTTGGGAAAATTTATGAAAGCCACCTTTCACAAGAAGGATAGTCACGCCACGAAGATCCTTGAGAGAATCCACACAGACGTGTGTGGACCTTTCTCAGTAGCTTCAACAGCAAAGCACAAGTACTATGTGATATTTGTTGATGATTTCTCTTGGAAGTGCTGGATCTTCTTCATGCAGAAGAAGAGCGAGACATACTCAAAGTTCTGTGAGTTCAAGGCGCTAGTTGAGAAGGAATCAGGGACGCATGTGAAGACTCTTAGGAGTGACAATTGTGGTGAATTCATCTCTGCTGAATTCAAGGACTTTTGCAGCGCAAAAGAAATTCGGAGAGAGCTCACAGCCCCCCATAACCCACAACAGAATGGGGTTGCTGAGCGGAAGAACAGAACGATCGTGGGTGCTGCACGGGCGATGTTGCATGATCAGGGCCTACCCCTTCACTTGTGGGTGGAGGCATGCAATACTGCAGTGTATGTGTAGAATCGTTGTCCTCACAAGATACTTGGCATGAGTACACCGGAGGAGGCGTTTTCTGGCAAGAGGCCTGATATTTCCCATTTGAGGATTTTTGGTTCACCTGTCTACATGCATGTGACGAAGGATGCCAGGAAGAAGCTGGAGCCGACCGTAGAGGTTGGGAGTCAGGTACATCGACACGCCTACGTCTATCTTGTGTATTTTCCAGATAGTCGCAAGACTGTTGTGCGACGGGATATCAAATTTCAGGAGGAGAAAGCCATGCAGTGTTCGCTTGAGAGGGAGCCACACTTGCATGCACATGAGGAGCTATTAGTTCCTAAGGATGAGCTTCAGGATGTGGATCAGCCACAAGAGGAAGTTCATGGAGTGGAAGAGACCACTCATGCAGCGCCAACCATCAGAGGGCGGAAGCGCACTACAGAAGCTGAGCGACTGGCTCAAGATGCAGAGAAGGTTCTAGGACGACCTACAGCACAACGCAGACAGAGACAATCACCGGTTCGATACACTGGATACATGGCTCTTGTGAGAAAATGTGTCATGACAGAGCCATCCTCTTTCGAGGAAGCTGTGGAGGACCCTGCATGGGTAGATGCCATGGTGGAAGAGTATGATTCGATTGTCAGAAACAGTGCATGGGAGATTGTCCCAAGGCCGGAAGGGAAATCAATGGTAGGTTTGAGATGGATCTACAAAGTGAAGCAAGCAGCTGATGGGAGTGTGGAGAAGCACAAGGCAAGATTTGTTGCTCGAGGCTTCTCATAGATTGAGGGGATCGATTATGAGGAAACCTTTGCACCTGTCGCAAGGTATTCTTCCATACGGATGATTCTTGCTCTCTCAGCGCAGATGGGGTGGCACATTCATCAGATGGATGTGAAGACTACGTTCCTCAATGGAGTCATTGAGGAGGAGGTGTACATAGAGCAGCTCGAAGGTTTTGAGATCTTCAGCAGTGAGTCGCATGTGTCAGGCTCAAGAGAGCACTGTATGGGTTGAAACAAGCACCTCGTGCTTGGTACACATGGATAGACAGTTATTTCACCGGACTTGGATTCTCCAAGAGTGAGGCGGATCCTAACCTGTACCAGATTGTGGTGGAGGGGAAGTTGCTGATCATTGTACTGTATGTAGATGATCTGATTTTGACGGGTGATGAGCTATTGATACTTTCATGCAAGGAGGATCTTGTTAGAGAGTTTGAGATGAAGGACTTGGGCCTCCTTCATTATTTCCTGGGATTGGAAATCTGGCAGCGCAGTGATGGACTGTTTGTTTCTCAGGGTAAGTATGCCTGGGAGATACTGGAGAAGTTCAACATGCATGGCTGCAAGCCTGTTGATACTCCTCTTCCTAGAGGTTGGAGGAAGGAGGATGCTACTTCAGCGGAGGTAGTGGATGCCACTGTTTATCGACAGTTGGTTGGGTCGCTTATGTATCTGGTCAATACACGACCCGATATATGCTATGCTGTTAACCAGCTTTCGCAAGCTATGGTTAAGCCTACCAAGCTCTTCTGGAAGGCAGGCAAGCATGTATTGCGTTATCTTAGAGGCACATCGAGATATGGATTGTGGTACAGACAGGAGGATGAGGTGAAGCTATGTGGCTTCACGAATGCAGATTGGGCAGGGAGCCCAACGGACAGAAAGAGCACATCTGGAGGGATCTTCAGTATCGGGTCGACAACAGTTTCTTGGTACAGCAGGAAGCAGAGATCCGTGGCACTCAGTTCAGCAGAGGCTGAGTATATGGCAGCAAGCTTGGCTGCATGCGAGGCCATATGGATGAGGAAGATTCTGGTCGGGTTGTTCGGGTCACACTTGGAGCCTACTGTGATTTATTGTGATAACCAGAGTTGCATTAAACTCTCGGCTAATCCAGTATTTCATGATAGATCCAAACACATCGACATCGGGTACCATCATATCAGAGATTGTGTGCAGCGGAGAATCATGTTACTTTCATATATTCCCACGGAGGATCAGGATGCTGATATCTTGACGAAGGCGCTCACCAGGAGCAAATTCGAATACCACAGAGGCAGGATAGGGGTTGAAGATAATCCATATCTTGTTGAGAGGGAGTGTTGAAAATGCAACAAGATGATGGAGCTTAGTGAAATGAAGTCGCCTTCACTAAGTGGGCCCGCAGGCTATTTTTGGCGCAAAGTCTATTTTTAGACTATGTCTATTTTTAGACATAGGGATCATGGTCTATGAGTTGCGGGATGCTATTTATGGATGATTGGTCGAGTTGGTAAAAATAGATGGACCTCTATTTTTAGACATTGGGCAGTTTCTATTTTTAGACTGTCGAGCTAAAAATAGAACAATCAAATATTATTAACCCTTAATAATATTTAGACTATAAACATTATATTTTCCTCTTGGAGCACTTCAGTTTGATGCTTGGATGTGGCACATGCAGCTGACAGAAGGAAATACACTTTTCCTATGGGTTAGTTGAGCTAATGCATGGTTGACTTCAGTTAGAACTCATGTGGCAGAGTTTGGTGGAGTTGATGAGGCAGTTGATGGAGTTGTGTTCAGTTTAACTTAGTTGAACTAGTTGTATTTAGTCTAACTGATAAATACACTAGTGATGAGTGGTGTGAATTAATTATTAATTAATTCACTAATTATTAACTCATAAATCAACTAAAGAATACATCAGTTAACTCAGTGCATGGACAGTTCAGTGGAGACCAGTGTTAGAGGTGGGTGAAAGGGTGAGTCTACTATCAGTTGTGACTATAGCTGTGCATGAGATTTGCACACACATTGATTGAGATTGCCAATGAGGATTGCGCAGTACAAGCCAGGTGGATCCGAACTTGGATCTCATCCATTCTCATCTTGGATTGCGCAGTAGAGGCAGGCAGACTTGTGGAGGAGATTTGAACCTGTGACTTGTTCATCTTCCGTGCTAGTTTGTGTGTAGCATGTGAGATAGTGCTGAGAGCTGTGAGAGCTTTGTGCTATGTATTGTTACATGTTATCTATCATTATAATATACAGATAGTTGGGGGTTTTCAGCTATTCTTTCCCCAGTACATACTGTGTTAAATGTGTGCTTGATTATTGCTTTTATGTGCGCATGCAACTGCTTCTATTTCCGCATATTGATGATCAATTGTAGAAGAGGTTATGTATTATGCATGAAGCTTAAATAGTGTGTAATCAGGATAATCTCGGTGAATAATTCAGAAAATTATTCAAATTTCTACACATACATCAGGCTACCCACTACACTTGCATATGGAACACGGGACATATCCTCCTCTTCTTCTTGTGTCTTAGGACACTATTCAGCAGACAAATTTGTACCTACAGGGATCGGAACATTCACCAGTTTACTATCCTGCATATTGAACCTCTGCAATATAGTCTCGACATACTTCCTCTGGTTTAACCAGAGCTTCCTCTTTGCCCGATCTCTCTTAGTTTCCATGCCCAAAATATAGTTTGCAGCACCAAGATCCTTCTTGTCGAATTTGGAGAACAGTTGGGTCTTCAAATCTTGAATGATTTCTTTGTCATTTCCAATCAACAACATATCATCCACATACAAGACCAAATAAATAACACAATCACCAATTAATTTAAAATAAACACAGTGATCCTCCTTGCTTTTGGTGAAGCCAAGTCCCCATATATAGGTATCAAATTTATGATACCACATCCTTGGTGACTGTTTTAACCCATACAAAGACTTCTTTAACCTGCATACCAGCTCTTTCTTCACCTTCACCATAAAGCCTTCAGGTTTTTTCATGTAGATCTCCTCTTCCAGATCCCCGTGAAGAAATGTTGTCTTCACATCCATCTGTTCTACCTCAAAATCAAATGTAGCATTAACAGATTAAATTAATCTAATAGAAGTAACTTTGGTAACAGGAGAAAAAATATCACCAAAATCAATTCCCGACACCTGGGAATAACCTTTTGCTATCAACTAAGATTTGTATTTCTCCACCTTGCCTTCTACATTTATCTTCTTCTTAAACACCCATTTTCTCCCGATGGGCTTCCTTCCAGCCGACAACTCCACCAGATCCCATGCCTCATTTTTATGCAAGGATGCCATTTCATCAACCATGGCCTCCTTCCAGAGTTTTCAATCCTCTGAATCTACTGCCTCCCTGACAGTTCTGGGATCATAATAAATTATAGTTAAAGCAAAATTTGAACAGAAAGAAGATGGAATATACCTTTCTGGTTGTCTTCTTTCCCGAATTGATCTTCTCACAGCTGGATTTTGTGGCTCTTCCTCTTCTGAGTCTTCTTCTGTTGTAGAGTCTGATTCATCCTCCTTTAGCTCAAAATCTATCTTCTCAGGTTCCTTTGCTAGGAATTCATGATTAACAACATCTTTCACCTCTCTAAACACCACATCTAGACTGTACACAACCTTCCTTGTTTCTGGGTTCCAAAGCTTGTAACCATTTAAACCATCCTTATACCCAATAAAGATGCACCTTTCAGATTTATTATCCAACTTGGTCCTTTTCTCCTTTGGAACATGTACCTATGCATCACATCCAAATAACATCAAATGTGAAAGAGATGGTTTCTTACTAGTCCATACCTCATGTGGGTCTTATCCTCCAATGTTGAGGTGATGCGCGAGTAACATGCAATCTCACCTGCGCCTAGAATTCTTCTTTGTCCCAACTGCCCAGGCTGCTTCTTGATTTTTCCATTCGTCAGTACTGTTCATTGTTTCTTTTAACTCCATTTTATTTTGGGAATTAACCTTAAGTGATGTACATAACGGTGCTATACCAAACTTCTTACGAGAACTCTTCAAATTCCTTCTTGCGGAACTCCCTGCATTATCGTCACGAGCACCTTTGTCTTCTTCTCTTGTCACGGTTTTCCACCCGAGCCTTAAGTGTTTAAATCTATCAAAGACTTGATTTCTTTTCGAAATATATCCATGTATTCAGCAAGAAGTCATCTATGAATGAAACATAGTACATAGAATTACCCGGAAGGTGATGGAGCAGAAGCAAGGTCCAAACACATCACGTGCTGAAAGCTCCTAATATCTTGTTCGCGCCTCTGCTTTGAGAAGAAAAGCTGCAGGATGCAACCCATATACACAATGTTCACAAAAATTGAAATCCAGAGAGAGATTAGACATACCTTATACCATACCATTTCCATGCAGTATCTGAAGGCCCTTCTCTCCAATATGTCCAAGCCTCTGATGCCATAGCATGGTCTTTTCTCCAAAGACCGCTAGGCTTTCTGCTCCACTTTCAGGAACCACAGAACTGTTGCACCCATCAATATCAGTGCTGCCCTGAAGCTTGTACAGAGTTCCAATCTAAACTCCCCGCATTAACACCAATGCTCCTCAAACCATTTTACAGGTATCTTTATTGAACATTGTTTTTACGCCTGTATCATCCATCTTTCTTACCAAAATCAGATTTCTGGCCAATACAGGAATGTGTAGAACTCCAGGAAGTGTTCTAATCCTTCCACCTTGCAGCTTCAGATTGAATTTTCCACGTCTGATAATTCTGGCCTTCCTATAATCCCCTAGGAAGATATCACCACCATCATATTTCTCATACTTGCAGAACCACTCCCTATGGAAAGTGAAGTGAAAAGATGCACCCGAGTCAATCAACCATGAATCATGATCTACATGTGTATTTGAAGAAGAAGCCAAATACACATCCCCACCTTCATCCGAGGTGGTTTTTGCCTCTGCAGAAGGAGCATCATTAGATCCCTTTCCTTTCTCAAGAGATTTAGATCTGCAATCCTTTTTGTAGTGCCCTTCCTTTCCACATTTCCAGCACACCTTTACAAAATTTCCAGGAGATTTAGATCTCCCTCTAGATTTAGATATCCCACTCGAAACCTTATTCTTGTTTCTGTTTTGGGACCTTCCTTGTACAGATAAGCTATCTCCATTCTGACCCTCCATATTTCTCCGTCTCATTTCCTCAGACAACAAGGCTGAGACAATGTCATCAAAATTCAAGGTAGTTTTATTGCTACCTATTGCAGTAACCAGACTATCCCACGAGTTTGGTAGAGAACACAAAAAACTAATGCACTTATCTTCATCTAGATTTTAATATCAACAGATGACAACTGACTTACCACAGTATTGAAGGTGTTCAGATGCTCTGTCACTGAGTCTCCATCCTTCATCCTTTAGTTATACAGCTTTTTCCGTAGGAACAATTTATTCACCAGAGAGTTAGATTGGTACAAAGTCCCAAGTTTTTCCCACAAATTCTTCGCCGTAGCTTCCCCAGATACATTCAACAATACTGAATATGAGACACACAACCGTATTTTTCTCTTTGCCTTCCGATCCAACTTCTTCCAGTATTCATCTAACATTACCGTTGGTTTAGTACCCAGATCTACCGCGATCCACTGATTTTTATCCACCAGCAGATCCTCCATCTTGAGCTTCCACAACTCAAAAATTTGACCATTAAATTTCTCGATCTCTATCTTCCCGCCACTTTCCATCTTCTTTTACCGCAAGAATCGATCCTATAGATCTCCCACTAAACAGGGTCTACCTCAGGCCCGTGTAAAAAACCCCTCGGTAGCAAAGGCATCCCCTTGAAGCCGAAACTACTCTGATACCAAATGTAGGTTTTAACCCTGTATAGAAATTATCTACAAACGGACCTTAAAAAAGAAAATAAACAATAGCGAGAGCATAAAACATAAAATAGATAAACACAGATATTTTCCCCTGGATCCCAAATTGGGACGACTAGCTTGATTTTTCATTATATTCATTTTAGTGTTACAACACATATATATACATGCCAAAGCATACATAAACCCCAATCCATTAACTCTGGATTAGAACATAACCGTAGTTTCCTTGACCGGATCTACAAAATATCAGGGGCCAAAAACCATCGTACCCCAAAAGCATGTGAAAACCCATGCACAAAACCATGGGTGGATCCACCCACCGGAAAATAAGAACCAATTTATTTTATTTTATTTTTTATTTTTATTTTTTTGCAAAAAACCCCTCAGCAGCAAAGGCATCCCCTTGAATCCAAAACTACTCTGATACCAAATGTAGGTTTTAACCCTGTACAGAAATTATCTACTAACGAACCTTAAAAAAGAAAATAAACAATAGCGAGAGCATAAAACATAAAATAGATAAACACAAAGATTTTCCCCTAGATCCCAAATTGGGACGACCAGCTTGATTTTTCATTATATTCCTTTTAGTGTTACAACACATATATATACGTGCCGAAGCATACATAAACCCCAATCCATTAACCCTAGATTAGAACATAACCGTAGTTCCCTTGACTGGATCTACAAAATATCAGGGGCTGAAAACCATCGTACCCAAAAACCATGTGCAAAACCCATGCACAAAACCATGGGTGGATCCGCCCACTGGAAAATAAGAACCAATTGTTTTTTCTTTTTTCGGGTCCCCGACTGGGGGGGCTACTGCACCCCTTGTGACCCCCTCAACGTTGCACCCAGAATAACGTACAAGGGGGGCTATCGCCCCCCCTTGTGACCGCCCCGCGCATGATTAGTCGTGGAAAGAATATAACACAAACCCAAGAGTTTTAAGACACGTTTTTTGATTATTTCATTATTTTATTTAGAGAAATGGGTTTTACGTGTGTCTCTTGTGCAGTGACAGGTTTTTAATGAGATAGCGATGAAGTAACGAGTTGTATTTTATACTTTTTCGGACTTGGTAAAAACACGAAAAATTCTCTACTGGAGTCATCTTTCAGCTCTTTTCTGACTCTCTAAAACTAAAAATATTACTGAGACTCTTGTCATTTTGAACTCATTAAATGGCTACGAAACGATATCTGCCCAGTATATGTTTACCCTTTTTTCAGGCTGGGATAGATTATTTGCGAAAAAGGAATACCTTATTCTATCACGACTAAGAGATTCTTTCAAATATTGTTTTCTACCTTTTCGGATCTGAGGGACTATTTACAAAAAGGGATATACTGAAGTTTTCTTTTTTTCTTTTTTTCAAACTCTCTAAACATGAAAATATGGCAATTTCTCCCTTTGTCAGACTCATTAAACCCTCATGACATCGAAAATCATCACCATGACGTTGCTCGAGTTCCTCCTTCCTAGAGCTCGTAAAATGTACTAGGTTGGACTTGTCCGAAGGAAAAAATTATATTGCAAGAATATGATATCCCCTTCATGCTTGTTTTAAAAAATAGTTGGGGTACTCGCCAGAAATGGTGGGGGAAAATGGAACCAGTCCTTAGTTGTGTTGGCAGTATGTCTCTCTTGAACATGACACTCGTCTGCATTCATGTTGGGTTGGGGACATCTCATTTCGTCATTTTTTTCCTCCATGATTTTGGGTAATCTATTTTGAGCTCTCATCTACTATTTTCCTCGTCAGCATGACCTCAGATACCTTGATGTCAAATACTGCAAAATTCCGAGTCGTGTCGCTGATATGTTCAAGAGAAGTTTTGCCTCTACAGTTTTCAAACTCCCTCTGATTCGTTGTTGGTCCCGATTCATTATTATTATGTTCCTCTGTCTCGTGTCGATGATGTGGGAAAAATTATGGCCCTCCTTCGACCAGGTCACTTCCTGTCGACTCCAGCTCATTATCCAGGAAGTGGTCTAGAGACTCCCTACCAGTAACTTAGAGCTTGCATGCCTCAATGGCAAGTTCTTCGCATTCGACGATAGGTCCACATCATTGGCCTTCGATCAAGTGATTCTACGGGTTTTCAATGCCAAATCATTGTTCACATTCTGTGGATTATAACTGTTGTACCTTGAGGGCCATTGTCATTATTGGTGGTTTCTCTTGTGCATGTTAATAGCTTTCATCATAGGCTGGTAATCAGGTGATTTTCTTGCATGTTCAACTTGCTCAGGTCGAGATGGAGCGCAAGACCTTGGGTTTTATCTGATAAGATCCAGGCTACGGGATATGGTGATTTAGCATGGCTTTATTACATGACTATTTTGATTGGATGGCTGCAACCATATCTGAGTCTATTTATTGATCCTTATTACTGGATCAATGCGTCCATACCTCAGATCTCAGTTTATATGTACTCTATTATGGATGGTTGTGCCCATGCCACATGTTCATATCAGAGATATCAGTTGTATTTGTAATTTTAGGTCTTCCAATGGCGGTTTTTGGTTCAAACGCGTTCTCTTAAAGCATTTCACCCCTTCCTCTATTCCGGACCTCATGCTTTAGGGGGCATCTATTATACAAAATTTTGTTGTCCTTGCAATCCCCATCCTGCACATTGGAGGCTCATTTCTATGACCAAAATAGAGTGTCATGCCTTGCAAATACCATCATTGCATCCCTTGCCATGAGGAAAACATTCCTTCTGTTGACAATTTCTTGAACAGGCCATCAGAAACACATGTTTTTGCCTTGGTGCTAGTAGACTGTTATTCCCTCGCGCTGATGAGGAAATTAACATTGGGCCCCATGCCCATTGGCACTCTGTCCCAGTGAGATACTCGCACCAATATGTTTATGGAATTTTTTTTAAAAATAAAGGCAAAGTTTCTATCATAACAAACTTCGTGGGCGAGTCATCTAGAGTGGTTCGAATGAATAACCACGACCTTCCTCCTTTGGCCTCTTGTTTCCACCTTTTGGGGAAACCTCCCAAGGGATAAGGTTTCCATTCCACTATTGTAGGGATCCCAACCTCCTCCTCTCCCTCTATAAATATAGCCATCTTCCATTGATGAGCTAGCTGAACTGAACATATTATAGCTGAAACGCTGGAGAGATTCCTATACACTTTGCTGGAAGAGATAGAATGGAAGAGATCCTTATTGAGAGAGCTTAGGCTTGTGTATTCATCTCGTCCGAATTCCATAATGATTCATTGAGACACACTTCGACTGAACCCCGTTGAAGGAGGCTGCAACGTCAAGGCTCCGATTGTAACTCTTTCTTCTATTAATACATATATATGACTATTGTTTGGTTCCCATCTTGTGTTATAGTGTTTATTTGATGCAATGTGCTTAAACCTCCTTCACTGGTTAGTAATTATGGATGAGATCATTGTTTCATATGTTGCTCTTGTTTGCTGATATTTGTACATGTATCCAAGCATCACTGTGGAAGGATCGCGACCCACCGAGACAGGAATCAAGAGGTCACCACTGCGACAGCCACGACAAAAACGTTGGACTCCAGGTAGGTTGATCTACCTCATCTTTTTCATTCATTAATTAGGAGCCTTCACTCTAGCTTGTCTCTTTGTTACTAGACCCACTCTAGGGCTAGAGGGATCGTATTTGTTCGCAGAGAGGATTTACCTTCATAACAGGAAGGCATAGGGGGGTATGAATTTCTGCTACCTGAGTGTTGGCTATAAATTCCTGAAGCATGAGCAACTCTGATTCTATATCTGGCATACTATCTATCTTAGACTCATTCTCCTTCCATTCATATTATAAGTCATCTTTGAAAATAAAACATTCTTAAAGATTTTTAAAGATGAAAGTGTTATCATCTTCATGAAATAAAATAGTCCTTGTTAGCTGATCTCTTTGCAGGAAATCATCATAAAAAATTGGCTTACTCACAACAACATCCTATATAGTTTCATCAGTCTCCTGACTGTCATCATTTAAACTCAGGTTTTCATTTTCAATAATGGAAAAAATTTCACTAACACATTATTGACTATGTGAACACTGTAAACCTACATTATCTTGGGTTGTAACACAAATTTTCAAGAGCTAATATATTTCATCTTCAGACAAAGGAGAAAAATAATTTTATAGCAGTTAACATTGGCTTGATGATTTTCATTTTCAGGATCGGGAATACGCCTTTCTCTTTTTTGGTCCCAATTAATTTCATCCAATGAGAAAGCTACATATTCTTGTTGAGAGGAAAAATCATAAAGGGATTCTATGATCTCATCATCTAGACACTCTTCATCCCCACACACATTTTCAAGAAAATCAATGAAATTTTCAAAAATCTCACAACAACTATCAATCATCGACAAGGAATAATTAGAGCTTTGATAATGTTGAAATAAAACTGAAGGAAAGTCCTTTATAGAATATAAACTACTAGATGGTATAATCTCATACCATTTCCTCGGTTGTTCCTCCATGGTAGCCATAAAAATATTCATCAAACAATATTTAGGAAACTCAATATTTAGTATGTGAATATGAAAATGAAATTTGACCAAATGCAAACTAGCATCTTCTCCATCCTGAACTTTAAAATTTTGAAAACCTATTTTCCATTATATACAAGGAATTCGATTCGGAAAAGCATGAATATGAGCTCGATTCATAGGAGCATACCTTTGAGCTGTTGAATCCATCTTGAAAATAGTGAGGTCACCAAGAATTTCTTCGAACTACCAGTTCTTGAAAAGTGGAGTCGACATGAAATTTTTGAACCTTTGGATTCTTCGACATTGGAGTCGCCAGGTGAAAAATGCACAACCTTCTTATACTTGATCACTGCTCACCATCAAAAATCATATCTGATCCTTTTCGTTCTTTCCCAGGGAATATCTGTCACTTCGTTCCCTGACAACGATGCCAGAATGTTAGCACTCCACTAGTTCTTCGAAGGCTGAAAAGGAGACTGACAAAGGTCACCACATACCACTTTGACCTAGTAGCTAGACTTCCCAGGCTGAAAGGGCTCTCTCTATGAGATCCTTGACTGTGATATGAAATATATTAGGCTAGATATGATAGGCTCAGGTAGGTTTTGAATGTTTTAGGGTTTAATACTAGATTAGGGATTAAACCAAGTAGCTAGGTCTAGGTATCAAGGGGTTTACAATTGCAAAGATATAAAGGAGAAAGGTAGAAGTGAATTTATGATTGATTTAGGGTTTTTTAGATATGGTGGTGATTCTGAAAAGGTAAAGGGATTTAATGAGCATGTTCAATCATGAATTCATTAAATTAGAAGCATGAAACACAAAATGACATTTCCATATAAACAGAGCTAATTCAATAGAATTCTGCCTATGAACTGTAAGGAAAGCCACTGAAGATATAAGATATGGAAGGAGAAGCTATATATCATTCATAAAAGACTGTAATAGAGAAAATATGTGATCATAAATTCACTACACAAGAATTCCTAGATAATAGCTGCAACTGTATCCTTTGATTTCTGAATATAAAAGTGAAAGTACAAGCTACAAGTCTAATGTCCAACCCATCAATTGACACTGAAAATGATAGATATAGAAAAAAAAAACCTCTCCCCTCTCTTAGGGGTCAAATCGATCAGTTGTGGAGCTTATTACATGATATTCTCAACAAAACCCTAATGTCTAGTGGAGGTCAACCAATTCACCTCATCATAGGAAACTAGATACATTTGACAAAAATTACTTTAACAAGCATGTATCTACCCTATTTCACTATTTACCAACTATATTTCACTTCTTGAGATCACAAAATTATAATCATTCATCAATTACATAGGTAAAAATTTAAAGTAGGTCAAACTGCCTGTGAATAATGCCTACTGGAGAAAGCATAGAAAAATTAATAGAAATGGGTTTTGGAGGCCTTTCCAAGGTCCAAATCCTGATATGAAAGATTCTATGGAAAGCTATGAATGTCGGCTACATGATAGACTCCTCAAGAACTGAAAAAGGTGTCTCCTATCCCTCCAAAACTTCATTCTCCCAAGAGTACTCCGAAAGCGTAGCATGTAGCCCATAAAGCGTAGTGTGGCTGCTTTGGCACTAGTTTTTGGAATGTTTTTGACTTGAATTTGCTGATGAAACACTTGGTGGTGAATGAGATCTTTTCTTCAATGAGGTGAATGAGAAAATAAGATTGAATTTTCCTTCTATATCTTATGATGACCACTTTTCTTCATGGTATTGGGATGACCCACCACATGTCTTTTCACTTTGCTTTGAAAACTTGTAGATTTAACAATTTATTATGTAGATTTAGGAACATGATGAAATTATTACATATTTGAAACACAAGTTATGTTTTGGAACCTAACTTTATTGAACAACTTTACCTATTACCACTCTTCCTTTGCCGGATTTATGCGTGGAATGACAAATTTTGGCAACCTTAACCCTAATGGCCTAATGGTGACATTGAGATGAATGAAAACCATGATGATGTTTAATGAAGTGATGATGATGATATTTCAATGATGGTACACTCAACTGAGTGACGACAAGGACCTGCATGTGAAATTTTTTGAAAGGAGTGGAAATATCCCTAGACACAGTAATGGGTGACCAAATTTTTATTTCAAGACCTAATGAAATGAAAAAAAATTGACTTGAGAACCTAACAAGACCTTATAAGAGCATAATTTATCACTGGTGATAGGCTAAACATAATGACACTAACATTGGCTCCAGCTGAGGATGGGAGCTCCTTGGAGGTGTCAAGAACACTGTAGACTAACTAGGCTAACCATTGGGTATGGAGTTAAAAATCAAAAGACCCAACTAAAAACTGAAAACAAACTGACAAAATGAACTAACTTTGATTGAAACAAAAAATTACAAAACTTATTAATGGTAGCATATCACCAAGACTTGAGGGCTTCAAATATCGATGACAACCACTTGCCTCCTAAAGACATATGTACAATCATGTGAAGTGATCTTTCGAGTGTAACCAATCCAAAAAATGGCTACTTACTTGAATCGTGCTCGCAGTTTCCTCGAGCATGAAAAAAAAACAAAAAATAGGCCACTCCAAGTGTCCAATAAAAATTTCCTCATGATCCATAAATTCAATAAAATACATCATCCCTATTGGCTGCAACAAATCAATGTAAGGATCTTCAATAACTTGAAATGATACATTGTCTTGAGATCTAGCAGCAAAAATATAAGTACTCCCTTTAGTTTGATCTAAAATAATATTTGGTTGTTGATTCATAGGAAGGCATAAGGGAGTATGACCTTCTGCTACCTGAGTGTTGGTTGTAAATTCTTGAAGCATGAACAAATCTAATTCTATCTCTGGCATACTATCTATCTTAGACTCATTCTCCTTCCATTTATAATCTAAGTCATCTTTGAACATAAAACATTCTTCAATATTTTTAAACATGATAGCCCTATCGTCTTCATGAAAGAAAATAGTCCTTGTTAGCTGATTTGTTTGCAGGAAATCATCATCACAAATTGGCTTACTCATAACAAATTTTTGTATAGTTTCATCAGTCTCTTGACTGTCATCATTTAAACTAAAATTTTCATTTTCAATAATGGAAGAAGTTTCACTAACACATTCTTGACTATGTGAACACTACAAACCTACATTATCTTGGCCTTTAACATGGATTTTCAGGAGCTGATCTATTTCATCTTCAGACAAAGGAGAAAATTGAGTTTTATAGCATTTAACATTGGCTTTAAAATTTTCATTTTCAGGATAAAATATAAGCATTTCCCTTTTTTGGTCCCAGTCTATTTCCTCCAAGGAGAAACCTACTGATTCTTGTTAACAGGAAAAATAATAAAGGGCTTCTATGATCTCATCATCTAGACACTCTTCACCCCCATAAACATTTTCAAGAAACTCAATGAAATTTTCAGAAATCTCACAACAACTATCAATCATCGACAAGGAAGAATTAGAGCTTTGATAATGTTGAAAGAAAACTGAATGAAAATCCTTTATATAATATAAACTACTAGATGTTAGATGTAGAAAATTAATCAAATCATAAAACACTCATAAAAAATACCTAAGACATAGAACTGGTGGAAAAGGCCACAACCTTTGCTATACTCCTCACATATTCTTCATGATCAGATTTGGATCAAGACCTAAGTGATAGCTCAAAATTCAAATTTATAGGGTTGGGTTGAAAATAGGATGGTTGCATAGATCTCATCTTCCTGATTCTGGCGTCGTGAATGGTTCAAAAAATAGAAACCATATGAAGAAGTTATTGCACTTTGAATGCCGAGGTAAACTACAAAATTCTCCAGTTTCGCCCAATGACACTATGCCAAGTGTCGCGACCAGGTTCACCAGTGCTGGAGTGTGAAGGTGAAATTGTCCAATGGTCAAATTCTAAATTTTGGGTGAAGTGCAATTTTTTCTTAAATGGTAGAAATTTTGTTGTTTTAATATAGTTAGATTATATATATATATATATATATATAATATGAATTTTCATATTATATATTATATATATGTATTTAATTATATTAAAATAAAACTTTATAAAATTCCAATACATTGCACATTTCAAAGTTTCGTTTAAAATACGCATATGTTTAAAATAGCAAAGTTTAAAGGTTGAACATTCCAATTCAAAAGGGCACGCGTATTTGAATTACATAAAAGGAGAAGAGGTCGAGTTTGAACCTTGAACCTCCCTCACAGTAGCCCAAGGCTCTACCAATGGACAATATTTGTTAAAAATTTTCCGCTGAAATTTTATTTAAAACCGTTATAGGTGGGACCGTCAGAGAGGAGGAGTAGGCCAACCCTCCTCCTCATGTGACCTTTTCATATGACCTAAAGAAATTACCTCCAATAATTTCGAATTAGTGCGCCATTAACACCTTTAAGTGTTATTTATCTGTTATTTCATCTTCAGTTAAAGATGGCGGAGATTCTGGAGGCGTCCCCAAATTTAGGCGGACTTCCACTTTTAGTGGAGTTAACTGGCAAAGTTTCCAATCTTGGAGGAGAAATTGGGGCAAAGTTGTTTTGGTCAGAACTCACTCAATTTTCCACCATTTTGAGAGTGTGAATAATAAATTTCGACTATCTTAGACATTACAAATCTTTTGGATAGGTTTTCAGATCCATCAGATTACTTTTGAGCAGGTTTTTTTCATCAGAGAAGTTTTAGGGGCCACGAGGGCCACCATGGGTCAACAACAGTTTGAGGCCTAGCCAAAGTAGCTAGAGGCCTTATTCAGTAATCCAATAGTCAATACTGGATGTTTCAAAAATTATGGAACTAATGGTGTGGTTTTTAGAGATTTTAGAGGAATTTTTAAGGCCAAGACGCTTCAGTGAAGTTCCAAGGAGCATTAGGGCCAACAAGTGCTAGCAGCAGTTTGGGGCCTAGCCAGGGAAGCTAGAGGCCTTGTGCAGCAAAAAAAAAGTCATTTAGATTGTTTTTATACTGATGAATCCATTAGAGGACTTTTCATAATCTTTTGAGGACTTATAAAGTCGAGAACCCATCAGAGAATTTTTCAGTGACCCCAGAGCCAAGGGGTGCCACCAGGTGTCGGAGGCAAAACTGGAGCAGCTAGAGGTCATTTCCAGTGAACCAATAGTCTATTTTGACTATTTTTGGCATTATAAATTCAATGAAGGGATTTTAAGATCATTTTTACGAATTTTGAAGGTCGAGAATCTTCAGGGAAGTTTTGGGAAACCTTGGGCCAACTGTGGAGGGAGGCCTAATTTGGGGATGCATTGTTCATTTTGAGCAAACGATCAGTATAATTTTGGTGTCTGATGTGTGCTGGAGATAGTAGGTGAGGGTTTAGGGACATAAAAATAATTCTGAAGGAGTTAGTGCCATAGAGAAGCTCAGGGTAGCTCAAGTGCAATGACAGAAGGAATCAAGTCTAAGGGAGCCTAGATCTGTTTACAGAGTGATGAAAGCCATGACAGGGATATAGATGGTATTCTAAGCCCATTGGTTTAGTTTAGTAACCATTGGAATTAAGTGTGGAACTTGTAAAAGAAAATTTTCCGTAATCCCAAAGAGCTAAGTCAAGATGACAAGAGCTCAAGGAGACGTAGCCCACGATATTAGG
Source organism: Pinus albicaulis (assembly GCA_034641835.2). Classification (NCBI taxonomy): domain Eukaryota; kingdom Viridiplantae; phylum Streptophyta; class Pinopsida; order Pinales; family Pinaceae; genus Pinus; species Pinus albicaulis. The sequence goes on along the minus strand of CM076579.1, from coordinate 1,681,430,964 downwards.
GTGAACTCCTAGATTAAATTTGCTATTATGTGTTTATTTTATGCATTATATGGATGTTTCACATGTTTAATTTCAATAAAAAAAAAAACAAATGGACTTAAAGAACTTAAACAATTTAAAAAACATACATCGGTTTCAAGTTTAAAATTCCACAAAAGTTAAGAATAAGCTAGATCTTTTATTTGTTTAACTGAGTGGGAGGTCCTTGAAAAGAATAACAAGTTATCCAACCCATTTTCAGATCACTTCATTATTAAATAATGTTATAATACAAAAAAAAACATGAGGAATTTGTCGCAAGATAGTGTGTCTATCTTGGACAAATTGGTTGAGAAAATATTTCAACCACACACGAATCTAGGAGCCAAGTTAGGTAGGCCTAAACTTACTCCTAATTAAGACGAGCTAACTTAATCTAGAAAATTAGGCATAAATTCCTAATTTTCAAGATTAATTGATTTAATTATATTTTTGGATAATAATTGTTTTGCTCACATGAGAGTTAGGCTAACATCCCCCCCCTCAATGATAAATCCAAAATAAGAACGAGGAACCATCTTCCAAGTTGTCATGTTGATCCTTAAAAACATTGCCAGAAAAACCACCAAAGCTGGATGCTGAAAAAGCTACAATATGAAGAGACCATGAGTCAGCTGCATGTCTGATTCATCTCTAAATTTCGCTTGACAACTTCATCACGTGCCAAGCTGCAAAAGGATCCATTTGTCCTTTGCTTGAAATCAACATCCTTTATCCACTGACAAAATTTGAGAACGCCCACTCGCGAATTTTCTTATCCGCTAACAAAATTTTGAAGATGCCCACTGGCTGATGATGTTGATGATGTCAAAAAATAACTCACTGTTGCTTTTGTTGATGCTTTTGAAAACTAATCATTGCAGTTGTCGACTAATTGATCACTGTTGCTTTTGATGTCAACCACTCACTAGCGGATTTGTTGATGCCCACTGGCTGATGAAGACGCCCATTGGATTCTTTGATGATGTTGTCGATACTTTCAGTCTAACAACCATCGTTAATTTCATTAACATCCCCCCCCCCCCTTTTTCAGCTGAAAGGAGAGACGATCATTTGGAAATTATTTTTGAACTCCCCCACTTTACGTGTGGGATAGTTTCACTGGTGTACTCCCCCATTCATATGCACGAGATTATCATATTCATTTGACTGTCAACTACAATAGGTGTCATTGAATTCAGTTGTAGAGCTTACACAATCTTTTGACTATTGATGACCATTCCCAAGGATCAATCCATTCATAATTGATCTTCAATTTGGCTAGTTAGTTTTGGTCGCAACACTTCTCTGATGAATGATTATGCTCGCCACAATGGAGACAGGGATGGAGATCATAGAAATGATCTTTCATATGAATTTTTCTTTGATAATGTGAGAATTTTGGTTTGACTGCAACTTCGGTTTGCGTGCATGGCGATTTTTCTGCTACTTTCACAGAATTTGTTGATGTGATTTGTTCAAGAAATCCTATATAGATGAACTTGATGAGTTTTAAATAATCTGGGATATGCAAGTTGTCGTCGTCTTTGACATATCCTAATCCTCATTGATTTCTGTTACTTTAGATTTCTTCCCATGGCTTGATGATTGGTTTGGAAGAAAGTTTAACTTGAACAACTTTGACACTTGAATCTGTTTGGATGAATGGCTTAGATTCATCTTTATTTGTATGGTTCAAAGACTTGGAAGCGTCACTCGTATTTTGGAACTCATTTCTTTGTAGCGAATCCAGTTGAAGGAACTCAATTGTTTCATTTGTTGGTGCCTTGAAATATCAACAAGAGTTGCTTTGCTGATTTTCACCATGTCTTCAGCACTTGATAGGATCAAACTATGAAGAAATTGTAGCAACTGGATGTGTTTCACCATGTGAACTTTCTCGCTTGAATTCAGGCTTGCTTGTCTTAAAATTTCTCACTTTATTTGAACTTTTTGGATTGAATTCTCTCTCTTGATTTGAATGACACACTTTCTTTCTTTGTTACTTGAATGGCACACTCGCTTGTATTGCCTCGCTTGCGCTTGCTTCAACCCTTGTTTGAGTTTTATAGCTTGCTTGCTTGAAATCTTGAACTCATGCTTGCTTGATTATGATCACTTGCTTGAAATTTCTTGATTGCTTCACTGGCACTTTGTACTTCCTTGAATGTACGCACTTGATTGTGCTTATTTGAAAACGAAGGGTGTTGAACACTATTGAAAATGAACCCAAAAGACAAATGACAAGTTCCAATAATATGAATCAGTTGAAGACTTACTTGAATTAATTGTCTTAGTTTGATCACCTTACCAATTCAAATTTGGGTGTCGGTTTCAACCGAGAATTCTCCTATACAATTCAACTGAGTTACAAAAATGTTTATCTGCAAGTGATACAAAAAGTGTTGTTGATGTCGTCTTGTCTTGGAATGCTTGATTTGGTAGCATATTTAACTTGAATTATTTGATTGAATGATGTGAAATGTGGCTGTAGAAGACCTCTTTATCAACTTGATGATGTGTTGCAACAATGCATGTGATTGTTTATGCGTTTGTACTTAAGTTTGATTACATGAGCTTGATTACTTAAGATTTCGTATGTGCATGCATTTGTGTAAGTGGTTGTGTACCATATTACAAAGAGTGTGTAAAAAAAAACTAAGCACAAGTCATGCACACACATTCACTACACACGGTGTACCTAAGATCCCCTTATTCAATTTCAGGTGGATCTAGGACACAAGTACCATAAAAAAATACGTTTTATTAATTATGGGGTACATCATCCTTCTATCTTTACAACATCTACATTGAAGCTTCTTGAGCACTCATTGTGATAACTCCTTGAATTCAAAAACTGGATAAGCTCTGAAATTGTAATATAAATTCATTGTAAGGCTCGAAGGAAGACATAGACCAATTAAAATGATGAAAATCAGGTCAGAGAGAGAGGGCAATCTAAAATAAAGAAGATTAGGCAGAGGGATCAATTTAAACGAAGAGATTAGGTCAGAGATAGAATAGAGAGACAAGATCCGATAGAGCAGAGAGGGTTCTATAGGAAGAGAAGGCCATGCAAAGAAGCATCAGGAAAAGCAAGATTGTAATAGGTTTTATTGTGTATATACATTTATTTAATTAATGAAGAGATCGAATTTCATTGAGACTATGTGATTGTTTCTTTTATGTGCTGAGTGATCTGTAAAAGGATAAATCTGATTTTATGTGATATTTCATTATTGAATGAATTTTGATGAATGCATAAGTATTTTATAAGTGATATAAGACTTAATGGCTGGGTAGAATCTGTGTGATTCTAGTCTGGATTAATTAAAATTGTGTGCAGGTCGAACGATAAGTAAACTCGAATCCTAGAATCGAAGTTTTAATATAGAATGGTGGTCTGTATTCGGCGTTGAAACAATGTGTAAGGCATTTTAACAGTGAGAAAAGGTGTACAATAAGCGAGAAGACCATTGATATGAGCGATTGAATAAAAGAAATCTCAGGAAGGAGTAGCATGGAGAAGACAAAGTTGTAGAGCAACAACAATTGAACAAACAAGCGAAATGATTAAGGCATAAAACCCCTATGAGGAATCCCAAAGGAGAGAATGGATGGTTCTGATTAAATCACAAATATTAGCTTAAAGATCAATGGTATAGATCACATCGCAAATATTAAATTGTGAAATTGCTGAAGTGGACACATGTCAGAGGGAGATTCCATGTGCATATTGCATAATGCATGCGATATGGTATAATAGTTAACGATGGAGTTAAAAGTTGTGAAGTGCGACGAGGTAAGTTTGCGGTTTGCCAAAGTGTAATGGGAGTTAAAGGTGTGAAGAGCCAATATACGATATTATATATTTTCCGAAGTGTGATATGTTATAATCGCCGATGTGCGAAATGTAATATCTGCTGATTTGCGATAAACCCCAAAAACTGCGATATTGTGATATGGTTAAATTTGCGATATTGTGATAAAGTGTAGAGGTTCCGATGCGATATGAAGTGGGGTTTGTGATTTGATGTGATCACATATCGCATATGATAAGAGGAGCCTTGATTTGAGACGAGTATATATTTTCGGATTTGCGATGTTGTGTTTGCGATAAGGAAAGGCGATGCTGCAAGGAATATTTTGAAGTCACGTGTTGAAGGGATTCATCGAGGTATGTGAATCCATATAAATATAACATCTGATATGTTATATTTGAGCTTTAAACTCAAAAACAATTTTATTGAAGCTTCTGTGTGCGTATATGGAGTAGCATTGACTCCATAATGGTGATGTGGGTAATTAGTGGGGTTCATTCCACAAATCCTGCCATCATTTTTGGTATCAGAGCAATGTTAATGCTATTTGAAGGTTAAAGCCAGAGGTTGGTGGAAGCTATTTTTAAATAAAGCAGAATTGTGCAGAACGCAAGTGTGATTGTGGAAGAAAGAGGAGATCAATAAAGCGAATGTGCTTTGTATAAAATTGACAGAGATATTGCAAAGAGGAGATCATGTTATTTGAATCCGACAAGAAGAAGGTATGGAAGAAGATGGGAGTAAGTGATACTCTTAAGAAGAGATTGCAGAAGCATAAAGAAAGCACAACGATGGTTTTTTTCTTGTGGAGAATGGAGATTCACTCAAATGTGAAGAGTGGATGGAGACTTCTTGTGAAATCATGCAATTATTGTTTTATTTAACTTTGAATAGAGTTTTGCGGGATAAAAGACAGATTGAATATTGATAGTTGCAACTAATAAAGTATCTCGGCAAAAGAAGATCAAGCCTTAAGAAGCAGCGATGAAGGAAGCCAGTAAGAGTTTCTGAAAGAAAGAAGAGTGCGGCCAGAACCTAGTATTTCATTTTTGATTGAAATACAAGAGGACAATTGTGTTCTCAAAAGTACAGATGAGTTGAAGCCTAAAAGGAGTAGACGAATGATGAAATCAATTTCCAGAGAGGGGACTAGTGGCCAAGTACAAAGGAAAGCTTGGTGAGATAAATGTAGGAGGGAGGACTTGCTATTGCAGAGGCTTAAGTACAACTCATAGTGAGTGAGTAAATCAAAGAGATAGAAGATAAGATGAATAATGGTAGTCATAATAGAGGTTCAGAGAGAGACCACTACAGAAGAAAAGTGAAGAAAGAAGATGTCAAAACAGTTGACATATGGAAGATGATTGATGAAGAATATGACAGAGAAAAGGTTGAGATAAGAATGCAACTTAATTTGTTGATGAAGTTTTTCAAGAGAAGTAAAGAAAACCAGATATTTGGTTATAGAAAGACAAAGAAAATGAAGTGGCATAAGCTACAAGAGAAGAGAGAACAACAGGTGAATATGCAGTTAATAGAGGAGTTAAGGAAGCTTGAGCAGATTATAGATGTTCAATTGAGGATGGAGTAGCTCAAAGTAGTGGAGCTACATCAAAATGAAGTTGCTGTAGAAGAACAAGTTTCTTTTCAATTTGAAGATGGAGGAGTGATGTTTGAATCATAAGTTGAGGAAATCGAGCCTTATGATTTTGAAATTAATAAGTTGTGTATGTTTGCAGGTAATGTCAGAAAAGATGAAGAAGAGAGACATAATTTTAGTTCTGAGACAATTATATCTCACGAGGAAGATCATACATAGATGGAGGAAGATATTTCTTTTCAACATACTACCAGGGCTGAAAGTAGAGGAAGTTTGGCTCATGTTGACAACCAAAAGCAAGAAGAAGTGGAGAGGGATATCAAGAAACCAAGTGAAGCACTTGAGGAGGCTGATAAGAAGAATATTAAAGATTTTTTGAGTCATGTAGAGGACTTGGAACATAAGGAGGATTTTATTATTGAATCATCAAATGAGACCATCCAATCTTGTGGTTTAAAAACTGATAAGTTATGTGTGATTGCAGGTATTCCAAAAAACAAACCATCCTATGGAACTTTCTTGAGTGAGGTTGAAAGTTTCCAATAAAAGTATGGTGATTACTGTATTTCAGATGAAGATAAAGTTGAGCTATTGCAACAGAAGGAGTTCAAAATTCCTTGCTTAGTGAAGGAAGTATCTTCAATAGAGATGAGACAATTATGTTTATGATGAGGAACTTGTTATTGGTAAGGAGAAAGAGAAATTGGATTTCTTAAGTGACCAAAGGAAGACTGTTGGAAAGAAATCTAAAGCTGTCACAGAGATGGAGGATGGAAATTTTATTCTGATGAAGAATGAAGAAGCACTGTCACCAAGAAATTGGACTTGTGACAAAGAAGAAGATAGGGAAGATTGTATATAGTTTTTGGAAGGAGTTCCAAGTGAGATGGCAGATTTGTGGCATGAGCTAAGTCTTTTGGAGTATAAAATAGAAAATCAGAGAATGAATATTCTGATTGTACATTTGAAATTGGACAAAGGTGAGGTAGATATGTCTCATGCTAAAGAGGAATCAGTCTTAGAACTGAAGGAAGATAAACTAATCACTAGGATCAATCAAGGAGCTGAAGGACAATTATTGAATGTTGTCAAGGAAGAGGAAGAAAGATATGCTGGAATTGATGAACATCATAGTAATGTATGTGAGAGGAATCAAGTAGAAAGTGAGTTACTATAAGAATCTGAGTATGAGAAAGGAATTGTAGTCATTGATAGGAGAGTGTCTCAAGTTTTGGCTGAGACAAAATTAGATACTAGCCTACCAACATATGTTATGCAGAGAAGTGTGAGTGAACATGTTACTATAGTCAGCGATTTGGAGGACAATTTACTCTTTGAAAGTAAATTTGAAGGTAAGAAACATAAATTAGATATTTCAGAGGGAGATATATTCAAGAATATTCGGGAAGTAGGGGTGGCAGCATAGCAAAAGTAGAAATTGAAGCAAGAAAAGTTGAAGAAAACAATTAGCAGTTTAGAGATGAATGGATAGAGTGCAACAGAGTACAGTGGCATAGTGAAGAAAATAAAAGTTATTTACAACATCAGACTGAATTACAAGAAACCATAGATGAACTATGGAACCTAATGCAGATACCTAAGGAGAGCTACAATAGAATGAAGAAGGTAATCCACTATGAATATGATTGGATAGTGAAGAGCAGAAAAGGTAGAGACAGCGGATCACTACAGAGAAAAGTGTGGGATCCAAGTGGACAATGATTGGAACACATGATATAGAGATCATGATTATTTTTTACTTTGGCAGTCTGATGTAGGAGCATTAGCACTCAAATTTAATTTAATTGTTTGATTAGCCCAAGGAGGGGTCAAGTTGTAAATATTGTAAAATTCTCTTGTGAGATGTTTAAATTCCTAGAAAGCATAGGTAGGGAATATGCTAGTCGACTTTTGGAAACATATCCATGAAAAATGGGATATTAGAGAGGATATTTGATTTCTATGCTTAAGAGATTAGATTATTCATAAATTATAGATAGGACGGATTTTCTGAGAATAGAAGTGGTTACAAGTCTATAGGAGTTGAGTGAGGGTTGGATAAGATCTGAAATTGTAATATAAATTCATTGTAAGCCTCGAAGGAAGGCAGCGACCAATTAAAATGATGAAAATTAGGTCAGAGAGTGAGGCCAATCTAAAAGAAAGAAGATTAGGAAGAGGGATAAATTTAAATGAAGAGATCAGGTCAGAGATAGAATAGAGATACGAAAGCCGAGAGAGCAGAGAAGGTTGTATAGGAAGAGAAGACTGTGTGATTGTTTCTTTTATGTGCTGAGTGATATGTTAAAGGAAAAATATAATTCTATGTGATATTTCATTGTTAAATGAATTCTGATGAATGCATAAGTATTTTATGAGTGATATAAGACTTAATGGTTGGGTAGAGTCTATGTGATTCCAGTCTGGAGCAATTAAAATTGTGTGCAGGTCGAACGATAAGTAAACTCGAATCCTATATTCAGAGTTTTAATATAGAATGATGGTCTGTATTTGGTGTTGAAATAGTGTGTAAGGCATTTGCATAGTGATAAAAGGTGTACAAAAAGCGAGAATACCATTTATCTTAGTGATTGAATAGAAGAAATCTCAGGAAGGAGTAGCATGGAGAAGACGAAGTTGCAAAGCAGCGGCAGTTGAACAAACAGGCGAAATGTTGAAGGCATAAAACCCCTAAAAAAAATCCCAAAGGAGAGAATGGACGGTTATGATTAAATCGCAAATATCAGCTTAAAGATCAATGGTATAGATCACATCACAAAGATTAAATTGTCAAAGTGCCGAAGTGGACACATGTCAGATGAAGATTCCATGCACATATCGCATAGCGCATGCGATATGGTATAATAGTTAACAGTGGAGTTAAAAGTTGCCAAGTGCGACGAGGTAAGTTTGCGGTTTACCAAAGTGTGATGGGAGTTAAAGGTGCGAAGAGCCGATATATGATATTATATATTTTCCAAAGTGCGATATGTTATAACGATGCGCGAAATGTAATATTTTCCGATTTGCGATAAACCCCAAAAATTGCGATATTGCGATACGGTTAAATTTGCGATATTGCGATAAAGTGCAGAGGTTGTGATGCAATCACATATCACATATGATAAGAGGAGCCTTGATTTGAGATGAGTATATATTTTTGAATTTCCGATGCTATGTTTGTGATAAGGAAAGGTGATGCCGCTAGGAATAGTTTGAAGCCGTGCGTTGAAGATATTCATCGAGGTATGTGAATTAATATAAATATAACATTTGATATGTTATATTTAAGATTTAAACCCGAAAACCATTTTATTAAAGCTTTCATGTGTGTATATGGAGTAGCATTGAATCCATAATGGTGATGTGGGTAATTAGTGGGGTTCATTCCGCAAACCCTGCCATCAATCGGGCGCTAAAAAAAAACAACCACTTCGACCACTTGCAGTGTTCGATTGGTGCAGGCTCAACTCAATTCTCAGCAAGATCACAATATCCAATAATGAATCCACAACGAGATTAGATCATCGAGTAATGGCCTAGATCCTGCAGGTGGGGACAAATCAAATCTCAATCTCCAACTCAATGGCCACACAAACTGGTCCTCTCAGCATACACAAATCAACAACATTTGTGCCACATGGTGGGCGCCAAGTTCACTGTCCATATTTTTGTCAGATATTGAACATTCTATGTTGGCAAACCTCTATTGACAAATGAACAGAGAGATCTCTACACAGGACAACTACACATAACTCATTGGAAGAAATTGATCACACTTCAAACTGTCTCAACTCTCTATGACATCCACCATTTGCCTCTAATCGATAAGATTGGAAAGAGCCCAATTTCTAAGCCTCTCTGGAAACATGGGCTATTCACATGGATCTATACATAGTATTTGTTGGAAGAAGAGGACTGAATTTTGGTCTAACCAATCCATAATGAAGTTTCTCAAACCTGCAAATTGATTTGAAAAAATTTTGTTGCACAGGGAGAATATGGAGATTTTATGCACTTTTGAATTGTCGAGATTACATCTCTATTATGAGGTCTCCAAAATGCAGGCTCAATTGATAATATGTAGTAATATCAAACAAAAATATGGATTGATTCATGGGTTTGCTGAAGGCATAGTGGCTCAACGAGAACAACAAAAAATTAATGTTGAAGGGACATTGCAGGAGTACAGTGTGGAGGGTGGCTTGAGTGGAACATAAGAGCAAAGGATTGTGCAGGAGTTCGAGGAGAATGGGCTTCTCTACGAATTTGAAAACCATGAATTTGTATGCAGTGTGGATTCCTCATTTGATGGTAGAATTCTTGCTACAAAATTTATGTAATGGTTAACCCTTCGACCTCTAGTTTGATTCTATTTAAAAAATGAACAATAATTTCTCTACATGCTTTTCCCAATGAATAAAATCTCATTAAACACACAAATATAGATATGACCATCATGCTTCAACTCTATCAAAGATATCTACACAATATTAAACTTTGGTAAGAATATTTACCTATACGCATATCCCAACTCTGCCAACTACATTGTTGTTAATATGTGCCAACTACATAAGGCACCATCATTTGTCGCTTTAATCGACTGTTGCATCCCCCTCCTCTATGCCACGACTTTGGTTGCTATTTGACTCCTATATTGGAAGTATTTTAAACACGGAATTTAGATTTATGTTGTAATGACATTATTTTGCAACAATCATCTCTCCATGAATGCTTTAATGACACTGGTTCAGATTCGTGATATTGATCCAGATCAGCCGCAAGCTCTCTCATCTTTTCTTTCATTTATTTCTTGCACCACATGTCAAGATGTTCTATGGAAAAATAGCATGGATTCACTCATGCCCTCAGGGCTATGCTTGCTCTGATACCACATGTATAAAATTAATCAACTCATAACACACTCATAAAAACATCCTGAGACATAGAACTGGTGGAAAAGGCCACAGCCTTTGCTATACTCCTCACATATTCTTTATTATTAAAATAACGTTATAATACAAATAGATTGATGAGGAAGTTATCTCAAGATAGTGTGTCTATCTTGGACAACTTGGTTGAGAAAATATCTCAATCACACACTAATCTAGGAGCCAAGTTAGGTAGGCCTAAACTAACTCCTAATTACGAGGAACTAAATCTAGAAAATTAGGCATAAATTCTTAATTTCAAGGTTAATTAATTTAATTATATTTTTGGATTTACAATTGTTTTTCTCACATGAGAGTGAGGCTAAAAATAGAATCTCATACCATTTCCTCGCTTGTTTCTCCAAGGTAGCCATAAACATGTTCATCAAACAATCTTCAGGAAACCCAATATTTAGTCTGTGAATATGAAAATGAAATTTGACCAAATGCAAAATAGCATCTTCTCCATCCCGACCTTTAAACTTTGGAAACCATGTTTTCCAATATATACAAGGAATCATAAAACCAATATTATGAGCCCAATTCATAGGAGAATACCTTCAAGCAGTTGAATCCATCTTGAAAACAATGAGGTCACCAGGAATTTCTTCGAACTATCGGTGCTTGAAAAATGGAGTCACCATGAAAATTCTAAACCTTTGGATTCTTCGACACTGGAGTCACCAGGTGAAAAATGCACAACCTGCTTATGACTAACCACTGTTCACCATCAGCAATCAGATCTAATCCTTTTATTTATTTCCCTGGGAAGATCTATCACTTCGTTCCCCGAAAACAACGCTAGAATGTTAGCACTCCACTAGTTCTCTGAAGGCTGAAAAGGAGACTGAAAAAGGTAACCAAAAATCACTTTGACCTAGTAACTAGCCTTACCATGCTGAGAGGGCTCTCTCTATGAGATCACGATCAAGAATTTACTATGATATGAAAGATATTAGGCTAGATATGATAGGCTTAGGTAGGTTTTGAATGTTTTAGGGTTTAATGTTGGATCAGGGATGAAACCAAGTAGCTAGGTCTACATATCAAATGGTTTACATTTGCAGAGATATAAAGGAGAAAGTTAGAAGTGGATTTATGATGTATTTAGGGTATTTTAGGTATGTTGGTGAGTCTAAAAAGGTAGAGGGATTTAATGAGCATGTTCAATCACGAATTCATTAATCTGGAAGCATGAAACACAAAATGATATTTCCATATAAACATAGGTAATTCAATAGAATTCTGCCTATGAACTGTAAGGAAATCCACTAAAGATACAAGATATGGAAAGAGAAGCTATATATCATTCATCAAAGGCTATAACAGAGAAAATATATGATCATAAACTCACTGCACATGAATTCCTACATAATAGCTGCAACTACATCCATTGATTTATGAATATGAAAGTGAAAGTAAAAGCTACAAGATTACAACCCTATGATGTCCAACCCATCAAATGAGTCTAAAAATGATAGATATAGATAAAACAACCTCTCCCCTATCTCAGGGGTCGAATCCATCCGTTGTGGAGCTGATTACATGATATGATAAAAAAAACCCTAATGTCTAGTGGAGGTAAACCAATTCACCTCGTCATAGGAAACTAGATACATTTGACCAAAATTAATTTAACAAGAATGTATCTACCCTATTCCACTATTTACCAACTCAATTAAACTTCATGGCATCACAAAATCATCATCATTCATCAATTACATAGGTAAAAAGTCAAACTAGGTGAAATTGCCTATGAAAAATGCCTGCTATATAAAGCGCATCGAATTCTGGAGAAAGCGCATCGTACTTGGAGAAAGCATAGAAAAATTGGTAGAAGCGTATTTTGGAGGCCTTCTCGAGGTCCAAATCCTGATCTGAAAGATGCTATGGAAATCTCTATATGTCTTCTACATGATAGGATCTTCAAGCAATCAAAAAGGTGGATCCTCGCCCTCCAAAATTCATTCTCCCAAGATTAATAAGAAAGCGTAGCATGGAGCCTCGAAAGTGCAGTGTGGCTGCTTTGGTACAAAATTTTGGAAGGTTTTTGGCGTGAATTTGCTGATGAATCACTTGGTGATGAATGAGAGCTCTTTTGCAATGAGGTGAATGAGAAAATGAGCTTGAATTTTTCTTTTATAGCTTATGATGGTCACTTTTCTTCATGGTAGTGGGATGTCCCACCGCATGTCTTTTCACTTTGCTTTGAAAATTTGTAGCTTTGACACTTTATTATGCATATTTAGGAACATGATGAACTTATTACATATTTGAAAAAAAAATTACATTTTGGAACCAAAATTTATTGAACAACTTTACCTATTACCACTCCTCCTTGGCCGGATTTATGCATGGAATGACAAATTTTGGTGATCTTAACCTTAATGGCCTAATGGTGAAATTGAGATGAATGAAAACCATGATGATGTTGACTGAAGTGATGATGATGATATTTCAATGATGGTACACTCAACTGAGTGATGACAAGGGCCGACATGTGAAATTTTTTTAAAGGAGTGGAAATAGCCCTAGACACACTAGCCAGTGACCAAATTCTTAATTGAAGACCTAATGAAATGAAAAAAATTTGACTTAAGAACCTAACAAGACCTTGTAAGATCATATTTGATCACTGGTGACAGGTTGAACATACTGACACTAACAATGGCCTAGCTAGGGATGGTAGCTCCTTGGAGGTGTTAAGAACACCGCAGACCAAGTAGCCTAACCATTTGGCATGGAGTCAAAAATCAAAAGACCCAACTAAAAACTAAAAAAAAAACTGACAAAATGAAATGGCTTTGACTGAAACAAAAAATTACAAAACTTATTGATGGTAGCATATCACCGAGACTTGAGGGCTTCAAATCCTAATTACCACCACCTGCTAGCTAAAGACATATGTACAATCATTTGAAGTGATCCTTCTAGTGTAACCAATCTAGAATATGGCTACTTAATTGAATCATGATCATAGTTTCCTCGAGCAGGAAAAAAAAACAAAAAACTAGGCCACTCCAAGTGTCCACTGAAAATGTCCTCATGATCCATAAATTCAAGAAAATATATCATACCTATTGGCTACAACAAATCAATGTAAGGATCTTCAATAACTTGAAATGTTATCTTGTCTTGTGATCCAACAAAAACGATACAAGTACTCCCTTCATTTTGATCTGAAATAATACTTGGTTGTTGATTCATTGGAAGGCGTAGGGAAGTATGACCTTCTGCTACTTGAGTGTTGGCTGTAAATTTAAGAAGAATGAGAAACTATGATTCTATCTCTGGCATTCCATCTATCTCAGACTCATTATCCTTCCATTCATAGTCTAAGTCATCTTTGAACATAAAACATTCTTCAAGATTGTTAAACATGACAACCCTATCATCTTCATGAAATAAATAAGTCCCTATTAGCTGATCTCTTTGTAGAGAATCGTCATCACAAATTGGCTTACTCATAACAACTTCCTGTATAGTTTTGATGCAGGAGCATCCTGCTTGGGTTCTATTAAAATATTGTGTAATAATGGGGGTGATGATTTTTTAATTATTTTATAAATGATTGTGCTCATTATAATAAATTAAGAGAGAAAATTGTAAGTGAGGATTATTGTAAATATTCTTTTAAGGATATGAGTGGAGTTGAATTAGGTAGATAATCTAGGGATTAGGAATTCCTTAAATGAGACTTAGTTGAGTCCAAAAAAAGGATAAATATAATTTAGATTTTAGTTGAGATTTGTGTGGAGGAAATTATGGATTGGAATAAATTCATTATTATGTATAAATATGAGGAGTGTGTGAGGATGGAAAAACAATGAGGAATACAGAGAGAGATTGAGAGGTTTTGTAAAAGGGTCGAGAGTTGAGAGGCCGTCCATTGTAATATTTGGCATATTGGTTTGAATATGAATTTCTTGTGTTGTTATTGTATGCCAGTATTAGTTTGTGTTGGCTCTCTTTTCTTCATGTGTATTTTGAGCTGAATATGATGTGGCTTTAACAAAGAATTTAATTGTGAATTCCATGCTAAGGAAGCACACACACTATTATATGAAAGGATTTGTTTTATAGTATAATCCTGGCATCATTTGGTATCAGAGCCCAAAGATCTAATTAATTCGTGTAGTCATGGACGAGAGATGAGTGAGTGAATTTAATCTCTGCAATTATATATGTGCATATATGAATGTGTGAACGCAGGAATAGTGTGTATTTGGAACAACGATGGTGGCAGAAATAACCTTGGACTGTGTGGAACGCAAATGAATGACAGATTTCTATTGAGATCGAATTTGAAAACAACCAACACATAAATTCGAGTGTTTATCAGAGTGGAGAAGCTGTAGGTGTTGGATGCAGGCGTAGCTGGGAATCGATGATATAAATATAGCATCAACACTCCTGTGAAGTGCGTTGGGCATATGCGTTGGAATATGTGTAGTGGCTGTAATAATTTCATTATCCTGGCCGCAACACAGAGAAGCAATATCTAGCGTTTGGTAGTTTGGTGTGACGGTTCACATGGCACTTTCCGGCATTTGTTTTCTTGGCATGACGACTTATGTGACAGCACTTCCAGTATTGCAGAGATAAGACATACAATATTTCCTCTTTCTATATGACGTCCCAGTTAAGTAATGACTCCATTTACATAGCAACTCACATGTACAGTCGCCTTCCCCTTGTGCTAACGTCCCATCTATGGTAACAATTTCAATGTTGACTGCGTCGATGTTTGCAATAGAATGGTGATTGCGTTGAGAGTAGTGCAGTCACCAAAAGAAAATACGACTTATAAATTGAATTATAGATGTCGTTGTTTATGTGTTAAATTGGTTGGAACTATTATAATATAATTTTTGTGTGGAAATTCATAATAGGGTGGCATTTGTAATAGTGGAGTTGCAGATGCAACCAAGCTTGATAAATGTTAACTATTGCCTCTATGCCTTTATGATTTGTGATTATTAGAAAAATGGATGTTGCACATTTATTGAAAGTTAAAGGTTTAACTCAATCACATACGGAAAGATCAATTTATGTGGACTTATATATAATATAATTTCTTACCACATTCAATACTAAAGTGTGTGTTTGTTCTAAAAAAGGCATGTGTGGGGCTTGTGAAAGAGGTGCGGTTCCAACAGAATATTCAAGGTATGGATCCAGTGTTTCCACGGTACCACCTTCCAGCTTAAGAAAAGGTCACTGTGATTGATCGAGGTAAGGTTTTTGCAAATAGTTCATGTACATTTTTGGAGAATGTAATCTTGGAAGGAAATTTCGTTACATTAAGGTTTCATGTTTCCAAAGCCAAGAAATTGAAATTAAAGAGAAACCCGAGAGATTGAGATGAGGGAACTTGGCTTAAGTTAAGAGGGGAGGTTGTGCGTACCTTGAAGGTTTACAAACATTGTTTGCCGGGAAGAGATTTATTTACTAGGGAGATATTGTTAGAAAATGGACCTTGCGCATTCAAAGTAAAGTAAAGCATGAATTCAATCTCATATGAAGAGTCTAATTTATTTGGAATTATTATAATTTCTTGATTTAATACTAAAGTGTGCACTGGTTGATTGCATCGAATTTTGGTGTGGAGACAAAGTCTGTAGAGGCTTGAATGTATTCCTAAAAGAATACGCGAGAGAAGGGTTGGATCATTTCAACCACAAGAAGGTTCAAGGTAAGTTCTCATTGAATGAATCAATATTCATTGAGTAGAGGTATTTTAAAATCTGGATGATTAAATTTCCTTGCCATACTCAAGAAGTTGATCTTTTGTAAATGTTATGAAATAGTGAAAATGTTGCAAATGCGGAGGTATAAATGAATGGAAAATGAATGAAAAAAATGCGCTATCCTGGGTGATATAAAAAGAAGCATGCATTTTTATGTGAGAGGGTTATTATGCATAATGTGGATTCTTCGCAGTTTTGGTTAAGTCATTTTGGACCAAAGCTTGTAGTTGGAATGGAAAAATTCTTTTGATTTGTGTTTAAGATTGAAAACACAATTGCTTGATGTTGTATAATCTTTGTTTTTACCATCATGTGGCGGCATCTAAGGAGGTATTATTTAGGATGGGCACAATGTACGAGTTGTACATTATTCGTCAAAGAGGTTGAAATATGAATAGCTTGTTCTCTGCACACAAGTGAAGAGATGTGAATTGATGTAAAATTTATAATGTGCAGTTGTATAGTGCATGGAAGTACAGGGAAAATATTTGCGCTAAGAAGATGAGCGAGTTGAATGAAGGGAATGCAAATATTCACAGTGACAAAAAAGACACAGAAGAGTGGAATCTGGAGAGTTGAAATTGCAAAGAGAAGGTTTATTAATAACCTTAATGGGAGAATAAGGTATGATAATTCAGAAAGGTATTTTTGAATGTTGAAAATTGAATGGTTTATTTATTTTCACCATAAAATAAATCTTGGAAAACCTGGATTGCATTTCGATTAAAGACTTCAACATCATGTGAAATGATAATGGGAAACTGATGATCTTTCATAAGAATGGAGTATGAAAGAGAGTGAAGATTTTACATCATAAAAATATATTAGGGGTGTATGTTTTTTGGAAGGTTGTATAACTTGAATTAAGTCGAAATATCCACTATCATAATTATTGGGTCTGTTAGCCTCCTATACCAATAGGTGTCATATTTCATGATTGACTTGATGAGCTATGTAATATGTTCATACCTTTTCTTGTTGCAAAGGTTCTCCATATTCTAAAAAAATCAAAAAATAAAAAAAAATTAAAAAATGTAAAGAGGGTATACCCTAAAAAGAAAAATCAAAGGGTAAAAAGAATAAAAATGGCCCAAAAAAGTAAAAGAAAATGAACCCCACCAAAAGAAAGGCCAAGGAAAGTGTGCAAGTCTAAATGCCACTACTTTTTGATCTTATGCAATAAAAATTGTGTGCAACTTGTATTCTATGCCACAATTGATGAATAGTCAAACAATTTAAACTTGGCTAGTTCATTTTTCAATTTCATGTTTTAAAGATAGAGAATAAAATCTGACCAAATTGTTTAATCTTGGCAGATAAGTAGTTAGGTAGAATAAATAAAAGGAGCTCAACAATTTAATCTGAGCCCTTGGATGTAATAAGGTTAGAATTAGATAGATTTCCATATGTAAAAGAAAGAAAAAGTGTGATAAGGGTTTGCCAGTCTAAGTGCACCCTAATAGAGAAGAAAAAATGGTAGGGTAAAGTAGGTAGGGTAGGTAGATGTTGTTGCAGAATTACATGTGATGAATAATAGCTCTAAATGTGTTAAATATTTACTTTCATCACAAGTGCAAAGGCAGACACTCCACTGGAAGAAATTCAAGCAAAGCAAAGTCAAATTATTAACTTCCCTTCTCATCTTCCCCTAAAGATTTCACTAATTTCCCTAAGTGCTAAGGTATTTAAAGATTAAAGGGGCTCAAGGCATTTCCTTGACTTTTGGAGGGACCAGACCCTCGGCCTAATAATTGGAAAATCCTAAGTACTTGAAACCATCCATCATAACTTTCATTCACCTCTCAGAAATTTCTTCCTAAGTAAAATCCCATTTTATTAAGGAAAATCATGCCATATTTCATAAAAACCCTCAAAATCATTTTTTATTCTAAGTCTAAGTGATAAAATTGTTATAATGCGATTTTCTTGTAAATCTTCACTCGCTTAGTTATATTAATGAATTTTGAGTTTACATTGCCCCCTTGTCATATTAACTTTAATTTATATATTAACTCCCTATAAAATCACCTTCTCATATTATGTATAACTCCTTTTTTATATAATATCCCTAAAAACCCATGTATTATATTTTAGCCAAAGTATTTATTCCCCATTTGTTTAAATAAAACCCCCCATTATATTCCCTTTGGCTAAAAATTATCGTTATTTTATTCCCGCCCCTATGGTAAGTAAATCATTTTGATTTAATTACTATATAATAAAAACTATATGAAAAAACGTTTAAACATATTTTATATGTGTTTAAAACAAAAAATAATCCCTCCCCTTTGTATTTTTAACCCTCGACTCCCTTACCCAAGGTTAAAATATAACCCTATTATTAAATATCCCTGATATACGTTTTAAAACCTTGGTTAAAAACCATTCCCGATTGCTTTCCCGCTGCATAAAAGATTTAATTAATCCCCACGATTAATTAAGAACTTAACCCGCCAATCGAATTCCCCTCGATGAGATTAATTAACAAATAATTGCGTCAGGCCCGCGCCATTAAAACCCCGTCATCTCCCTGTCCCGTCAATCGTTCAATCAACTCATTTTAAATCAATGTCTATTGACAATATCGTTGGCCATCCTGATCTGAACGATAACGCGCGATGAGCCGGCGGTTTTATGAACAGTGCCATGCCATGCGTTGATCGTTGTATGGAATCGCTGCCCCTCCGCTCAAAACCACCCTTCACCAAAAGTGATGCGATGAAAACCATTTACCGCCTTCCGCCTGTGACACATCCTCCGTACCCGTTGACGTCATTCCAATAAAATATTAAAAAATCCGTCACCCTTTTTGACTTTGTGAATAAAACAAGTTTGCCCGTGTCATTTTCATTATACTGCAAACGACCAAAGTCCATGCAGAGAATTTCAAAAAACCAACTGCCAAGCACCATTAACTGTATTTTGCTGAAGACCATTGCATACCAGTAATTCAGAGCTCGTCTGCCATAACCTGTACCGGTTTAATCATTGTTCATCTCACAAAAACAGGTATTTACCCTGAACTCTCACCCAACTCTGTAAGAAACCTGGTTTTCATCTTTCTTTCACTGAAACAGGGTTAGAAGTGATTATTGGTTCATTCCTTAAAACCCGAGAACTGTAATTACATTCCCAAACTTGCAAATGTACCTGTTTTTCCGTCAAAGCTCGTAATTTTGCCAATTTTCACCAGAAGCCGAATTTCCATTTCTGAATCCACAAGAACCAGAAATGGAAGTTCCTGTGGCTTTAAACGTATCACCTTTGAATGTCCCTCACAAAGACTTGGACTATTTGCCTTTAGCCGATATGGATTTTCAAGTTAAAGACCTGGGTCTCAGTGAGAATCCTCTTCGAATATTTTGCCGCTGCAGAGACAATTATTTGAATGGTTCTGACATAATTGGACTTTGGGAATCCAATCTGCCCATGTACCTTTTCCCATCAGTCCATATTTTTCCTGAAATCATCCATTATTTCCAGGCAAACTATGATCCTAACCGAAGAGCAGTCCTATCCCCAAGTCAAGATGTCCTTTTCCTAATAACTGCTCAGTCCATAAACGAAATGCTACAATTCCAACCTGGTCAAGCCCTCACTCCCCTGTCCATGGCTGAATTACTTGAGAAAGCTACCAATTTGTCCCATGAAGAGTTAAACCGTCTTTGCCAAACTTTTATGCTACCAGAGCATTAGCCTAAAGGCCCTCCCCCATATGGTTACACCTTTTTCACTGATGTGGGCAGACTTATTCTGAACATGATATCCTCCATAATGGGCTTTAATACTAGTGAATATGTGGACCAATTGACCCTAGTATTGTTGTCTATTTTTACCCCTGGATAGCCTCCTGCTGTCAAGTACGACTTTGCATCTTATATTGCTGACAAAATCCATGATCAGTTCATGAGATTTGGAAACGAGAGAGTTTTCAAATATTCTTCTTTCATAGATCACCTCATGATTTAATTTCAATCATAGAATTTCCCTTTTCATCTCCAGAAACTTGATACCAAAGGGAATCCTACGTCAGTCATCTTTTGGTCTGCCATTACTCACAATTCTCCTGATTCCCCTTATTCCTATAATGAGTTTATTGACCTTTTTGTACATCCTGCAACTACCTTGTTGACAGGAGTCTCCCCACCTAGAATCAATCACGAAATCAAGAAAATCCTTCAGCTCTCAAAGCAGTACAAGATAGGTGACTGGTACTTGTATCAGAATCATACTGAAATCAGAATTTATGGATGTGAATTGTGCCCTTTCAAATTGCCAAGATATGTCCCAATGAGACTCTTTGCATTGGAGTACTTCAGGCAGATGAATAATTCATATATAGTTCATTTCTGCAATGCAAAGAAAAAGGCTCAGCTCAGGATAAAGAGCCAATTAGGTCCCTTTATTTGTAACTCTAGGGAGGTTGGAAAGGAAGCCGAAAGGATTTTAGAAGACTATCTCAGATTAAAAAAGAGTTTCTACTGGGTGCCCTATGATCCAAATAACTTTATCTGTGATAGAAGAATGAAAAATAAACTATCACCATACATTCATCAAAGACTCCCAGAACTAGAACAATATGCCAATATGGATGAATGGGTGGAAGGAAATTTGATAGAGCAAGATAGTGAGCAGGTCAATGTTGATAATGTAATGAAAGACCTTGAAAAGATACTTGACCTAGACTCTTTTGGGCAAGTGCAGATAGCAGGACCTTCTTCAGCCGGGACTTCACAACAAAATTTGCAGGATATCAATACAGCGGCAGTAGAATCTAAAGGAAAAGAAAAGGAGCATGATGTACAAGTAATTGAAAAATTCACAATGATTGAGCAGCCAGAGACTTATAAAGAACAGAGACAAGTACAGATTCCTCCTCAGATCAATGAGCCAGAAATTTCCAATTTACAAACTCCTCTTAATGTGGAAAAAGGGAAAAAGAGAGAGGCTGAAACCTCCACCCCTGTTGGTGGATCTACAAAGCAGCATGGTATTAAAAGGCAGAAATGGAATCCTCTTCCAGAAATTGAATCAGTTCAAGAAATTTCTGATAGCCAAGGAAGAGAAGAAAGTCAGCAAATAGGTGCAGGTAGTGGGGCATCCACTAATTTTCAGAGAAAGGAACTACAGAAGCAAAAAGGTACAGAGATATCTTCTTTCAAGCCTCCAGTAAAAGAGGCCTGGGATATCAAAAAGATATTTATCAATATCAAGGCCAGGAATGATCCACTGAGACTTCAAGTATATAACCAATATTTGAAGATGGCTCCGAAGAATCAAGAAAGATTGATGTTAGCCTATGACATCCAACAGGGCAAGATGATAATGAGCCACTTTAAGCCCAAGGTGCAGTAGCCTCAGACAGCTGCAGATTACATTAGGACTAATTTTGAAGTCTTGGCAAAGGATATCCATCTTTTAGACCAAATTGAGCTACACAAGCAGACAGGTGGGATGATTTATTCTACTTTGACGGATAAATCAATGATGACCCATAAGTTTTAGGACTCTTTGGATAACACCAATACATAGTTGCAACTTGAAAAAGCCTCCTCCCAGGCTAAGGATAATAGAATCAAAACTTTGGAGGAAATTATCATTGGATTGGGTCATAATCCTAAAGACGTGAAAGGTATTGAAGCTTTGATCAAGAGGAAAGATGATGATATTGTAGCTCTGAGAAAACAATTGAAATTACCAGCCTCGAGACATCCCTAGACTGCAGAAGTCATCAAGAAAAATTCTGAGGAAGAACTAATGGCTTTACTCTTAAAATTGAATGAGAAACTCACTGCAACTGAAAAAGAGCTTGAGAATGCATTGAAAGATAAGCAGGCAAATATTCCAGCATCTACAGTAGGAGCAGTTACAGGAGCAGTTACAGGAACAACTACAAGTACAACAACAACAAGTCAACCAACAGAATTGACACAGGGCAACACTGCAAATTTGAAAACTGAGGAAATAACAAAGTCAATGGAAGAAATGAGACTTCAGGCCATAGAGCTCCACAAAACAAAAGAACAACTGGCCACTCTAGAACACAAATATGATCTTTCAAAAATGAGTGTTGCTGATAAAACAAGAGAAGTGAACAAATTAGAAAAAAGATTTAAAGCATTGGAAAAGGATCTCACATTGGAGAAGCCTTTGAGAGAAATAAATTAAATTCTTTGGGACAACATCATCCAATCAATAAAAGATGTTTGGTCCTAAATTCAAATAATGTTTGAACAGAGTGATTTAGTTAAACTCGCTATGGAAGAAACTTAAAGAGCAAGAGAATAATTGGGACAAATGCTTGAAGAAGCTGATAGGCTTATACATTTTCTAAACACTCAGAACAGACAGCAGCTTGAAGCACTTGGCATTCAGGACAAAACATGAGCAATATTGGAGATTAAAAGAGTCTTTACCAAAAGGACTTTGTTACAGAATCTAGAACGTAGATGCTCTGATATGCAAGAAGAAATTATTGTTTTCAGAGAAAGATTTAATGTTCTGTTGAGCAAAGGTTTACCCAGTCCTTTAGTGTCAGAAGAAAAAATAATGGAACTTGATAGCTATATTGAAAAATTGGACAAATATGCTGATAACCAAGCCAATTCCTCCACTAGTTCATCAACAACAACATTGCCTACAGGAAAAAACCTTCATGACAGATTAGAAAATCTATTTTATCTTGAACATGAAGTAAAGCATCTATTCTCAGTTCAGCCTACTTTCTACAGATACACTGAGGCTGATGAAACTCTCAGAAAGCTTCAGAGGACTAGAATACCCGAGCCTCAATGGTGGGATGACATGTTGGAACTTTTGTAAATATTATCCTTGGATGAATTTTTGATTGTTACTACAATAAGTCAGGATAAAAGGATGAATAAAGGTCAAAGTGTATCAGAGAAGTTAAATAGTATCAGAGAAACGAGGCAACCAACATAGATTTACTGAAGAGGACAGCAGCAAGCCAAAATATAGGGCCTGCCTCCAACACATTCATCAAAAGAAGGAAACATCACAACATCAGTTACCATTTATCTTATCTACGAGACCATCTGTCTCTATTTTATTGTAAAATATCCATGAGTCATCTTAGATTATATCTCGTTTTGTTAAGAGATATTTTGTATAATTTTTTGTATAAATACTCCATCAATTGGAGTAGTAAGGGTGGATTCATATACTTCGCTGTAATATTGACTTTTTTGGAATAAAGTGCTGTTGGAGAAATTTCTTTGTGGCTAGCTGGATGATGAATTGATGCTAAAGAATTTTTGTAGGATTCATGTGTCAGACTACAGATCAATAAGTCATCTCTATCTCATGTTTTGAAGTTTTATACTTGTTTATTTTATCATCGTGTTTCATCTCTGAATGATTAATGAAAAGGAATAAATCAGAAGGTACTTAAGTGTACTCTGATTTCAATCATTATTATTCTAAATGTTTTCTTCTAAACTGGTCATAAACAGTGAATTCTTAATTGCTCTTGTTTCTCTAGTTTAAGCATTTTGATTATTTAGTAAAGAATACTTAACTGCTCTTTATTGGTAATCACTCATGTTCCCTCTTTAAATATGTTGAAAGATTCTTAATTGCCTTTCATCCATTTATAATCCATTCCATTTACTTTAATATCTAAAATTGTTCTCTGTTTGATTATCTTGCCCTGTAAAGCCATCTTTCGTTGAAAAACTTAATCCAGTGAAGCCATTTTTTTGACTCCATAGCCCAATGGCCTGAACTACTTAATCTTTCCCTCAATTATCGAATTCCACCACCTCAATTCAAACAAAACCCCTGGAATTTACAACTAGCCTAATATCTTATAAAACAAAGCTAAATTTTATAGAGAGAGCCCTCTCTGGGTACAGATTGGCTAGATTCTGTACCTAAAGTTGGTTTGTGGTTACCTCGGACCCCTTTCCTCTTCTCACAACTTCAAGGAAAATCTTAGTGATAACAGGGTCAAGCCTTGAAGTCAAAATAGATGTTAGGGTCAAATGAAAGTTTGGATAGTTTGAGTTAAGATTGAGTATTTTTCATCTGAGATGAAGAGTTGGTGTAAAGTCTAAAGTCAAAGAGTCGTAAGCTAAGTCAAAGGTCTGAATGTAATTGGGTGCACGATCGGCGGAGCCTGACACCCAAAGAGTTTGGTCATTGTAACACAAGAATTACTAAAGTGTTGTTTGCAACAAAGAGGAGCAAGAGAGTTGCCATAGATGATTCCAAGACAGAGAACTGCAAGAGGTCAAGCATTGGAGGAGAGCTTGCATTTTTGATGGCAAGTATGAAGGCTTGCTGAAAAGGGGACTGAATGAAATCCACAAGTGAATAGATGCAGTTCACAAAGAAGGAGAAGATGATTGTTGATAGTCATTTAAAAAGAACTGATGAAAACCACAACAGAAGAAAGAAGAAGGAAAACATCAAGGAAAATGACATATGTAAGTAGTTGACTGATGAAGATTATGAGTGGGAGAAAGATGATATAGTAGTTCACCTTGAGTTATTGATAGAATTTTTGTAGAGAAATAAAGACCAGAGACATGGTTGGACCATGAGGAAGAAAGTGAAGTGGCAGAGACTACACACAAAGAGGGAACAATAGGTAAACATACAGTTGATAGAAGGGCCAAGGAAGCTTGAGCAGATGATGAGTGTGCCAACAAGATGTGAAGAACTCAGAGAGGCTGAGTTGAAAACGGAAGTTTCCATTTGTGGCCTAGAACACGGTGAAATTCTGGGTGAAGAGATCAATGAGGAAGATCTCATGAACTATTGGAATAGTTCAGAATAATATGAAGATGTGTTGTTGAGAGAAGCAGATGAGGCTGTGAAGCCTTGCATTTTTAAATATCACAGCTTATGTATGTTTGTAGGAAATGCAGAAGATGGTGGACATTTTGGTGAAACTGTCACAGAGATGAATGAAATTCTTGAGGTGATGTGTGATGGAGAATGCCTTTCAAGGGAGGAAGGTACTGATTTGTTACCCTGTGATGATACAGAAACCAGGATAACTCAAAAATATTGCGAGAAGAAGAATTAAGATGGGAATGAAGGTTGTGATGAAATGCTGGAAAGATTTCACATGGAAACAGAGTTCTTGGAACGATGGCTTAAGGAACCTGAAGGGGAGATGAAACTTGCAGAACTTGGTCCAGAAGAGATTGCAGTTACTGTGCATGATAGGGATGAAATGGTTCTAAAATTTATAGAGTTGAATGAATGTTATAACTTTTCAAATAATAATGTAACTGTAGGTACATAAAACGACATTAATATATATGATGTTGAACTTAGATAAATTGAGCAGAAAGTATTTGGAGATGAGATGAAAGATCAGGAACAACAAGAAATTTATGTCTTTAGAGACATAAAGGAAACAAAAGTATTGAACCAGCAGGATGAAGATGGAAGAAACCAACAATTCAAAAGAGGGTATGTTGAAATCTAGAAAGTCAATGATGGGATATTGGTGCTTGAAGCATCAAAAGAGGCCGAAAGGTCTTATCTTTTTAAAATTAACAGTTTGTTGATGAATGCATGTACAACACCGAACGAGAAAGTTGTTGCTATAAAAGCAATCAAAGACTGTAGTTGTAATCAAGAAGGAGTTCTTAATTATTCTTCATTGTAGAAAGATGAGTGTTTAGCACAATTGGAGATAGAAGCATAAAACAAAGAGGAATTACTCCGAGGAATTGGCAAAAGAAAGTGTTGGAGAAGCCGATGGAATCCGATTGACCGAGTGATTGATGAGTTACCAAATAGAGTTGATACTTTAAAGGACTAGTGGCAGAACAAAGTTTGGAATCCTGGAGGGCACAAGTAATCAAGACTTGTGGCTTTCGCATTATTACAGTAAAGTGACAAACCTCATAGACAAGAGTCTATGGAAACTTCTCTACATGGGGAGTCTGATGCAGGAGCATCCTGCTTGGGTTTTATTAAAATATTGTGTGATAGGGGTGGTGATGATTCTTTAATTATTTTATGAATTATTGTGCTCATTTTAATAAATTAAGAGAGAAAATTGTAAGTGAGGATTATTGTAAATATTATTTTAATAAATTAAGGATATGAGTGGAGTTTAACTAGGTAGATGATCTAGGGATTAGGAATTCCTTAAACGGGACTTAGTTGAGTCCAAAAAAAGGATAAATCTAATTTAGATTTTAGTTGAGATTTGTGTGGAGGAAATTATGGATTGGAATAAATTCATTATTATGTATAAATATGAGGAGTGTGTGAGGATCGAAAAACAATGAGGAATACAGAGAGAGATTGAGAGGTTTTGTAAAAGGCCCGAGAGCTGAGAGGCCATCCATTGTAATATTCAACATATTGGTTTGAATCGAAATTTCTTGTGTTGTTATTGTATGCCAGTATTAGTTTGTGTTAGCTCTCTTTTCTTCTTGTGTATTTTGAGCTAAATATGATGTGGCTTTAACAAAGAATTTAATTGTGAATTCCATGTTAAGGAAGTGCACACGCTATTATATGCAAGGATCTGTTTTATAGAAGAATCCCGGCATCAAGTTTCATTAGTCTCTTGATTGTCATCATTTAAACTCAGATTTTAATTTTCAATAATGGAAGAATTTTAGCTAACACATTCTTGACTATGTGAACACTGCAAACCTGCATTAGAATGGGCTATAACATGACCATTCAGGAGTTGATCTATTTCATATTTAGACAGAGGAGAAAAATGAGCTTTATAGCAGTTAACATTGGCTTGATGATTTTCATTTTCAGGATTGGGGATAGGCATTTCGCTTTTTTGGTCCCAGTATGTTTCCTCCGAGGAGAAAGCTACTTATTCTTGTTGAGAGGAAAAATCGTAGAGGGCTTCTATGATCTCATCATCTAGACACTCTTCATCCCCATATACATTTTCAAGAAACTCAATGAAATTTTTAGAAATATCACAACAACTATCAATCATTGACAAGGAAGAATTAGAGCTTTGATATTGTTGAAAGAAAAAAAAATGAAAGTCATTTATAGAATATAAAATAGAAGATGGTAGAATCTCATATCATTTCCTTTCTTGTTCCTCCAAGGTAGCCATAAAAATCTTCATCAAAAAATCTTTAGGAAACTCAATATTTAGGTTGTGAATATGAAAATGAAATTTGACCAAATGCAAACTAGCATCTTCTCCATCCTGACCTTTAAAATTTGGCAACCATGTTTGCCAATATATAAAAGGATTCTGATTCGGAAAACTAGGAATATGAGTTCGATTCATAAGATCATACCTTTGAGAAGTTGAATCCATCTTGAAAACAGTGAGTTCATCAGGAATTTATTCAAACTATCAGTTCTTGAAAAGTGGAGTCACTATGAAAATTTTAAACCTTTGGATTCTTCGAAACTGGAGTCACCAGGTGAAAAATGCACAACTTTCTTGTGCCTGATCATTGTTCACCATCAGCAATCAGATCTGATCCTTTTCGTTATTTTTCGGGGAAGATCTATCTCTTCGTTCCCTGACAACGATGCCAAAATGTTAGCACTCCAGCAGTTCTCTGAAGGCTGAAAAGGGGACTGACAAAGGTAACCACATACCACTTTGATCTAGTAGCTAGCCTTACCAGGCTAAGAGGACTCTCTCTAAGAGATCAAAGTCAAGGATTTATTGTGATATGAAAGATATTAAGCTAGATATGATAGGCTTAGGTAGGTTTTGAATGTTTTAGGGTTTAATCCTGGATCAGGGATGAAACCAAGTAGCTAGGTCTAGGTATCAAAGGGTTTATAACTGAAAATATATAAAGGAGAAAGGTATAAGAGGATTTATGGTGGCTTTAAATTTTTTTAGATCTGGCAGGGAGTCTAAAAAGGTAGAGGGATTTGATGAGCATGTTCAATCACAAATTCATTAAACTGGAAGCATGAAACACAAAATGTAATTTCCATATAAACAGAGCTAATTCAGTAGAATTCTGCCTATGGATTGTAAGGAAAACCACTAAAGATAAAAGATATGGAAATAGAAGTTATGTATCATTCATCAAAGTCTAGAATAGATAAAATATATGATAATAAAATCACTGCACATGAATTCCTTGATAATAGTTGCAACTGCATCCTTTGATTTCTGAATATGAAAGTGAAAGTACAAGCTACAAGACTACAATCCTCTGATGTTCATCCCATCAAATGACTTTGAAAATGATATATATATACCAAGGAAAATTCTCCCCTCTCTTAGGTGATGAATCCATCAGTTGTGGAGTTGATTACATGATATGCTCAACAAAACCCTAATGCCTAGTGGAGGTCAACCAATTCACCTCCTCATAGGAAACTAGATACATTTGACAAAAATTACTTTTACAAGAGTGTGTCTACCCTATTTCACTATTTACCAACTCAATTACACTTCATGAAATCACAAAACCATCATCATTCATTAATTACATAGGTAAAAATTCAAACTAGGTCAAACTACCTGTAAAAAATGCCCGCTGGAGAAAGCGTAACGTGCCTAGAGAAAGTATAGCGAAATTGGTAGAAGCATCTTTTGGAGGCCTTCCCAAGGTCCAAATCCTTATATGAAAGATGCTATGGAAAGATATGGATGTCTGCTACATGATAGGTGCTTCAAGCACTCAAAAATGTGTCTCCTTTACCTGCAAAACTTCATTCTCCCAACATTACTTAGAAAGCGTAGCGTGGAGCCCAGAAAGCATAGTGTGGTTGCTTTGGCACCAAATTTTGGAATGTTTTTTAATTTAATTTTATGATGAAGCACTTGGTTATGAATGAGAGCTCTTCTTCAATGAGGTGAATGAGAAAATGAGCTTGAATTTTTCTTTTATAGATTATGATGGTCACTTTTCTTCATGGTAGTGGGATGACCCACCACATGTCTTTTCACTTTGCTTTGAAAACTTGTAGCTTTGAAACTTTCCTATGCAGATTTAGGAACACGGTGAAATTATTACATATTTGAAACAAAAATTACATTTTGGAACCAAACTTTATTGAACAAATTTACCTATTACCACTCCTCCTTTGCCGGATTTATGCATGGAATGACAGATTTTGGTGACCTTAACCCTAATGGCTTAATGGTGACACTGAGATGAATGAAAACCATGATGATGTGACCGGCATGTGAAATTTTTTGAAAGGAGTGGAAATAGCCCTAGACACACTAGCGAGTGACCAAATTTTTATTTGAAGAACTAATGAAATGAATTTTTTTTTACTTGAGAACCTAAAAAGACCTTGTAAGAGCATATTTGATCTCTGGTGACAGGTTAAACAAACTGACACTAACACATGTTACGGGATCCTTGCCATCAAACTTACTCATATCGATCTATGGAATATGGTGGGTCTTCAATGCAACGTTAGAGTTTATGAAATAATGATTAACATTTATTTTGTTCTCATCATGAGTTTCCTCTACTACCTTTTCACCATTAGGAATCATTCCTTGTAGAAACTTTGTCAAACCTTCTTTTAAACCTTCCATGTATGCTTTTATTTTTTCTTCTATACCATCAATATTAGATTCCATGCCATCCATGCTATTCTTTAAACCATCCATCTTAGCTTCCACACCATTCATATTAGATTCCATGCCATTCATATTAGCTTCCATGCCTTTATTCAAATGTAATATCCCAAAATTGGGACTGCACATCTAGCCTGCTCAAATAACGCACTTCTAAGAATTCAGTGCACTGAAATGAGTTTGCAGCTCCTGTATCCCTTAGATCAGATCTCTAAGATCTAAATCCTAAAAGAGAGCAAGAACAAATCAAACTAGGTGGGTTAAACAAATCTCCCACAACCTAGTCTAGCTGAAAAACACCAAAAGAGAGGGGCTGCAGCTATATGCAAAGGATTGCTTCAGAAATAACACAGATCCACTGAAGCAAAAAAATAAGTTGATATGGGGTTCAAAGATCAGTTATATAATAGAAAATCAGATTTACATTATATTTCTTACATTGTACAAGAGATAGAATGGAAATATACAAGAGAATTCCTCAGAGATGAGGTGCTACAACCTTAAGAAAAGTCTGCATAAACATGATAGTGTTATTTTAAGGGGCTAAATTAGTAGTTTATTAATACTCATATCTAGAGTAGATCTTTACATAAAAAGATAGATCTAATTCAGATCTGTGTACTGGAAAAGCTCATCTATACATTTCCCTTGGGGTTTTGTGCAGAACATGAAGCATAGAGAGTAGATCTGAGATATAACGTAGTAGATCTGCAGAAATATTCAGAAAATTACTGAATCATAACATATGCAGCAGATCAGATATGAAACAACATGGATTGTATGACCAATCCACGGATCACCACAGTGAGAGGAAGAATCCTAACACCGGAGATCTCTCCTCCAAAGTGCAGACAAAACACCCTGCAACTCCTCCTTTGCAAATAACGCAGTCCAGGGAGAGGAATTGCACTGTAGGCTCTAAGAATGGTTTGGCCTGATGCCAAGGTCTGGATCTGAAGTTCAATCATCTAATGCACTCTTCCAGGAGGTTAAAATACACACTCACTGAGAAGAGCCACTAGAATAGTCTAGATCTGAGCAGATCTAGTGTCTTCCACTACTGCAACTCACAAGGACAACCCAAACCTCAATAGGATCAGTGCTGTAGGTGTAAGGTGAAGCTTGGCCCAAGCCTAATAGTGGACAAGATGGCACAAGTCTCCTCCAAGAGCTTCTCAAGGAAGGAGATGGGATTCCTAAATAGGAAGACCCAACAAGGGATGTCTAAGCAGACAATACCTTCATAAATAATAATCTTCAACAACCCCTTCATGCTGCCCTCTTCTTCCTTTTATAAGATTGGAGTCTTGCCAAACCCTAAACCACTTCATTAGTTTAGCCCTTTTCACATTTGGAATCTCCTTCTAGAATTGCGCTGTCCCTCAAGGAGGTTCAATGCATCTAGACTGCGTTGTTGACTTGGTCAAGGTTGACCCAGTCTCGTGATTTAAACCCATTCACACTTGCAAGAGTTTATTTACATAGCCTAGATATGTCTCTGTTCACATAGGCATTGATTTATTCATGGTTTTCAAGAGTTTTACATGTCCTCCTTTACAATTTATTCATCAATCATGAAATGCAGAATAAAATAAGGCAAAATAGAATATTCCCATTAGCTTGGCTAATTGGGAATATTATATTCCTCCCCTCCAAGATGTTTCTTGTCCTCAAGAAACTGATAAGGTGAGTTCTAAAAAATCTCCCCTCCTCTTGTGGCCTCCTCATCCAATAGTCTCCACCATTGCTCCAAAATTTCTGCAGGAATTCCATCTCTCATTGGTCCCTCCCAAGTGTGCAAGTTGGCCTTTGGTGAATAAACCCAATGGCTCCCCTTATGAAAGAATGGAAGGTCTATGTGGAAACCCTATTGCTGATCCATGGCCCCCTCAAGGTAGGAGTGATGACAATCATGGGGGGTTTCATCATCCATGAAAGGCTCCCATCTCCATGCTATCATCCAAATGAAGTGGATCACCTCCCAACTTGGCAATCCATATAAAAAATCCTCCCCAATACATAGGAGAGGCATGTCCTCAACAAACA
The DNA here is from genome assembly GCA_034641835.2 of Pinus albicaulis. Taxonomy (NCBI): domain Eukaryota; kingdom Viridiplantae; phylum Streptophyta; class Pinopsida; order Pinales; family Pinaceae; genus Pinus; species Pinus albicaulis. Next base: position 1,681,399,258 of record CM076579.1, on the reverse strand, counting down.
TATGGCTCACCTCACAAAGAGACTGGTCTACCATGGTGGCCATATAATATCTCATGCTCCCATTGAAGCATGTAGTGCAAAAAGAGTGGGAGACTCCTCTCCCTAATGACACATCCAACAATTGTGTCTCTCCTCCAACCATGTCCCCAACAAGGATAAGAACATCTTCAGCATGTGGGATCATAAGTAAGATCATGCTAGATGCCATATGCAATAAGGGAGAAGGACAATGGTCACTCATGTGCAACCAACGCAGTTTTCCTCCTAACTGCCATAGAAAATGATATGACAAATGTTCTCCCCAACACTTGTTTGCTGGCCCATCCCTCTTGAATGCTTGGAGAAGGTGCATCATAGTTGGTGTAAAAGGATTACACCATGAAGGACAAATTAAATTCCCAAGATCCTCCAAGGAATGACCTGCATCAACATAGTTCATGGCCTTAAGTGGTCCATGAAACCCATCATAAATAGTGCCCCCTCTTGGAGCAATGTTTTGCAAATGAGTGTTAGACAAATATAAGCATATAGGAGATACATCATAATGTTCAGAAAGACAAGTTCCTCCATATACTTGTTTTACATTAGTGAGGTAACTCATGGATGAATTCCCTCTCACACTCAATGAGTAAGGAGGTGTGAATGATGGCTCCTCCCAAGAGCTATGTTCCTCCTCATCTAGAAAGTGATCCATGCACATATTCATATGAGAATGCACCTCTTCCTTGAAACGTTCCCATATGAATCCCATTAAGATAGTATGATATGCTCTAATGAAACCAGTGGGTTTGGAAAGCAGGATCTCCTAGGTTGCATTTAGTAGTCTCTCCTTGAGCTTGGAGTCTCTAACCAATAGGATAAGATTATAGAAATAAATGAATCCATAAACTACCTTAAACCTTTCATCCATTACTTCCCCATCAAGAACCCCACATGTGAAAAGGTCCTTGGAGTATTCCATCATGAGTTGGGAGTCTCAATAAGGATCTAGGCTTCCCAATAATGACAGCACTGTAGAAGTCTTAAATGCAGCCCCTGTCATGTCATGGCTCCCCTCTTTGACATTCTTGTTGTCAACATCACATGTTGGAGCATTATAATCTTCCCCTTGCTTCTTATTTTGCAGCTGATCTTGCCCAAGACAAGAATGAAGAAGATGGAAATCAACTTCCCCTCGGAAAGTCCTTGTCTCCCAATACTTCCTTAATCTGGCCCATGCATGCAAGAGAGTCAACATTCTCTTGTCATGTTCAAAAATATCTTTTATGAATGAAGGTACCATGGGATGCCCTAAAGATATGGATTTACCATGTGTCCTCATGTCCATGCCATCATAGACTTCTTATTCCTCCTTCCTTAGTGCTGATAATTGAGTGGAAGACTACAATGCCCCTTTCAGGAGATTTCTCACCTCTCTCCTGAATTCATGAGAGATTCTCTGCGTTGTGCTGGCTTCTCCCAAGGCTCCCTCCCTAGCCAAGTATGCAAATGCTGCCCATAGTTGAGAGAACACTTTAGTTTTCCTCCAATCAAGAGGTGCTTGAGGTGCTTTTGTTGTGACTGCGTTATCATCTCCTGCCTTCCCTTCCTCCTCTCCAATTGTTGAAGTTGCCTCATCATCAATAAGAGACCTCAAATCTTGGTCTTCTATTGAAGGCGGAATCTCCATGCCTTCCTTTTGAGAAGAAAGCCTTTGATCCCAAGGAGATCTTGCCCTTGGAAAGGTATCAAACAAGCTTACACCCTCTTCCATGGTTTTCAGAAATGGAGTTGGATCTACGGATCCTTTCAACTTATGCAAAATATCTGTTTGATATGGTTTGATTGTCTCACTAGAAGGTGTTACATATGAAGTTTCATCAGACCTTTCTATTAATCTTTCAATAGAATTTGCATAAGTAGGCGTATTTGCATTCCTTAAGGAGAAAGATTCAAACAACCACCAAGCATATGCTTTACCTTAAAAATGCAGTGCTGCTACTTTGATGGCTTCATTATTTGAGACTTGATGTTGCTACACAAAGTTGCTTAGCTCCTCCACCCAAGCCCTGACTGGATATTTAGGTGACCCATCAAAATTAGATAGAAAGAATCTACTCTCACTAGGCTACTCCTCCTTTGTGATTTTGTTCTCCTTGACCTTGCAGAATCATTGGAAGTTCAAGTTATGTCTGAAATCCTTAGATCGGGTTTCATACTCCCGCAAATGCTCTCCAACAGTCTCCTTCTTGGGTGCACCTCCTTCCTTCCTCTTCATGAAGAAATCACTGACAGAACGTTGAAGATTTGGTGATATGCCTGAGTGCACATATCCATGAGACAAGGATTTAGAATTTTCCTCATGTATAGATATATTAGATTTGATCGGGAGATCTTCCTGCTCTCGAAACTCTCTGGGAGTTTCACTGCTCTTTCTCTCTTCTTCTTGTTCAACCTCCTTGGAGAGATTCTTGCTAGATCTGAAAAGTGATGAAAGTAAGCTCATCCTCTTCATCATTCTGACCATTCTCTTTAATTTATATCACTTTGTCTTGAAGCCCACAGGCTGAGCCAAAGATCTTGCTCTGATACCACTGTAATATCCCAAAATTGGAACTGCACATCCAGCCTGCTCAAATAACACACTTCTAAGAATTCAGTGCACTGAAATGAGTTTGCATCCCCTGGATCCCTTATATCAGCTCATCTAAGATCTAAATCCTAAAGGAGATCAAAAACAAATCAAACTAGGTGGGTTAAACAGATCTACCACAACCTAGTCTAGCTGAAAAACACCCAAAGAGGGGGGTTGCAGCTATATGCAATGGATTGCTTCAGAAATAACGCAGATCCACTGAAGAAAATAAAAAATTTGATATGGGGGCTCAAAGATCAGTTATATAACAGCAAATCAGATTTACATTACAATTCTTACATTGTAAAAGAGAGAGAATGGAAATATACAGGAGAAATCCTCAGAGATGAGGTGCTACAACCTTAAGAAAAGTATGTATAAAAATGACAACGTTATTTTAAGGGGCTGAAGTAGTAGTTTATTAATACTCAGATCTAGAGTAGATATTTACATAAAAATATAGATCTAATTCAGATCTGTGTACAGGAAAATCTCATCTATACATTCCCCCTGGGGTTTTGTGCAGAACATGAAGCACATAGAGTAGATTTGAGATCTAAAGTAGCAGATCTGCAGAAATATTCAGAAAATTATTGAATCATAACATAATCAAAAGATCATATCGGAAACAATATGGATTGGATGACCAATCCATGGATCACCACAGTGAGAGGAAGAATCCTAACACCGGAGATCTCTCCTCCAAAGTGCTGACAAAACACCCTGAAACTCCTCCTTTGAAAATAATGCAGTCCAGAGAGAGGAACTGCCTTGTAGGCTCTGAGAATAGTTTGTCCTAATGCCAAGGTTTAGATCTAAAGCTTAATCAGCTAATGCAATCTTCCAGGAGGTTAAAAGACACACTCACTGAGAAGAGCCACTAGTATAGTCTAGATATGAAGAGATCTAGTGTCTTCCACTACTGCAACTCACAAGGACAACCCAACCCTCAATAGGATCAGTGCTGTAGCTGTAAGGTGAAGCTTGGCCTAAGCCTGATAGTGGACAAGATGGCACAAGTCTCCTCCAAGAGCTGCTCAAGGAAGGAGGTGGGATTCCTAAACAGGAAGACCCAGCAAGGGATGTCTAAGCAGACAATACCTTTAGAAATAATAATCTCCAACAACCCCTTCATGCTACCCTCCTCTTCCTTTTATAATATTGGAGTCTTGCCAAACCCTAAACCACTTCATAATTTTATCCCCTTTCACATTTTGAATCTCCTTCTAGAACTGCGCTGTCCCTCAAGGAGATTCAATGCATCTAGATTGTGCTGTTGACTTGGTCAAGGTTGACCTAGTCTTGTGATTTAAAGCTATTCACAGCTGCAAGAGTTCATTTACATAGCCCATATATGTCTCTGTTCACATAGGCATTGATTTATTCATGGTTTTTAGGAGTTTTAAATGTCCTTCTTTACAATTTATTCATCAATCATGAAATGCAGAATAAAATAAGGCAAAATAGAATATTCCCATTAGCTTGGCTAATTGGGAATATTACATCAAACCCTCCATTTTAGCTTCCATTTCATTTTTGGTTACTTTTTTCAAGAGTGAAATTTTGTGCACTTGGTCTCATAATTTTGACATATCATGTTGCACTTCTCTTCATGCATCATAGTAGAAGTTTCTGAGGACTTAATGGTTGTGGCGTTATTTTTGGGAGGTGTTAGGTCCCTGTAATTTGTCAGATTGGCAAGACCAAATAGACAAGGGTAACATCAAACCAACTTTGGAGTCCTAGGACCTAGCCTTCCTGGACTCAGAGAGGGCTCTCTCTATATTTTTATAAAAGATATAACTTGTTTGATTTAGGATGTTAATTTTAGACTAGTTAAATTGATAGGGTTTGTGTGTTTGTTTTGTTTGGTTTGGTTTCTTGTCAAGAAGAACAGGTAGAGTAAGAGAATTTCAAACCATTGGGCTATGGAGTCTGTGAAACACTTGAAAATTACAATAATAACTCAAGGGTGTTTTATAAGGCAAGTTAACAAAGCGAAATGGATATAAATAGCATATGTGAGTGTAAAATGGACATTAAGTTGTGAATTTAGTAGGTTTAAAGGTCAATTAAGAATCCTTTAACATATACTAGAACAAGAAGAGTCTTCCAGATCACTATGCTTACGAAAGGATTAAAGGATAGGGAACACCATAAACTTCTTTGACCAAACCCTAGTAAGTAAACTTTGAGAAAACAATCCAGCAAACCCTAGAGAGCAGGGAACTCCTAAATTCTCTAGATATTCACTTTTAGAGAAAGGAAACATTCAAGATAACAAGTAAGTGATCATTAAAGAGCAAGGAACTCCTAAATTCTTCAATCAGACTTCAAATACATTTAAAGTGAATTTTCAAGATAGACCAAAGGACAGGGAAAACCATAAACTTCTTTAACCTAAACCCTAGTAAGAAAACTTCAAAGAAAGGCCTTAAGAAAAATGTTTCAAGCTACACCAAAGGACAGGGCATACCATAAAATTCTTTGGTTTGAATATTATTAAATAATTTTCAAGACAACAAGCTAGATGGAATCAGAAAGAAATTAAAAATTCTCCAATCAGACCTAGCAGGGGAAAACATTTGAGCAATAGAAAGCAGATAGACTTAAGGTGCCTCTAAAAGCATATCTTAACCTAAATTGTTTGTTTTATTCCAAGAGAAATGATGAAAAATATGAAAGCCAAAGGAAAAAACTACTAAATTGGAAAAAAATCACCATTAACCAAGTTCATGAATCCTATAAATGTGCTTGCTCGATTGGTATTTAGTCCAAAATAGTTACAAAGGTCCAAAGAAAACTTCTTCACAACTCAAAATCTATGTAATATTCAACTTAACAATCAACCAATAACAAACATGAAGCATCCATGCAATATTTATCTGAAAAATGAGGAGGTGAACCTAAGCTAGGGTTTGAGATGTCATTTATTACATAGTTAATGCATTTTGACCTTTGAGACCATGCAAGGCCCAAGGCAAAATATCTTAAAGTGACTCACTATAATAATAAATCCTAACCTAACCTCTAAGAAAAATTTGGAAGAATTTGACCTTAAGGCCTCTAAATAACTTATACAATAACTCTTGGTGTCTTTTGTTGACTCTCTGGCAAGGGCACAATGCCAATGGCTGAGGGCGCAGCGCCAGTGAAAACGCGCAAAGCCAAGACTAAGAAAATGACCTGTTTTGCAGCTAACATCTGGAGGCCTTCCCAGTGTCCAAATGAGCTCCATGATAGCTCATTGGAAAGGTCTCTGAGTCTATTTTCAAAGTCTACTTTTAGTTTTAAAAATGGTGCCAATTTTCCTTGTAAAAAATCAATTCTCCCAAGACTGGTAAATGCACAGCGCCAGGGTAAAAAAGAGGGCAGAAAGGTGATTTTTCGGTGGTTTTTGGCGTTTTTGAGGGACCAGTTTTGCTCCAAATCCTCTAAAATGTTCTGAGGTTGATGTAATTGGCATGAGGAACATGAAAATTCTGACCTTTTGTCATTTGAGTGCCACAAAAAAGAGCACAGCGCCAGTGGCGCTGCGCGTTTGGCCCAATTTTCTGCAAGCCAAACTGTCAAAAATTCAAAATTTGCACCAAAGTGCCAAAAATGGAATTTTCTTTGCTGATTTTGTGTTGGAGGCTTGTAGGGGCACCTCAGCAAGAATATTCAATTTGTCCCCTTCATTTTGGTTGGTTATGGTTTCAAGTCTTGCTTTGGCATTTTGTAGCTTTGAGCTTGCAATTTGGTTTTTCTTGAAGTAGTTCTTGGCCTTCCTTATAAATATGTCATTTTCCTTTTTTTCCTTCTCTAGGAGCTTTTCAAGATGCTGGTTGGCCCTATCAAGCCATTTCTCCTAGTTTTCATTGAAAATGATGGAAAATTGTTCATTCAATGTAAGCTCATTAGCAAGCTCAACCTCCTTTTTCCTCTCTAGTTATAGAGCTCTTTTCAGTCCTCTATTCCTAGGTATTTTTTCTTGGAAATTTTTCTTCTACCTCATTGGTTTCACCATACCTTTCATAGGCCTCATCAAGAAATTACTTTTCCTTGTTTTATTCTCTTTTTTCCTTGAGAAGTTGAATCTCCATGATGGCTTGCTTGGTTTTGAGTTGTTCATTTTCCTGCTCATAGTATGTAATGATAAAATTATATCTCTCTAAGTTGGTATGAAGCTCACTAATTTGGGCATCCTTCTGCTTGACAATAATTTTGAACGCCTCATCATCATTCTCATCATCTAAATCAACAAGGTCAAAATCAGTCTCTGTCTCATGGAGGTCATCCTCATCATGAATGGCTGCCTCATCTACATCTCCCTCTACCATATTTTGTTTGCCCTAATGTACCTAATTTTTTGGTGAAGAAGGTAGGGCCCCTCCCATAATATATGGAGAAAACACCTTCCTATTCCCTCTCTAATATTTATTTTCCATTGTGCTCATTTCAGCCTCTTTAGGAGTGGAAATGAGATGAGGGGAAGGAATGAAATGGCAGCTTTGCAAATGAATGGAATGAGTGAAGGGGGATAGGTGTAGGAAATGAGTGAGGGGAAAAATAACTCAATGAAATTCATAAATAAATGAAAATACCTTGTTTATGACTGGTATATGCTTAAAGGAGGGTGAAATAGGGATAAAATAGTGATCTCAAGCTAAAACTTAGGGTTTCTTTTAGGGTTTCATTTCCATTCAATTAAAAGTGATAAAATAGCTTCAAAGCATGGTTCATGTCATGTAATTACCCATAAAGAGTGCTTGGAGGATTTTGGAAAATATTTGAAAGTGATTTGAAGTGATTTGGATTGTTATAACCTTCAACAACTTTCTTTGCAAGGGCGCCGCACTAGGATGAAAAAACGCAGCACCATTTTGAAGACCACTTTTGGAGGTCTTCCCCATATCCAAATTGGGACCAGGATAGCTCGTTGGAAATATCTTGAAGTCTACTTTCCAAATATACATTTTTTTTCTAATTGGAGTTGATTTGACTTGTCAAAAGTTGATTCTCCCAAGACTGGTCAAAAAGTGCTAAATGAGGGTGCAGAAATGCAGAGTGCTGGTGCAGGAAACTTTTGGAGCTTTACTCAACTCTAAATTGAGCTCATGATATCTCATTGGAAATATCTCTCTAACTAGTTATCATTTGACTTATTAAGAAAGTCATTTGGATAATCCAGCTACAAGAAAACGTGATTTTCTCAAGGTCACTCTAGAAGTGCAGCAAACCTCTTGTAGCACATGTAAATTTGAAATTTCTCCCAAACCATGATACTTGTGTAAAATATGATGGAGGTTTTTCTTCCTTTACCTATGATTGACAAAAATCTCTCTCACTTTTTTAAAATTCATCTTTTTTTTTTCAAAAACACAATTTGAATCGAAAATGGCCTTATGAGTGACAAATGGCTTGACTCTTGGAAAATGATGGAGGCATGATGTTTATGAGTTGGTATGGCTTCATAATTGCTGATATTACCTACCATATGGATCCTATGCTCCTATGCCTCTTTTTCATAGAAAACCCTAGCTCAGTGGGAGAGGAAATTAGGGTTTAGTGCTTGTGAACAATGATGACTTGGGCACCCTTGGAACAAGACAACTCCCTTTGACATTTGATCAATTGCTAAAGTAAAAAATTTTTGTATTTGACATTTGATGTGTTGACATGTGGAACTCTGAGTTGGCTTTGAAAAAACCCACTTTCTAATGTTTTGAATTCTTCTTTCTTTATCATTAATACTCTTTGACACTTTTTGCTTTGCAGGTTCCTGAAGTCATGGAGCTGGCTTTTCTTTTGCTCACTGAGGCTTTGACAAAATGGATTTAAAAGCATGATGATCATAATATCTCCTTCTCATATGTGTGATAACCTCATCAGAATGAAAGGATAAGACATTGATTAATGCAAAACCCTAATGACCTGGTCAGAATTCTTTTGACCTTATTTTGAATGAGATTTTGACTTAAAAATTTTCAAGTGAAAACAGAGCATTGTCATAGGTTATTATGCTCAAAGAGGCATGGGAATGAGTCAGAAATATGATCTTGGAGAGAGAATGGAGAAATGATGTTTTAGGTAGGAAAGAAGGATGAAAATGAGAGGTATAAGCCCATAATGAGTCTTTTAATAGCAACAAGTTGACCTTGAGAAGACCAATTGAGGAATAGTGAAAATAGGTTTATAAGGATAATGAAAGCAGTGAGATTTATGGAAACACATAATGTTTCAATAAATATTGTTTTCAGAAGGCTTCCATAAATCTATAGTCATCCAAATAGAGTGAAAAATACTGATGACTAACAGTGGCTCCAGCTGGGGAGGGCAACTCCCTTAGCAGGTGTCAAGAACCTCAGAGTTCAAATCTATGGAAATTGTAGACCAGTGCCTTGATTGTACTTGGTAGATTCCTCATTCTTCAATTGCTGACCTGTTGCTGTTCTTTGAAGTTGTGACCTTTAAATCTGAAAAAACATGCTTGCTTCAACTCAATTCTACCTACCCATCATACTTTTCCTAACATTTTTTTTCTTCATTTGGGTGAATTTCGACTAGCAGACCCTGGACATCATTTTTTCTTTTGAAAGCAAAAACTATCTACTTCTACCCTTATATCATCCAAAGGCTTAGATTACACTGACAAGCTCTTTTATTCTCTACCTAAGCTACTTATTTGTCGAGATTGAACTGTTTGAAAAATTTTCATTCCCTAATCTTATCAATATGAAATTTAAAACATGACCAAATCAAGGTTAAGCAGTTTGATTTGTCACGAGCTGTGGAATTTTGGACAAGCTGCACACAGATTTTATTTTTGCACAAAGTAAACTAAAAACGGAGGGCTTTGACTAGGGATTTTTCATTCATCCCTCTCTTTTCTCTTTGGTTCAGATTTGAACTTTTGGAACCAATATATTGTCCTAGCCTAATATACTGATAAACCAAGTTTAAACAGTTTGGAAAATCCTCATTTTCTAACTTATCAGCAGAAATTTAAAACATGTTCAATCATGATTCGGCTGTATGAATTAACAAGACTTTCCTTTCTCAAAATTAGTGGCATTTAGACTTGCACACTTTTAGAAACATTATTTTTTGGTGTGGGGCTTTACCTCTTCTTTTTATATGCTCTCTTTTCTTCTTTTTCTCTCTTTTTTTTCAAAACAATCTGAAACTAAAAATATGCTCATAGTATGTAATGTTCCAAATCTGGAACTCAACAATGAATAAGCTGTATAATGGTTCTTTTATGAGGAATAAGCTTAAAATATACATAATAAACACATAGACATCATTTTTAGCTACAACAACAACTTGTAATTCGTTTCATGATCCGGAAAGTGGGCAAAAAGGGTATTTTATGCCCTAAAAATGTTTTTTGATGGTTTTTTTTTTTTTTTTCATAAATGAGCGTGAAAATAAGCAGGGGAAATGGATTAATATGATATCTTAGTCATGAGGGACCTACACTCCGAATTTCAGCTCAAACTAATGCTTCTAGATATGTTAAACAACTCATCCTTTCCCGACTAGGCTAGAAAACCTTGATTTCCCATGACTTTGCTAAACAGAAATTTCTGAATACTATGAGAGCGTAATTTTCATGGGGGTTTCTGCAGAAAATGATAAGAGAAGACTGATATGCAACTTATATTGATAAAAAAATATAGAAATGAAGTTTACACTCTTATACAGCAAAAACAAGACACCTGACAAAGGTTTCCAACAAAATACATGTACAAAGCAGCACTGTAGAAAATAATGCAGTTTACTACAACACTGTATTAAAAATGACTGAATATGACATATAAATGCTGGATAATACATAGAATGGACTTAGGCCTTCTTATTGGAGCTCTCGGAGGGAAATAAGCATCTCCTCCTAAAAGATTAACATACAATCAAAGGATGTAGCTCTACTGCCACTGCTCCTGCATAAAAGACGCAGTTCACTAAAGGAGACTGCGCTGTGGCTAAATGTAGATGAATGGCCTCAAGCCAAATACAGAAATAAAGCTCAAATCACTCCCATTTGATCCCTTAAACAAGCTGATCCAAAGAGAGGATGGAATTCCCACACGGGAATTCTTTGCACTAAGCAATGCAGCAACTCCGGCTAAACAAATGAAGCATGCAATTGGTCTCAAGAAAAAAATAGTTGAATACATGAATGATCTCCCTTTGATGCTATGCATTCCTTTTATCTTTGGTGAGCCTCCTCACCCCTTACCCCACACAATGTTGAGGTGACTTCTTCATGAAGCTTCCTCTTTCAAAACTGCGTTGCCCTAGCTTGCTTCCCTCCTCTTGTGGCTGCGCTATTGAATTGGTCAACTAATCCAACTCCAATGCCTCTTTTCACACTATGGATCTTCAATATAGTTTACATACGTGTCTTAGGCTGATCCTTGTCCACATTGAACCGGTTTGCTTAGGTGATCTCTTCCTCCTCAAGAATGCATTTTGACTTAGTCAAACTTGACTATGTCCTCATCTATTTTGCCCATGTTCACACTTGTAAGTGTAAAGCTTAGCTCCTGAAGTGATCCCCTTCCTTCTTAAGGTAGAAATTATTCATATTTTTATTGTTCATGGGCTCCCTTACCCATTTATTCCTCTCCTAGGTGAAAGTAGCAAAATATAATGTTGCAAATTGCTATGTGAAAATTTGGGAACATTACAGTCCTCCCCTCCCAAATGTTGCTTGTCCTCAAGCAACTGCAAAGATAGAATTGAAGAGAATCCTCTTCTCCCCTGTAGCAACCTCATAAGATGAAGTCTCCCAAGGATCAAGGTGTTGCATCATCAATATATCTTCAAGTTGCTCCTTCCAAGTGTGTAAGCTATCTAAATAGCTGACATGTGTGACAGTGAAATATCTATGGAAGCAACAATGGGCTGTTTGAAGGTCCTCTTGAAGCATGAGGGCTGATGTAAGTTGGGATTCATCATCCTATTTTGAGTCTCTCCCTCCCCAAGCTATCAACCAAACATAATGAGTCACCCTCCAGTTTGGCAACTCATGAAGGATCTCTTCCACCTTGAGCTCCTGCAAAGAAGGTGGGTTGCATAGCTTATTGTGTGGAGTCAAAATGTGCATCTCTTGTTGATTTTCTCTCCACTTATGATATATATCGGGCTGCTGCTGATATATGGCTGAGATATAAAGGTCTTCGAGAAAGACCCAAGCCACCCCATCAAATCCAACACCCATGAGGTGTCTCCTTGAAGAACTCAAACCTCCCAAATGAGTCCTCTCACTTGAAGGCAAGATGCACAATATGTCAATCAAGGTATTCCCACTGTTCTTTCTGAAATATGTAGCTTGTATAATGTGAAGAATCATGTTTTCATTGGGCCTCTTCACCTCTTGTGCCACTCCTCCAATGGTGCTTCCTACAATCAATGTTTTAGTAGCATAATATGGAAGCATAATCATATGAAAACAAGGAGGTAGAACATAGTCCCAATCATGGAACCAACACAAGGCATCCTTTGCCTACCTTAATACATAGTGCAACAAGTGTGTTCTTAGCCACTTGTTTTCTGCCACATCCATTTTACAAAAGGGAATCATGAAAGCATAATTTGGTGCCAATGATGCACACCGAAAACCATGTGGAATTCCCCCACAATCCACAAATAGAATGGCCATCATAAACGCTGTAAGTGGCCTCAAGTACATAAAAATACAATATGAAAAAAGGAAAGACCCTTCTTGGTATGATATTGTGCTCATATAGATAAGGAAGTGTAAAATACAAAACAAAATTTTACCTCCATCATGTACTTCGGTTATTGAGTTGAAATGGCTCAAGTGCAAATTCTCCCTTGCTGCAAGTGAGTAGGGAAGTGGTTGTACCGATCTTCTCTTCATCTTCCAGGCTGTGCATATCTCCATATGCTGATATACATTCAATTGAATGCCCTCCCAATTGAACTCCTCGTATCTGGAAGGGGTGGCCTATATCCATTTGGTAAAGTAATTTGTGACTATGAGAATCCACTTATGTTGGCTAGAGGAAGGAGGATGAATTTCACCAATGAAATCCAATCCCCACTGCCTTGAGGGATGGTATGCATAAAAATGCATGGAAGGAAAGTCCACAAATACTGCATGTAGATCTCTCTCCTTGTGCTTGTGAATCCAAGCCAAGAAGGTCAAAACATAGTAAGGTTTAATTTCATCCATTACTTTCTGATGTCCATCTTCTACATGCTCCCATGGTGCATTACTTGTGAAGTGGTCTTGGGGACACTTCAGAAAGCAATCCAAGCTCCTAAGTGATAGCGCTGCTAGCCTTTGGAGTAGGGCTACTGTCATCTCAAAGCTCAATTCTTTGACAAAGATTGTGTTAAATATTCTTCCCAAGATGCTGCTGTAAATGTAAAGCTCCTCCAAAGATGGAGGTGCTGCTCTTTGCACTATGCTAGTGCCATCCCTCACTCTTGCAGCATCATGCCAAATGTGAGAGAAATTCTGCCCTTGCTCTCTCTCAATCCTCCAGAGCAACAAATGAATTTTCTGCCTTACCATACCTCCATCATACCACCGAAGTGGTGAAAACATATTGATCACATCATCATAATGCATCCACACTCCTTGCTGCCCCATGATGAAAGCGTCCTGCCAATCTTCCTTCCTCTTCTCACCCCATGGGAAAGGACATGTCATTGGGTGACCAAACTATCTCAAGAGTAGCCAACGCAGCATTGCCTCTTGTTGCTCGGTGTCATAGACTTGTAAGAGGTTTACCAATCTCTTACCTCCCATCCACATCCACTCAAATCCATGTGGATGCCTCCTAGCTTTCTCCATTTTGGCATTCCTCCAATGAGGTCTACCATCCTCCCATATCAGACTTTTCTCCTTGCATTTCATAAGATGCTGAAATGAAACTCCTTGGAGATCTCCAAGAAAATATCTCTCATCAATGATAATCTTGAACCCATAAGGATCCAAGTGGCCTGAAGGCAAACCATCCTTGCTTCTTCTTCTTGACAGTACTGTAACCCTTCTCCAGGGTATTTTGGCTACCTCATGTGTCAATTCCTGGATGAACATTTGGTTCTGATAAATTTGTTTGGATCAAAGTTCACTCCATCCTCCAGGTTCATTATTCTCTCCAAAATATCACACCTTAACCTCAAGGGTTGTGTGCAACTCAATAGGGGTCTATGAGAATCATGGCTCATTTGCTTCTTGAACCATTCAAGCTTGCACAATGCAATGCAATCTTTCTGCTCTTTCATGGCAACAATGTTTGATCCTGGGCCATATAAGGACATATTTCCACCATTCTTAGAAATATTTTCTGCAATAAGTAAAAGTGGAAATCTTCCCATACCTTGGTGAGATGTGGAAACCTCTTGCAGAGCTGCAAAGGCTCCTCCCTCTAATGTAATGGCTGCCCCAACTGCTGATGTAGAAAGATGCTCTTCCAAGGCTGTGACAGCGCTGGTACTTGTCTCTTCCCATGGTAGTGTTGACCCTCTCTCCTATGATCTCTCTTTATCAAAAGTTCTGATCAGCTCTTGAGTGAACTCAGAAAAGGAAGTCACTCTTGTGTGGCTTAAGTGATTGCACCACCAAGTATTGACTTCACCCTCCAAGTGCAACACTGCAATTTCTGCTGCCTCCCTCTCTTCCACTGGATGAAGTAGGAATAATGCCTCAATATTTCTTGTCCAAGCTCTTGCTGTATTTGACCCATAAAATTTATACAATAGGAATCTATTGTCGTTGATTTCTACTTTTCTTCAAGATCATATTTCTTCTCTTAGTTGAACAAACCAAGGAAAATCTAGGATCTCTTTGGAAGTAATAGGTTGGCACCTGTATTCTATCAAATACCCACTCAATATTTCATGCTATAAGTGGTCTCCTTTCTCTTCACTTCCTCTATGAGAATAGGAAGTGCATGCATCTTCTTCTGCTTCTTGAAACCTTCTAGAGGTCTCACTGCAACTCCTTCCTCTTTGAAACCGTCTTGGAGTTTCAATGCATTTCTCTTATTCTTTATTCTTGGATCTAAAAATGGATGAGATTAATATCATCCTCTCCATAATTTTTATCTCTTTTTCTTCTCTTCACTTCTCTGATATCTTGATCTCACAGGCTGTGCCAGAGATCATGCTTCGATACCACTGTAATGTTCCAAATCTGGAACTCAGCAATGAATAAGCTGTATAATGGTCCTTTTATGATGAATAAGCTTAAATTATACGTAAGAAACACATAGAAATCATTTTTAGCTACAGAAGAAACTTGTACTTCGTTTCATGATCCGGAAAGTGGGGAAAAGGGTATTTTATGCCCTAAAAAGGTTGTTTTCAGAAATGAGCGTAAAAATGAGTAGGGAAAACGTCTGGATATGATATCATAGGTCATGAGGGACCTACGCTCCAAATTTCAGCTCAAAATAATTCTTCTATCTTTGTTAAACAACTCCTCCTTTCCTGACTAGGCTAGAAAACCTTGATTTCCCATGACTTTGCTAAACATAAATGTATGAATACTATTAGAGCATAATTTTCATGGGGGTTTCTATAGAAAATGATAATAGAAGACTTATATGCAACTTATATTGATCAAAAAATAGATAAATGGAGTTTTAAACTCTTATACAGCAAAAACAAGACACCCGACAAAGGTTTCTGGCAAAATACATGTACAAAGCAGCACTGCAGAAAATAAAGCAGTTTACTACAACACTATATTAAAAATGACCGAATATGACATAAAAATTCTGGATAATACATATAATGGCCTTAGGCCTTCTTATTGGAGCTCCCAGAGGGAAATAAGCACCTCCTCCTAAAAGATTAGCATACAATCAAAGGATGCATCTCTACTGTTGTTGCTCTTGCATGAAAGACAGAGTTCACTGAAGGAGACTACATTGTGGCTGAATGTAGATGAATGGCCTCAATCCAAAAATAGAAATGAAGCTTAAATCACTCCCCTTTGATCCCTTAAACAAGCTGATCCAAAGAGAGGATGGAATTCCCGCACGAGAATTCTTTGCACTAAGCAATGCAGCAACTTTGACTAAACAACTGAAGCATGCAATTGGTCTCAATACCAAAATAGTTGAATACATGAATGATCTCCCTTTGATGCTATGCCTTCCTTTTATCTTTGGTGAGCCTCCTCAACCCGAACCCCACACAATGTTGAGGTGACTTCTCCATGATGCTTCCTCTTTCAAAACTGCGTTGCCCTAGCTTGCTTCCCTCCTCTTATGGTTGCGTTGCTGACTTGGTCAACTAATCCACCTCCAATGCCTCTTTTCACAGTAGGGATCTTCAATCTAGTTTACATATGTCTTAGGCTGATCCTTGTCCACATTGAACCAGTTTGCTTAGGTGATATCTTCCTCCTCAAGAATGCATGTTGACTTAGTCAAACTTGACTATGTCCTCATCTATTTTGCCCATGTTCACACTTGTAAGTGTAAATTTCAGCTCCTGAAGTGATCCCCTTCCTTCTTAAGGTAGAAATTATTCATATTTTTATTGTTCATGGGCTCCCTTACCCATTTATTCCTCTCCTAGGTGAAAGTAGCAAAATCTAATGTTCCAAATTGCTATGTGCAAATTTGGGAACATTACATAGTACTAAGCTGATTTTCACCTATCTATCTTAATCTAACTTATATATGATATATAAATTAGGTGAACTCTCTTTTCCAATACAACCAATCAAGTAAGTGGCTACATGATCGATTTTCATTCAGCCCTTTAGGTATGCTGAAAAAACAAAAAGGCCATTCCCATCTTACTTGTTTTTGAACAGTAGTGCTTAAAATTTTCTTTAAACCTTGCATCAAACCACTCTTAAAATTACCTGATCCTTTTTTAGATGTTTCCAAGAAACTAGAAAAGGGATCTTTGAATAATACCTAGATCTAAGGATTTGAATAATCAGTTGTATCCAAGACCATTCCTTGCTCCAACTTGTTAATCTTGGGATTCTTTTGAGAAAGAATCTCTTCCCCCTCTTCATGATCATCTGTCTTGGCATCCTCATAATATTCTGTTCTGTTGCTCTCCAACACACCTGATAAGCTCTGATTGAGTGGGCAAAGTTCTATCTGAAGGCCATCATTTTGATGAGCAGGAGCACTCTTTGGCAATAAGTCTTCTTGAGAAGGTAGTACAGCCCCAGTCTCAATATTTTCTCTTGTTTCTTCATGAGGCAAGGCTGCAATACATAAATCAACAGTAGAAAAGATATAAATAATCTCTTTATATAAAATTTAGAGGCTGGCTGCATGTTCAGAATCTGATTGATTTCTTCTTCAGATAAAGGAGGAGGCAGTCCTTGTTTTCTTTGTATTGGACAACAATTGTTTTATTCTTCTTGTGAACACTGATAATGAGGTTGAATGTCTTCTTTGTTGTTAATAAAAATACCCAAATACTGCTGATTTCTCATTGTATTAAGGTTGTCTTTTATGAATTGAAATGAAGCACAATAAAGAGGTAAAGATACTTTCCTTTCTTCCAAACTTTATGCACTTTCTTCTTCACTCTCGTAGCTAATTTGTATTTGTTGATCACTATATTTGAGCTGCTGAAAATGATTGTCTTTGTTCCACAAACTAGTTACTGATTTTTATGTAGTGTTAGGTTGAGTCTGGAGAACATAATCATCATCATATTGATCATACTTGGGTAGCTTATTCATAGAAGGAATGTTATCCAATATGCACACTAGATCAACAGATTGCTCCACCATATGTTGACTTATAAGTTCATTTTATGATCTATGGTAGTTGGGATTAAAAGGAGAGTGTTTATGGCCAAAAGCTTCTTCTTTTGTTGGGATTGAAACACAGTGGTTTTCTTTCTCTTGTGAATGATCATGAGGCTGAATGTCTTCTTGAGCCTCACATAGAAGAGATGGTGAATCATCACTTGTCCCTTCCGATAGATGGTGTGGATTTTCTTCCATTCCCTGATTGATTTCATGCTCAACCAAGTTCTATTGGTTGTTATGACAGTTAACTTGAGTATGAAATTCATGAATTTCCTTTGATAGATCCTCCGGGTGCCAATTTATTTTTATAATACAAAATGAATCAAAGAATAAGGGTATAGATTCTAAATGTGTTGAATCCTCCTTAATTTCAGATTCTGTGACCTCAAGATGGCTTAGGGGAAGAACTTCTGGATCTGAAAAGGGGTTTGTATCATCCATCTTGTCCCTGATTGATCCTTTCAGGAATTCCTCCTTGTTTCTAGCTGCAACCTTCCTGCAATGTTCTCTTAATAGTGAAGCACAAGATGTAGGAAGGGAAATTATTCTTTCTTGGCAACTTCCTACATTTTCTTCTTTGCAATATTGCTCAACATGCACATTTTGATTGTTATCTTTGCATTGTAATGACTAAGCTTGTTCTTCCCAAGAAAATAGTACTAGCTATTTTTAATAGTCATCTCCAATCTCAACATTGTACTCTTCCTCTTTCCTCCTGCTAATCATATGCATTGATTTGTTAAACGTTTTTGTCAACATTTCTACCTTTATCTATGAAGATATAAGTTGCTATTTATTTACTTTGTTCTTCTCTATTGCTCTTAGTCTTGCCTCCCTATTCAACATATTGGCTTCCACATCAACTTCCATCCTTTGCATTTCCTCCAGGGTTGAAGGGTCCCTTTCTCTTATCTGGAATGCCATCTCTGGTTCAAAAGCATTTGGGTAGTGCACGAGAGCCCACCCTGGGGTTGGCTTTATCTTAGTAGGTATTGTATGGTATACTTTATTGAACCTGGCTGAAAAGTGTTGTACTGTCTCCCTTGGTTGTCTTTTTAGATGGTTATACTCTTCTATGATGAAAAAAACATTTCTTAGGACCACCCACCTATCTAGGAAGACTTGAGTGAATTGATGAAAATTGCTAATGCTTGAAGCTGGAAGATTTTTAAACCAACTCCTAAACTTTCCTTGTAATGATAAAGCAAACATTCTGATACGCATATCATCCTCTCCTACCTCAAACATGTCAAGGAAATCCTCCAGACTTTGAATGTGTTTTTTAGCAGTGATCCTTGTATCTTCTCCATCAAATCTGGGCAGATTATTTTCAAGACTTGAAGGGAGGGCCTGGAGGATAAAAGGTAAAACCAGAGGCTTATATCTGTCTGGGACCTTTGTGGGTATAGGTAATTCAAAATGAGGCTTATGATTTTTTGAGATTTCAGCGAGAGCAAGAGAAGCAACATGAGGCTTATGTTTGACTGGGTGTTCCATAGATGTATTTGGGGTATGCACAGGTGTATAAGAATGTTCATGGTCTGCAATTTGAGGCTTATATTTTTTAGGCTTGAGATATTTCCAATGATCAATGTAGACCTCATCAATGTATTATTGGTCAGACTTAAAGTATGATAGAACATAGTTATAGATAAAAACAATAATTTCTTGAATCCAATTTAGGCCTGAATACTCTCCCTTTCCAGGCTGACCAATCATGTTTCAGGTTCTTCCTCTAGTGGAGTCTTTGCATAGAACTGATCTGAATTTGGAGTTGCCAAGTGGATGATTTTCAACTTTATTATGGCTAGCTGTTGTCCACCATCAACAATTGGATACCAATCTTGAGATATTTTTTGATTTTCTGAGTTCTTTATATAACACTAAGATTTTCAATAAGTGTTTACTCTCACCAGTGGAGTCGCCATTATGTTAGGTCCCTATAATTTGTCAGCTTGGCAAGACCAAATAGACAAGGGTAACATCAAACCAACTTTGGAGTCCTAGGACCTAGCCTTCTTGGACTTAGAGAGGGTTCTCTCTATATTTGTATAATAGATATAACTTGTTTGATTTAGGATGTTGATTTTAGGCTAGTTAGATTGATAGGGTTTGTTCGTTTGTTTTGTTTGGTTGGGTTTCTTTTCAATAATAACAAGTAGAGTAAGAGAAGTTCAAACCATTGGGCTATGGAGTTTGTGAAAGGCTTGAAAAGCACAACAATAAATCAAGGGTGTTTCACAGGGCAAGTTAATAAAGCCAAATGGATTTAAATATAATATGTGAGTGTAAAATGGACATTAAGTTGTGAATTTAGTAGGTTTAAAGGGAAATTAAGAATCCTTTAACATATACTAGAACAAGAAGAGTCTTTCAGATCACTATTCTTAAGAAAGGATTGAAGGATAGGGAACACCATAAACTTCTTTGACCAAACCCTAGTAAGTAAACTTTGAGACAACAATCCAGCAAACCCTAGAGAGCAAGGAACTCCTAAATTTTCTAGCTATTCACTTTCAGAGAAAGGAAACATTCAAGATAACAAGTAAGTGATGATTAAAAAGCAGGGAACTCCTAAATTCTTCAATTAGACTTCAAATACCTTTAAAGTGACTTTTCAAGATAGACCAAAGGACAGGGCAAACCATAAACTTCTTTAGCCTAAACCTTAGTAAGCAAACTTCAAAGGAAGGCCTTAAAAACAATGTTTCAAGCTACACCAAAGGACAGGGCATACCATAAAATTCTTTGGTTTGACTCTTATTAAATAATTTTCAAGACAAAAAGATAGATGGAATCATAAAGCAATTAAGAATTCTCCAATCAGACCTAGTAGAGGAAAACATTTAAGCAATAGAAAGCAGACAGACTTAAGGTGCCTCTAAAAGCATATATTAACCTAAATTTTCTGTTCTATTGCAAGAGAAATGATGAAAAATATGAAAAAAAAGGAAACAATTAATAAATTAGAACAACATCACCATTAACCAAGTTCATGAATCCTGTAAATGTGCTTGCTCCATTGATATTCAGTCCAAAACAGTTACAAAGCTCCAAAGCCAACTTCTTCACAAGTCAAAATCTATGTAATATTCAACTTAACAATCAACCAACAACAAAAATGAAGCATCCATGTAGTATTTATCTGAAAAATGACGAGGTGAACCTAAGCTAGGGTTTGAGATGTCATTTATTACATAGTTAATGCATTTTGACCTTTGAGACCATGCAAGGCCCAAGGAAAAATATCTGAAAGTGACTCACTATATTAATAACTCCTAACCTAACCTATAAGCGAATTTTGGAAGAATTTGACCTTAAGGCCTCTCAATAAATTTTACAATAACTCCTGGTGTCTTTTGTTGACTTTCTGGCGATGGCGCAGTGCCACTGGCTGAGGGCGCAACGCCAGTGCAAACGCGTAGTGCCAAGACTAAGAAAATGATCTGTTTTGAAGCTAAATTTTGGAGGCCTTCCCAGTGTCCAAATGAGCTCCATGATAGCTCATTGGAAAGGTATTTGCGTCTATATTCAAAATAAGCTTTCATTTTTCAAAATGGTGCCCATTTTCCTTGTCAAAAATCAATTCTCCCAAGAATAGTAAACACGCAGCGCCAGGGTCAAAAAGAGGGCAGAAAGGTGATTGTTTGGTGGTTTTTGGCCTTTTTGAGGGACCTATTTTGCTCAAAATCCTTTGGAAAATTTGAAGGTTGATGTAATTTTCTTGAGGAACATGCAAATCCTGATCTTTTGTCATTTGAGTGCCCCAAAAAATACTAGCACTGCGTGTTTGGCCCAATTTTCTGCAAGCCAAACTGTCAAAAATTCAGAATTTGCACCAAAGTGAAAAAAATGGAATTTGCTTTGCTGATCATGGTTTGGAGGCTTAGAAGGGCACCTCAACAATAATATTTAGTTTTTCCCCTTCATTTTTCTTGTTTAGGGTTTCAAGTCTTGAGTTGGCCTTTTGTAGCTTTGAGCTTGCAATTTGGTTTTTCTTGAAGTAGTTCTTGTCCCTCCTTCTAAATATGTCATTGTCCTTGTTTTCCTTCTCTAGGAGATTTTCAAGATGCTGGTTGGCCCTATCAAGCCATTTCTCCCGGTTTTCATTGACAATGATGGAAAATTGTTCATTCAATGTAAACTCATTAGAAAGCTCATCCTCCTTTTTCTTCTATAGTTTTAGAGCTCTTTTCAGTCCTCTAGTCCTAGGTATTTTTTCTTGGCACTTTTTCTTCTACCTCATTGATTTCACCATACATTTCATAGGCCTCATCAAGAAGGACTTTTCATTGTTTTATTCTCTTTTTTCCTTGAGAAGTTGAATCTCCATGATGACCTGCTTGGTTTTGAGTTGTTCATTTTCCTACTCATAGTAGGTAATGATAAACTTATATCTCTCTAAGTTGGTCCAAAGCTCAATGATTTTGGCATCCTTCTACTTGAAAATAATTTTGAAAGCCTCGTCATCATTCTCATCATCTAAATCAACAAGGTCAAAATCAATCTCCGTCTCATGGAGGTCATCCTCATCATGAATGGTTGTCTCATGTACATCTCCCTCTGCCATCTTTTGTTTGCCCTTATGTACCTGCTTTGTTGGTGAAGAAGGCACGGCCCCTCCCACAATCTATGGAGAAAACACCTTCCTATTCCCTTTCTAATATTTATTTTCCATTGTGCTCATTTCAGCCTCTTTAGGAGTGGAAATGAGATGAGGGGAAGGAATGAAATGGCAACTTTGAAAATGAAGGGAATGAGTGAAGGGGTATAGGTGTAGGAAATGAGTGAGGGGAAAAATAACTCAATGAAATTCTTAAATAAATGAAAATACCTTGTTTATGACTCGTATATGCTTAAATGAGGGTGAAATAGGGATAAAATAATGATCTCAAGCTAAAAATTAGGGTTTCTTTTAGGGTTTCATTTCCATTCAATTAAAAGTGATCAAATAGCTTCAAAGCAGGGTTCATGTCATGTACTTACCCCTCAAGAGTCTTGGAGGAATTTGTTAAGTATTTTAAAGTGATTTGAGGTGATTTGGATTGTTATAACCTTCAGCAACTTTCTCTGGCAAGGGTGCCGTGCCAAGGTACAGGCGCGTGATGCCAGGATGAAAAACACAACATTGTTTTGCAGACCACTATTGGAGGTCTTCCAGGTGTCCAAATTGGAACCTAGATATATATTTGGAAAGATATTGAAGCCCACTTTCCAAATATACCTTTTTATTTCTTTTTGGAGTTGTTTTGATCTTCTAAAAGTTGATTCTCCCAAGACTGGTCAAAAAGTGTTGAATGAGGGTGCATAAATGCAGAGTGCTGGTGCAAGCAACTTTTGGAGGCTTTACTCAACTCCAAATTGAGCTCATGATAGATCATTGGAAATATATATCTATCTGGTTATCATTTGAGTTATCAAAAAAGTCATTTGGACAATCCAGCTATGAGAAAACATGATTTTCCCAAGATCACTCTAGAAGTACAAGAAACCTCTTGTAGCACATGTAAGTTTGATATTTCTCCCAAACCATGATACCTGTGTAAAATATGAAGGAGGTTTTTCTTAATTTACCTATTATCGACAGAATACTCTCTGACGTTTGTCAAATTCATTTTTTTTCTTCAGAAACACAATTTGAAGTGAAACTGGCCTTATGAGTGACAAATGGCTTGACTCTTGGAATGAATTCTTGGAAAATCATGGAGGAATGATTTTTATGAGTTGGTATGGATTCATAATTGCTGATATGACCTACCATATGGATCCTCTGCTCCTAATCCTCTTTTTCATAGAAAACCCTAGCTTAGTGGGATAGGAAATTAGGGTTTAGTGCTTGTGAACAATGATGACTTGGGCACCCTTAGAACAAGACAACTCCCTTTGAAATTTGATCAATTTCTGAAGTAAACAATTTTTGTATTTGAAATTTGATGTGTTGGCATGTGGAAATCTGAGTTGGCTTTGAAAAAACCCACTTTCTAATGTTTTTAAGTCTTCTTTCTTTATCACTGATACTCTTTGACACTTTTTGCTTTGCAGGTTGCTGAAGTCACGGAGTTGGCTTTTCTTTTGCTCACTGAGGCTTTGACAAAATGGATTTGATATCATGATGATCATAATCAATCCTTCTCAAATGTGTGTTGACCTCATCAGAATGAAAGGATAAGACCTTGATAAATGCAAAACCCTAATGACCTGGTGAGAATGCTTTTGTCCTGATTTTGAATGAGAATTTGACTTAAAGATTTTCAAGTGAAAACATAGCATTGTCATAGGTTATTATGCTCAAAGAGGCATGGGAATGAGTCAGCAATATGATCTTGGAGGGAGAATGGAGAAATGAGGTTTTAGGTAGGAAAGAAGGATGAAAATGAGAGGTATAAGCCCATAATGGGTCTTTTAAGAGCAACAAGGTGACCTTGAGAAGACCAACTGAGGAATAGTGAAAATATGCCTATAAGGATAATGAAAGCAGTGAGATTTCTGAAAACACATAATGTTTCAATAAATATTGTTTTCAGAAGGCTACCATTAATCTATAGTCATCCAAAGATAGTGAAAAATACTGATGACTAACAGGAGGAATTTTAGAACCAAATACTAATATCTATGCTTCAATATTCCCTTGGAATAACTTCAAACTGATTTTTCAAACAAATGTTATGAAATTTTAAAATAAATGATACACACCTTTTTCTTGCATTAGAGGAGCTCGCTATTGATCCTGTTGTATCTCTGTTATTTCGGATCCCCAAGATTTTAATTTTGGACCTGTAGTATCCCTCTGAGTCGTCTTTCCAATTCCCTAGGTCAGACTTGACTTGGATTATTCAAGAAAAGGTTATGCCCAATCTCCCACAATGGCATAATTATGGACTAGTTGAGTAAAGCGAACTTGTATGATGTGCCATGTGTGACTATTTCATATTTCAGTTCTGAAATCAATAGCCAAGAAAATATAGTCTGTGCACTTTTAACCACTTTTTATAGAATTTAAATCTAATGCTTAGAGAGAACATTATGATGATTTCCCTAATGTCACCTCTTTCAGATGAAATTCTGGAGCCTATAAAAAACCTACCTTCCTCAGATCATATGTCCACAACTATAGTGAACCAAGCTCTAAAATTTTTACACGAATTTCGTCGGGATTTCTATTCAAATGTGTTATTTTTCAGCATATCAAACTTCGCAGAAAAAAAATTATAGTGAAAATTCCATGATGACCTGTTTGCAACAAAGAAACCCCAGAATCCAAAGTCTCTGATACCAAATGTTATGAAACAAACTCAAAAAATATAAGAAAAGGTAGATGAAATCTACTAAATCAAAAAACAAGAATCTACTCTACCAATCCATGGAAGAAAATTTGTGATCGAGAACATAAATCAATAACATGCATCAAGATTCAGTACATATACACAAAGATATATCTAGGGGAAATTAACTGCTCAAAACCCCTTACTATCTGTATTTAATTAATCAAAGGAACCAGATGAATACAATATTCTTTGATCAACCTTGAGCTCAACCTCCACAAATACTTTCTATCCTCTGCCTGCCTGACTGCCTTTTACCAATAATTAGCCAAATTTCAAAGCCTCCAACTCCTATTTCCTTACTTTATTTCCATGGGAATTAGGCCCTTATTAATTAGGAAATTCCTCAATTGGAATTTCCTAATACAAGTTAGGCCTTCCTATAACTGCATGCATGTGCTGTAAAATTTGGAATATTCTACAACTGATAGTACATTGTCCTTGAACTCCAATCGCAATTGGGAAACTCAAAATTTTGTGCATGCATGAGTTGATTTAGGTTGATTGATCAGTGAAATAGTTAAACACTGAAGCTGCACCCCACTGCTAGACCTCCAATAGTTGGAACTAGTTTAACTGAACTTAACTCAATTTAATTGAATTAAATTGTGACAGCTGAAATTAAATCAACCTAGGCTCCTAAAATTTAGAAATCACTGTACACAACTCAAGTTATCTCTCCAAATCGAAATAAATAAGCTGATTGATAATAACTTAGTTAACTCATTCAAGTTGTTTGCTGATGTGGAATTTTGATTTTATCCTAATTTAATTAAGGAAAAATTTTAATTAGGAATTTCTTGTTGCATTTTCAACACTCCTTCTCAACAAGAAAGGGATTATCAGATATCCCAATACTACTTCTATGGAACTTGAATTTTCCTCTTCACGAGGCCTTTGTCAAAATATCTACATCATGTTCCTCTGTCGTAATGTGCTGCAACAACATGATCCGTCTCTGCACACAATTTCGTCTATGATGGTATCATATATCAATGTGCTTGGATCAATAGTGAAAAACTGGATTCTCATAGAGTTTGATAAAAATCTAATTTTCAAAGTGAATCATGGTAGGATCCATCATCTAAACAAACAACCCAACAAGAATCTTCCTCATCTATATAAATTCACAAGCTACTTGATTAGTAGCCATGTACTCTGCTTTCTCTGAATTGAATGCAATTGATCTCTGCTTCGTGTTGTACAAAGAAATTGTTGTTGACCAAATATGAATATTTCACCTAAAGTGCTATTATGATCTTATGGAATAGCCCCAATATTAATATGTGAAGCCTTAAGCTTCACTCCCTCTATTCGTCTGTAACAAAGTTCAAACTAAGTGGTGCCTATGAGGTACCGTAGTACATGTTTAGTAGCCCTATAAAATAATTCAGTTGGTCGAACCATGGATTGGATCAACTAATTGAATTCCTAACACATGTCTGACCATGTGTTCACCAAATACATGAGAGAACCCACCAAATTCTTGTACACATTAGAATCCACTTCCTCACCTGAAGTGACATTCTCTTTCGTCCAGTTGGTCACTAGAGGAGTCTCCATGGGTTTGCATTTGTCCATGTGGAACTTTTGAAGTATCTCGTAGGCATACTTTCCTTGAGGAAAACAATTCCGCATCTCTCTACCATACTTCCAAACCAAGGAAATAGTGCATCAACCCCATGTCTTTCATTTCTAACTCTCTTGCAAGATACTCCTTGCAAGACCTAATAATTTGTTCATCACTAGTCAGAATAAAGTCATCAACATATAAGATTATAATCATCAATTTACCTTTTACCATAATGTGGTAAAGGTTTGAATCTACTTCACTTTTAGTGAAGCCCAACCCAGTGAGGTATCTATTGATCCTGGTGAACCAAGCACAGGGTGCTTGCTTTAACCCATACAATGCTCACTTGAGTCGAAACACATGTGACTCTCTATAAAAGGTTTGAAAGCCTTCAGGTTGCTCAATGTACACCTTCTCCTCAACCACTTCATTGAGGAATTTTTTCTTCACATCCATATGGAAAAGCTCTCTCCATAGTCAACCCCTTCTACCTGAGAGTACCCCTTGGCCATGAATCTAGTCTTGTGCTTCTCAATGCTTCTGTGTGTTGCAGAATTTACCTTATAATGTAGGAATTTACAGGGTAAGTTAATTAGATAAAAAAACTAAAGGTCACCTCTCACAAAGAGATCATAGATCAATACACCAGTATTTGACGTGGTTAAAACCCTCAAAGAGGGAAACAGTCCATGACCTGAGCCAACACGTCCACTTCAGGAAATTTATTAATGTAAAGAAAGAAAATTTACATAATATTCTCTCATAAACGGTCGTCGGATAAATGACCCTCCATTCTATTTAAATAGATATCATGGACCAATGGGGTGTTAGGCCACATATCAAGTGTCGATAATATTGAGGAGAGAATGAATAGTCAGATCACTACATATTGTGACCGTCAGATTATAAGTTACAAAAGTACATACTAAAGACACACACTTTACCTAACTTTAGGCTAGACTAATTTATATTTAACTATTTCCTATGTGTCGGAATATACTAACATGTAAATCCATCTCAAACTAACCATTGACTTGTCTATAGGTCTTGGGACCACTTCCCAAACAAAATTTCTAATAATGGAATCATATTCCTCTACCATATCATCAACCCATATTGGTTGCTTTCTTTCTTCCTCGAATGAGGCTGTCTCTTTCTCTACTATATCACTCATCAGATCCTTGTAGCCTGTGTACCATCCTAGTGACCCCCTCTACCTGCATTGTGATGTGGGTGCTCCCACATTCTCTCTAGCATCCCATAATAATATGTCATCTTCCTTGGTTCACTTCCTTCCTTCCCTCGATGTATCTGCTTGAGTGGTGGTCTCTAATCTCTACTCCTTTGCATGTGGCTTCTCCACATATTCTTAAGGTTCTTCCTTTGGAGTCAACAACTCCTGATCTACATGCAACTGAATCTCCCTTTCAAGGGAACACTTCATTACCTTTTCTTTCTCAATCTTCACATCTCTACGAACAACTATCATCCTGAGAGATCGTAGGTACACCTGATAATTTTGAGGTGTATTAGTGTACCGTACAAATATGCCCAACTCAGTTTTCAACTCTAGATTTTTCCTTGCATCCTTGGAAACATGGAAATATATTGATGTTATGAAGATCCTAAAGTGTGACACATCTAGTTTCTTCCATGAAAAATATTCTTCTGGTGTGTTCATCCCGAGAATCCAATGAGGACTCTTGTTCTACACATATACCATTATGTTGCATGATTTGACCCATAAGTGCAGAGGTAGGCTCCGATCATGCAAAATTTCCTGTGAAACTCCCATAATACTTTTGTTCTTCCCCTAAACTACCCCATTCTGTTGTGGGTTATGGGGTGCTATCAACTCCCATCGAATTCCTTCCTTTTCACAAAAAAATTTAAACTCATTTGACACATATTCACCACCATTATCGCTCTTGAAAGCCTTACATTTGCTGCTAGTTTCTTTCTCAACAAGTGATTTAAATTCAAAAAATTTGGAGAATGTCTGGTCTTTCTTCTGTATGAAGAATACCCATCACTTACTTGAGAAACAATATACAAATATAACATAATACCTGTCCTTGGCCATGGAGGTTATCGAGAAAGGTCCATAGACATCAAAGTGGATTCTTTCAAGGATTGTATGCACCATGTTATCCCGATCATTGAAGGTGGATTTTGTGTAATTCCCCAAGGTACACAATTTTCATGTATTATTCTTCTCTAGTGCTCCTTTGGGAGGAATGTGGTGATATTTTGCATGATATTCAAAGCTCCATGGTGAAAATGGCCAAGTATTTTATGCCATAATTCGTCGACATCTTAGCTCTACAACTTCTTTGCCTTTGTTCTCAAAGTAGCACAATCTGCCACATCCATATTATAGAGGTTCTTCACTCGAACCCCAATGTACTTCAATTATCCAGTGGAGATTTTCTCCAGGAATTCCTTTCCTTTCCTGAATACCAAATCATAGCCATGGTCTTCCAACACCATGATAGAAGCCAAAATATTCTTTATACCTGGAACAAACATCACATCCTTGATCCTGAGAGGGGAGCTAGAATACCTTTGAAAAGTAGTTGTATCAATACTGGTAGCACAATACCTCCCATAATCTCCCATATCTATGTGCATATGGAGGTCATTCTCCTCCAAGTCACTAAAGAAATCTTTGTTCCCAGTCATATGGAATGTGGCACTGATGTTAAGATACCAAAAAATTCCCATCATTTTTCTTTCCATGCATGTAATGAGGGTAAAATCAATCTCAATCGTGAAGCTAGAGCTTCACATGTAGCTCCTCTTGAGGCCTTCTTTCTTTTTTTCTTGTGTGGGAATATCGTAGCATAGTGCCCAAATTCATGACAGTGAAAGCACTTAATTTTGGAAGAAGTCTAGTTTCTTGCCCCCTTGACTGGAATCTCCTTTAGATTGGGATTTCTTCCCTTTCCCTTTCTTTTCCTTTCTATCCAAGGCACAATTCTCCTCATCCTCAACCTTGGAGGAGGTCCCATCTCTGTCGCTTCGCATGATTTCTTCTTGTACTAGATCGGACCATAAGCAATCCAAGCTTGGTAGTTTCTCTCTACCATTTACCAAATCTTGATAACTATGCCAGCTCTTGGGAAGGACCAAAAGAGTTAGAGCTACCAAATCTTCTTCCAAGACAATAACACTAACACGTCCATGTTCATCACGATACTGTGTAAACTTTCTCAGGTACTTTCAAATTGATTCATTCTTTTGCATCTTAATACATCAAAGCTTGTCCTTGAGTGCCAAATTCCCGTGGTCGCTATTATTCTCAAAAAAATATGTCATTTTTTTGCACATCAGGGAAAAAATTTTATTTCCTATGGATATTCGAGACAATATGATCTCAAACTCCCTCCAATATGATCCTCCTCACTTTATCCACATCTTCTTCCATTGAGTGAGATTCTGGGCATCATATGCTGGGGGTTTTTCTACATCTATCTTGATGTATTCTAGAAGCCCATTGTCATAAAATAGTCCCTCCATGTGTCTCTTCCAAGACACCAAATTTTTGGTTCCTTCCAAAGCATACTCGAGCCTGATTCCATTGAAAGCCATCTTCTCATTACTAAATAAAACCTGCAACATTGATCTTGAATTTCGAACCTTCTCCATGAGAACTTCGAATTATCTTCTCTACTATGAATATAGCTTTGATACCATGTATAATTTTAATTGTAGATTCAATCTTCTCATGAAATTTACTAAATCAAAAGAAAAGAATATACTCTACCAATCTGCGAAATTAATTTCATGATCGATAACATAAACAAATAACATGCATCATGATTGAACACATATACAGAGAGATACATCTAGGGGAAAGAATCTTCTCAAAACCCCATACTAATTGTATTGCATTAAGCAAAGGAACTGGGTGAATACAATATGCTCTACTCAACCTTGAACTCAACTTGCACAAGTATTTTCTATCCTCTGCCTGACAGATTTCCTTTGGCCAATACTTAGCAAAATTTCCAAGCCTCCAAGATCCTATTTCCTTGCATTTTTTCCTTGGTAAATATGCTCCTGTTAATTAGGAAATTCCTCAATTGTAACTTTGCAATACCTTTAGGCCTTCCTTTGACTGCATGCATGTGTTGTACAAATTGGAATATTCTACAACTATTAGTACATCGTCCTTGAACTCCAATCTCAATTGGGTAACTTGAATTTTGTGCATGCATGAGTTAATTTAGGTTGATTTATCATTTAACATGTCAAACACTAAAGTTTGACTCCACTGCTAGACCTCCAACTAGTTCCTCCAACAATTGGAACTAATTTAACCGAACTTAACTCAATTTAACTGAATTAGATTGTTACAACTGAAATTAACTCAACCTAGGCTCCGAAAATTTAGGAATAATTATACAGAACTCAAGTTCAACCTACAAATCCAATAAACTAAGCTAACTGAGTGATAATAAATGATGCTTACTAATGTGGAATTTCAATTTCTCCTAATTTAATCAAGGAAAAAATTAAATTGGGAATTTCTTGTTTCATTTTCAACAAAAGGAAGGATAAAAATAGTGGAAAGTTTGATTCACGTGATGATGAGGGTATGTTACTTGGGTACTCTACTTGAATTAAGGGATACAAGTGTTACAACAAAATGAAAAAGAGGGTTGAGGATTGCATTAATGTAGTAGTAGATGGAATAGATCTAAAATCTGAGATCTCCAAAGGAAACATGAACTCATATGGAGAAGAAATTTCAACCATCAGGTCATCAGATCATGAAGAAACAAAGTCAGATAATGAATATGTAGAAACGAGCACAACTCCAAGGCCCAAGACACCTACAAGGTATGTACAGAAATAACATCTTGAGATTTGAATTCTTGTAGATCAAATACTTGGTGTTCAGACTAGGAGGAATTGTTTTGGCAGTTCAAGCTGTGCAAATATTGCTCTGCTATCTCAGGTTGAGCCTATAAATCTCAGTCAGAACAAGTGAGGAAAATTCCTGGATGAGATCTATGAATGAAGAACTTGAACAAATAGAGAAGAATGACACTTGGGAGATTTTTCTAAGACCCAAATATAAAAATGTCATAGGAATGAAATGGGTCTTCAAAAACAAGCTAAATGGGTAGGGTCAAGTAATTAGGAATAAGGATTGTTTGGTCTGCAAAGGTTATGCCTAGATAGAGGGGGTATATTTTGAGGAAACCTTTGCACCGGTAGCTAGACTGTAATATATCAGAATGTTTCTTACCTTTTGTAGTCATAAAAACATCAAGGTATATCATATGGACATGAATTTTTTATTTCTCAGTGGGTATCTAGAATAAGAGGTTTATATTGAGCAACCAGAAGGATTAACGCTCATCAAAAATGAAGGATTTGTGTGCAAAATGAAAAAGGCCTTATATGGACTCAAAGACGCTCCTAGCGTATGGTATGCAAGACTGGATCAATACCTTCAATAATAAGGCATTAAGAAAAACACTGTAGACAACAATCTATACAAATAGTTTGAAGACGATCATCTACTAATTGTAGTAGTGTATGTGGAAAGCATAATCTTTGGCAACATATTGGAAAAATTAGGACATCAATTCACTAACAATATTCAGACAGAGTTAGAGATGTCCATGATCGAAGAATTATCCTTCTTCTTAGGATTGAAAATTTCTCATTAAAAAATGGGGTATTTATCTCCCAATCCAAGTATCTACGAGAAATTCTGAAGAAGTTGGGGCTGGAAGATTGCAAGCTATTTAGCACTTCTATGATTACATATTGCAAATTGTGCAAATATGATGAGACACCACTAGTAAATAAGATTGAGTACAGATCAATGCTAGGAATTTTGTTGTATCTCATAGCTTTGAGGCCATAGATCATGCGTGCAGTGGATCTTGTGGTCATATTTCAATATTTCCCTCATGAAATTCATGTCATCGTTGTCAAAAGAATTTTAAAATATCTTCAAGGAACAACTTATTATGGATTGTGGTATGCTAAAAATAGAGAGTTTAAGTTGAAGGCCTATACTGATATTGATTGGGTGGGAAGTATTGATGACAAGAAGAGCACCTCTGCTGCAAAATTATTTTTGGGAAACTACTTAGTATCCTGGGTCAACAAGAAACAAGCCTCAATTTCTTTATCAACTTCTGTAAAAGAGTATATTGCAGCTACCACTTGTTGCCCGCAAATTCTATGCATGGAGTAGACCTTGAAGGAAATTAAGGTAGAGTTGACTGATCCTATTCCAATCATGTATGATAATACTAATGCCATCAATATATCTAAGAATCATGTCACGCACTCAAATACCAAGCACATCCCTATCAAGTTTCGTTTCTTAAGAGAGAAAGTTGCAGCTAACGTTGTTCAACTTGAATATGTGGCCACTAAAGACCAACTTGCAGACATATTTACTAAGCCACTAGAAAGAGCACCCTTTGAATATATCATGCAGTATATAGGGGTTGTGGCTCCTCCTCCCAAATTACTCAATTATAATGTGTGGTGGAAGCTACTCAACATATGGGATAAATTGAAGAGTAAGTTGCAGTGTTTTAGGGGGCGTTTTCAAGAGCATACTTTGCCATTGATGCAAAAGGGGGAGAATATTACTGGTGCATTAGAGAAGAAAAATAATAAGGAAAACCATGCCTAATTTTAGGGGGATCTCATGTTGTTTCCATAAATTCAAAAGGGGGAGATCGTTGGACAATTGACATTGTCTAATTTATTGGTGGCACTTGATATGTTCGCATTTATGTCAACAAGACCAACATTGAGGTGAAAATAATGGCAGAGAGTTTGCAACCATGTTTTAGGTAGAAAATGGGCTCAATGACTGCATCAGACCTTCTCCACTAGAAAGTTCTTTGAAAAAAATTTCCAACAATATATGGAAGTCCATAAATGGATCTCAATATCAAAATTTATTGATAGTCGAAGTAAGGGTGTTGAAGTCCTTAGGATCAAGCCGAATTTCAAAACTGGGAAGCAGGTTGAATTTCAAAACTTCAAAAATTTGGGACCTTGGAAGGTTAGAAGCTCGGGACCTTAGAAGGGATGAATATCAGAGAAAGTCGAATATTGGAAGTAGGCTGGAACCTCGGAGGTTCAAAACTTCAAAACTTTGGGAGCTCGGAAGGTCAAAAGCTTGGGACGTTGGAAGGGATGAATATTGGAGCAGGCCGAATATCGGAAGTAGGCTGGAATGTCGAAACCTCGGAGGTTTGGAATTTTGGAACTTCGAAATTTCAGAGTTTTGTAACTCCTTATTATTGAATTCTTTAAAAGCGTCAAGGGTTGTGAAGATCAAGGTTTACAAAGGAAATCATTTTCAAAACCAAGGACCAAGGGACCATTTCTCTCTCCTCGGACATGACACATGGCATCTGTTGATTGGCCCTTAGGAGCTGATGGTAGAAGATGACATGAACATGATGTGGATGTACGAAGGACACGTGGCAGTAAATTTCAGCATTATTGGGTTTCCTAATGAGGAAAATCTAGGTGACACATGTCACCACTAAGGATACGCCACGTGGGATTGATGATGAGAGCATGATGTCATCTTGGAAGCATATCGAAGGTCAAGGATTTTGGAACTCCATTGTGATTAATTTTTAATACAAGGAGCTATGATGACATTTCTACTTGGTCATTAAGCCAAAATAAACAAGGGCGTAGAGCAGGGCTTATCACCTAAGTGTTGTGGAGACGCCACGTGGGAATGATATTTCAGAGGTTAGAATTTCGGGGAATCCTCTATAATTACATTTGGAAAAAAATTCCGATACCAGGAAGCTCCGATGTTGATTTGCTTTTGGTTGTGGAGCCAAAAGAACCAGGGGCGAAGAAAAAGAACACAAGGATATTGGCCTTGACATGATCCTGAACGGCTTAACTCCTAAGTGTTATGGTGCCGGTCACAACACTTGGCCCTATGGTGGAAAAAAAATAAGAGGAAAATCAAAAGGTGCTAAAGGCCAATATCAGAATCTCATTATTTCGTAATCTCCTTCCTATTATCATTCTATAATTTCTAAGACTGGGAGGATAAATCACAGAAAGACAACATCAAAACCACTTTGGATGATGGGATCTAGCCTTGCCAGCTTTAGAGAGGGATATCTCTTTAAGATTTAACTTTGTTTGGAATTGATATTAAGCTAGTTATGATTGTGCTTGGTAATTGTTTGATTTTGATTAATTTTGGTTGATTAAATCTTTATCTTCCCATTGGGCAATGGAGTCAAAACATAAAACTGGATTTTTGCATCAATTTTTAAAAGAGTTGAAATAGGGCAAGCTAGGTTGCATTTATTGGATCCTTTGAGATTTTATATGAATAATGAATATGGTAGAAAAGTGAATATCAGTTGAAACTGTAAATCTTTTAAGTATTTTTCAATCTGACTTCAAGTAGAAAACATTTAAATTGTAAAATAAGCCAGAATAAGGTGTTTTATTTAACATGTCCTATTCATCACACTTTCTTTTTGACAATTAAGAATTCCGATAATAGAGAAAGGAAATAACAGTGGGAAAAAATAGAAATAGTAGAAACACTTAACCTATAACTACACAACATGAATCTTGAAAGAAGTCCTTATATTATTGATGCTCCAACAAAAAACTTGGGATTTACACTTGCACGGTAGGAAAAAATATGTTTACAATGAAGTATTTATACTGAAAATTACAAAATTGTTTACAGTAAATGTTGTCTCAATAGACAATGTATTATTAGCCTAAATCTAGCAATAAACTCTAATCTGTTACAAAAATAGGCTCGATGAGGGTGACCTGGCTCTCTAACACTGTTTTTCAGGAATTTGTTGATGAGTAAGCCTACTGATAGGCTGCGTTGGCTGTAATGTTGTCCTATGAGATGGCTGTAATGCTTTCCTGTGAGTGGGCTGCAAATTACTGCTCTTTATTACCTTTAATCCTGAAACTTAGTTAACTCATCCCATCGCTCTTCACCTTGGATAGTTAATTTGATGACATTCCTATAGATTTCATCCACCTCGGTATATTTAGAAAAAGTTGGATTTAGCACAAAAATTTGGTTTATCTCATACTAGATGAAAATGTAATGCGTTAGTGCCTCCAAGAACGCTTTCCTTGTCATTGTGCCTTTGATGTTTGAAAACTTAGTTGTATCTCTGGAAATCTCCTGCAACTTCTTTGCATAATATGGATTATGCATTAGTTTGTCATTTATCACAAAAAGGGAAGGAAGACATTTCTGGGTTAAAGGTTCAAGTCTGTTGAAAATCCTGTTTACATCTATCTCCAAGTTGTGACATTTTTCCTCCAATTGTACAATAAGGTTTCTTTTTGTAAGAACATTTTTTACTTCCAATATTGTTTCAGTCCTGTCACCCACTCCTAAATCCTCAAGCTCATATTTGTTCCTAGAATTTAAGAACTTAATAATATTGTTAGCAGTGGTTGGCTTATCTCCAAGTTCTTCTTTGATTTTTTTAATGGCATCATTTTCCTTCTCTACCAGCTTCTTCTGGTCAAATATGATCTATATGCAAGGCAAAATTTCATTGATAGACTCCATAAATCAGTCCAAATTATTTCTTTAACTTTTCCCAAGGTATTTCCACTGTTAGACTCCATCTCAAACTTCTGTAACCTTTCAATTAGCCTCTATGCTCTTTGGGCTTCAGCTACATGTGAACTATCACATCTTGACTTCTGATCCTGTAACAATTTTACCTAGTCCCGAAGCTTCTTTATTTCATTTGTTTGTATTGATAAGTTATTCACTGCTTTAATGAGCTTCACATCTCCATCTACTATACTTGTTGTAGAAGGAGTTCCTGTAAGAGGAGTTGTAAGAGGTACATCCTCTAAAGGAACTATTGATAACTTGGCAGCCTGCTCTTTTTCCTTTATCATATTTTCCATCTCAACTTCCATCTACCTTAGCTAAGAATTCTGCTCCATGATGAGTTTCATCATATCTTCTTTCTCTGACTTTGTCTCTTCATTGTCTTTAGCCAAAGGGTCATCTGTAGCCAACAACTTTAGCTACTTTCTTGATGCTGCAATGTCAACATTTTTCTTTCTAATCACCTCTTTTGTAGCTCTGATATTGGACGGATCATACCCAATCCTGATTACTAAGTCTTCCAAAGACTTAATCCTGGAATCCTTAGCCATAGAAGAGACCTTCTCCATTTTGAGCTATGATTGGATATTAGCTAAAGAAACTTGCAATTTGGACAAACTCATAGAAGTGTTAGCAAGTCTAGATGAAATCATTTCACCTGTCTTCTCATGCATCTCCATTTGATCAATGAGATGCATGCCTTTAACATCAAACTCAAATGCAATATTTTTATAATCAGCTGAGGTCTTGGGCTAAGGAATCTATGCTTGGAGAAAGGCCATCTGCATTTTTCCTTTCTCTGAATCAAAGGCTGACAACAACCTACTCTGGGAGATGGAAGTTTTCTTCTAGAATTGATTATATTGACTAGTCTTCAAAGCTTCATTTTTTAATTTAATCTCCCTGAAAGTATCAAAAATAGTCTTCTCTTTCTCCCTTGTAACAACTGTGCTGGTTTCAATGGCCTTCTGCTAATCCTGAGAAGCAGTAGAAGTGGTAGGAGAGGGTGTGGTTTGACCCCCTACTTGTGAAGAAGTAGGTGTCTCTTTTTTTATAATGATGACATCCAATTCTGATTTTTTATTTGGATTAACCTTGGGGTTGAGTTTAGTCCTTTTTCTATACACAATTGTGAATTCTTTACCGGAAGTTTCTGTCATTGAAGGGGACTCCTATTCTTTGATCCTTTTTCCTGCTTTCTCCTATGGGACATGAGTCTATGATACTGAAGTTGACACCAATTTATCCTCAACCTCTTGAAGAGTATTCTCAGTCCATTCTAGCTGATTCATGTACCTCTCAATTTCTGGTCTATGGATGTGAATATAAGGTGTATATTTGTTCTCTACCCTTAGTTTTGAGATGACACCCAATGGATCATATGACCATGTGAAATTGAGGTTGAATTGCATCTGTTTCAATAATCGATCTACTTCCTCCCCTCATGCTCTGCTGTTACAAATGAAAGGTCCTATTTGTGTCTTAATTCTAAACTGAGATTTATTCTTGGCAGACACAAATGTACCTCATCAGCATTGAGCATTTTCCTGATGTATTCAAGAGCAAAAATCCCCACTAGGAGGAATTTGGGAGCTTATACGAAGCAATATCACATCCATAAATCCTTAGATTTGTGTAATTTTGGTAGAGGTACCAATCTCCTATTTTAGTTTGATCTGAAAACTGAAAGACTTTCATGATTTCTTCATTGATTCTTGGATCTGAATTGCTATTGAGAAGACCGAGTGCTGGATATACAAAAAATTCTATGAACTATTTGTATGAATATTATTTCTACTCTTTCATCACCATTGAAGTCCAGAAGATGAGATATTTTTGATGTCCTTCTTCATCCATATTCTGTAATGAAAACTTGAACATGTCTCCCTCAAAATATAGAAACAAATTTACTAAAATAGAGGCATATTTAAACACCTCCTCGATGTGGAATTTAACAAATTGTTCATGAATGGAATATACAAGGAATTGGATGAAGTTGAACAGGAAAGAAGGCTTGGAATCTGTAGAAAAAATGGACAGGAAACCTATAATAGCCTCATATACCCACTGATCTGAGTAATAACTAAGGAGGTACGAGATGACAATATTGTTCTGCTTAGTTCTATTAGGGAACATGGAAGATGGATAGGGAGGATTTTTCTTAGGTAGCTAGGCATCTTCAGTGAGAAAAAGCTCA
This sequence comes from Pinus albicaulis, assembly GCA_034641835.2. Classification (NCBI taxonomy): domain Eukaryota; kingdom Viridiplantae; phylum Streptophyta; class Pinopsida; order Pinales; family Pinaceae; genus Pinus; species Pinus albicaulis. The sequence goes on along the minus strand of CM076579.1, from coordinate 1,681,361,154 downwards.
AGGGTTTTAGCCATTTTTTCAAAGTCTAGATTCTGATATAGTTCAATGAGTGCTTCTTGAGAAAAAGGAGTGGCATTCTCTATAATAGGTGCCTGCATCGTTTGATCTATAGTTTGGGCATTTATGGTGACTAGAATCTCTCCGATAGGTGCAATAATAGCTCTTTGACTGGGTTCATAACAGGCTCGACATTTTCTAATGAATTCAGGGGCACTGTGGGTGTGGGGAAAGATATAATGGGGAAAATTGGAATCCCACAATCCATTGTCATCAGTTTTATCAAGGAATTTTTCTTCAAGCCAGTAGTACATTTCAAATAATTATAGCTCGCATAGGGTTTCATGGATTTTGTAATCCCTGTAGGCCAGAGGAATGTGATCAAGGTCAATTGAGGGATAGAGGACTGGATTTACATTTTCCACCTGGGTTTGCTTCTTGGGGGCCATGGTAAACTATGGTTTGGTAGTGAATGAAGGTTTTTGTTAAAAAAAATGGAGGTTATGGCTGAGAAAAAGCTCTGTAATGAGGAAAGGTTGGGGATAATTACATAGAGCAGCTCGAAAATGGTGGAATTTGATTTTCTGGTGCTATAGTAACCTACAACAAACCTGTACAGATCAATGGAAATAGTAAGGAAAAGGATCAAACACCGATTAAGTATGAATTTATACAGGAATGGGTCATTTTCCCGTTGATGGTGGAGTGGGTCGGTTGGTTTAACTATTAAGGGTGAATTTAATTAGTAACGGTTATTACCATGGGAAGGTGTTTGATTTGGAAACAGATGGGTCTAGGTGGTCTGACGAGACTGACGTTCAATGAACATATTAACGGTTTTGATACATTGGGGAAAATTGCTTTTCGGAGGTGTAGTGGAGTGGAAAGCATCTTAGGCTTGGGGGGGTGTGTGCGAAATCATGAGAAAAAGTCTCGTTATCGTGGTCCCAAAACTTAAAACTGCCCATTTCAGACCCCCCCCCGCCCCTCGACGGTAAAGTTCAAATGGAGAGGGGGGGCCAAAAAAGAGTATGGGTCGTTGGATGCAAAGTGCGGCGAGTGGATGATGTGAAATATGGAGGGGGGTTAATCGGCCAATGGTGGGGTTGGATGGGATATTTTGTCGGGTAGTGAGGGGGCTTATTGAAAAGTAAAACTTAGGATTCGGGGGTTAATGCAATAGATTTTCATATTGATATTCCAAACCTTTTCACATTATGATAAAATTGTATTCCTTTGGCTCATCAACGCATGAAATAATTTTATTATTTTAAGCACTTTGGATAAATATTTTTCATGCTTTTCAAAGCCATTATGTAATTTCTACCTACCCTTTCCTTTTCAATTTATTTTACTAAGCTAACATTTTTTATCTCATCTATCTAGGGTGCATTTGAGCTAGCAAACCCACATATTCTTTTTTTTTTATAAAATTTTAGCCTACTGTATGAATTATTCCTCCTATTGATTCGGATTAAACTGTTGAATCAATCTCATTTTCTACCTAACTACTGATTTGTCAAGATTAAACTGTTTGACAAATCTTTATTCACTAATCTATTTAACCTGAAACTTACAATTGTTCCATCATGAATAAGTTGTATGACTGGAACAAAATCTTGTCATTGTGGCATTTTAGACAAGCTGCACACAATCTTATTTAATTTTTAACATAAAGGAAACTAATTTAACAATAGTGGCATTTAAATTTGCAGCACTTTCAGTATTATTTCTCTTTTTATTTGGCGGGGATTTATTCACTTTTATTCTTTTTCAATTTTCTTCTTTTTGACTTTTTCTTCATATTCACTTTCTTTTTGTCATACCCTCTTTTGATTTTCTTTTTATATATAATTTTTTTTGGAAATCATTTGCAAACTGAAAATAATTTACAATGTAAACTTACAAATAATGACACACACAATCACCTTGAGATCCTATAAAATATATGACCCTAACAGTGGATCCAGATGGGGATGGCACTTCTTTATGTGAAGTGTCAAGAACATATGATCAGTAGCCTTGAGTATCCAAAGTCTGTAATGTATGCATCTGATTTCTTTTTCTTTTAGGATATTTATGATAGCTTGTCAATCAGGGTTTAGGGCCTTCTCTGCGGTCTTCAACTCTAATCAGCAATTCATCCAATCAAATCAATATATATTGTAATATGTACAATGATGTAAATAAAAATTTTTATGCTAAGAAAAGTAGTGCTTCATCATCTTGCCATTGGCAGGACCACTAGGTAATTATGCTCCATCCATGCTTTTGAGGAAGAATGCATTATTTCCCCTGAAAGCATGAATTATGTATGGCCCTTTCCAAAGGTTATCAAATTTACCATGTTACCTTTGTATTCTCTCCTGGAATCCCACCCTAGAACTTTGTCTCTGATGTTGAAATCATCTACTTTAGTCCTTCCGTCAAAAATATTTTTGACATTTTCCTGAATTAATTGAGTTTTGTTGTAGACCTCCTTCCTTGACTGTTGCAACCGAATTGTTTGATTGGTTCTTCTATATACTTCATTTGGCTCAACTTGTAATTATTGTATTAGCTTCATGACCGGTACTCCTAAAGAGGATGGAAACAGAGCATCCATTCCATACACCAACTGGTATGGTGACATACAAATTGATTTCTTTGTAGTAATTATGTCATCCCAAAGTGCATTGACCAAATTGTTGTGCCAAGATTTCTTATTGTCTTCCAACAGTTTTTTAAAGATATTTACCAAAATTTTATTTGAGGATTCAACCAACCCATTACCCTGAGGGTAATAGGTTGTTGAATGTCTCAAAGTAATGTGGTATTTGTTACAAAATTCAATCATTTTCTTAGATTTGAAAGTTGTTGCATTATCAATATTAATTTTTTTGGGACAACCAAATCTAGAAAGGATATTAGTCTCAAGAAATTTAATAATGACAACATCAGTAGCAGATCTGGAAGGGGTGGTCTCTATCCATTTAGTAAATTAATCTGTGGCTGTGGGAATCCACTTATGTTGGCCAGAGGAAGGAAGACATATTTCACCAATGAAATCTAATCCCCATTGCTGAAAAGGGCTCTCAACTGAAATAGGCTTTAATGGCAGGGGTAAGAGTTTTATTTTTCCCTCAAAAAACTGGAATTTATGGCATGAAGTTACCTTCTTATGAATGTCAGGGAATAAGGTAGGCCCGTAAAAACCAGCCTTGAGGATTTTATTAGCAATGGCTTTCCAATATAGTTGGCCACCACAGTCACCTTCATGGAACTCCTGCATAATTTTCTTTGCATCATATTTCAACAAGCACTTAAGTAAAATTCCACCAAAATCATTCCAATATAACACATCTTCAGTGACAGAAAACTTAATTTCTTTTAATTTTATAAATCTTTATTTTGTTTTTTTTAGACCAGGAGGAGCATTTAAATTGAATAAAACATACAACAAGTCTGCATACCAGGGTGAGTTCAAAAATGCTTCATCAATCTGTGGAGTCACTTGTTCCTCTTGATCATCCAATGTTGCAACAAAGTTGATGTCTATTGTGTGAAAATTAGACTCTGACATCAATTTGGCTAGTCCTTGTCCTTTGATCAAATTAGTTGGTTTGATTTCTAAGTCATACTCAAGGATGACATCAATCCATTTCTCTCATTTTCCATCTGGTCCATTTTGTGTCAAAATGTCCTTTACAACTAAATTAGGTACATATGCAATAGTATGTGAATGAAAAATATTTACTCTAAAATATTTTATTGCTTTAACTAATGCAAAGGCTTGATTTTCCATGATATTATATTTTAAATATGCATCTCTTAAATCCTTACTGAAAAATGAAATAGGTTGTTCAAATCCTTCTTCAGTTTTCTACAATAAAACAATTGCAATAGTGTGTTCAGAAGCAAATGAAAAGATAATAAAATCTTTGGTAAAATTTGGACTAATCAACACTAGTGTTGTTGTTAATGCATGTTTAAATAATTCAAAAGACTGTCTAGCCTCAATACTCCATTTGATTTTTGAATCCTTTTTAAGCATGTTTGTGATATTTCTAAGAAGCTCTGCAAGATTAGGAACGAATTTCCTAAGGAAATTAATTTTGCCAATAAAAGACTAAAGTTCTTTGATATCTCTGTGGTGAATGATTTTTAATATTTCTTCAATCCTACTGGGATCAATTTTAATTCCATCCTTTTAAATAATATGACCAAGAAGCTTACCTTCCTCAAGGCCAAACAATGTTTTCTTGGGATTTAATGAGATACCATACCTTCTACACTTTTCAAACGCTCTTCTTAGATGTCCCAGATGTTCTTCATCATAATTTGAATATACGGTAATGTCATCAAGATAAATCTCAATAAAATGTCCAATCTCATCAGAAAAGGCAATATCCATTGCTCTTTGAAACGTAGCCCAACATTCATTAACCCAAGGGGCATCCTCACATACATGAAGGTTCCCCATGGAGTAGTAAAATATGTTTTATCCTGATCATCAAGATGTACTAGGAACTGGTTATAACCTCAGAAACCATCTAACAAGGATATCCTACTTGAACCTACTACCTTCTGTAATATATGATCCATTTTAGGCAAAGGGTAGTTTTCTTTCAAAGAAACCTTGTTACGATTTCTAAAATCAATAGACAATTGGATTTCTCCAGTTTTCTTCCTAGTAGGTACTATATTATATACCCATTTAGAGTATCTGAGAGGAACAATAATTTTAGCATCGTACATATTTTTGATGTCTTTCTCAATCAAGGGCATCAGAACAAGATTTATTCTATGGAGCTTTTGTTTGAATGGATTCTAGTCTTCCTTGAGTGGGATTTTGTGTTGTATGATACTAGTATCATATGCTTTAAGATCCTCATAGATCCAAGAAAAGACATCAATAAAATCCTTGAAAAAAGATATTTATTTTTGTTTTCTGACAATAGGCAATGATTTTGAAGTTTTATCATTTTAGGATTTTGTTCACTACCTATATTTCATTCTTCTACATCTACCCCTGCGGGCTCTATTTTTGGATTCTTTGCTACATCATTAAAATCAAATTTTTTTTCTAATGGAACTAAACCTCTAGGCAAAAAATTATCTTTAAGATGAAGTACTTTAAATTCTTCTTTTTCTGGATCAACTTTATGCAATTCTGATTTATGTACAACTTTATCTACATGGATATTTACATCTAATTCATCAAACTGTTTTCCTACATTATTATACACAACTATATGATTATCTGTTTGACCATCTAAATCAATTTTATTTTCCTCATAATCATCTTTGGACTGTAGAAAGTTTTCTATTTGCTTATCATTTCCAAAAACCCCCCAATACCTCATGTTATCTTTTACAACTGGATGGTGTTTAACCTCCACTATGTATTATCTGTTGGGATGAGGAATTTTGCATGTGTTGGTTGAAAAAGCCAGACCATTATCAAGGACATTTTGATTTCTAGGTATAACAACAAGATCATATTCTTCAAAAGTGCGTAAGAAATCAAGAACATCATTTATGTATGCTCTCAATATAGGATGTTTTACAACATATTCTCCTTTAATCCGTTTAATTATCAATTCAGAATCTCCATGAACATAAATTATTTGAGCACCTAATTTCTTCAATAATTGCAAGCCTAAAAGAAGTGCTTCATAATCTATTATGTTGTTGGTACATTGAAAATTTAGTTTTTATGAATGAGCTTCTGAGTGATTATTTCATGCGTTTGAAACCCACACACCTACTCCTGACCTTGCTCTACTACCAGGACCATAAAAAATAATATTCCAAAAGGGTTTGGTTTCAGTGTTTTGTTGTACAGTCTGAGTTTGATTTTCATGTGTTTCACAGATTTTATTTTCAGCACTAGTGACCTGAGCATCAATATCCCCATCATTATACATAATGAAGGAGTCTAAATCAGAGTGAATAGAGAAAATGGGGTAGTTATGTGGTTTCTCCTGACTACTCACCATGTATTTCATTAATGTTTCCCTATACAATCTTCTGTTTTGACCAAACACTGGGATGGTTGCATAGGTCATATCCATTTGGAGGGTACCTTGTATTTTTTCTCCCTAAGAGCGTGACAACATCATGCCATACTTTGGGGGAATATTTTCCACTAATATGTCCATTACTAGACTTTTAGCTGGGATTTGGGCCAAAGTGACACATAGATCCTTTATGAGACCTAAACATCTTACTTTGCTTGAATAAAATGAATACAAGTCTTTGTAGGGCCTAGTAATGTCATGACCAAGTTTCTCAATAACAACTTTTGGCATCAAATTATGTGAGGCACCCAAATCTAACATAACATTGTGAAGAATTTTATCATGCACATTGAGACTGGCATAAAATGGAGGGACGACTCCTTCTTGTGGTTAACCATCTACCTCTGGACCAATTAATAGTTCAGGTTGATCATCATTCAAATTAACAGTATCATTATTTTATCCTATGTTCAAAGCTTTCATAACTTGAGTTCTGTACAAATTTTTATTCATTAACTCAGTTAAAGGGATAGGAATTATCAACTTTGCTAGTTCATTTTCAATATTGAATGATGTTTGAAATTTATTCAAGTTCAAAAAGTCATATTTATCAACAATCTCTTTTGATACATGTTCTTTTTGTTGACTGGTGGTAGGAATGTATGTTTGAGTAGTTTTGGAAGAGTTCTCAACAATATTTTTAGCAGGAAGGTCAACTTTCTTTTTGCTAGAACTATCAGGAGTTTTATTAGCAATAGTTTATGGAGTTTTCTTTGAACTGGTGTCAGCAGTTTTCTTGACAGGGTTTTCATTAGTCTTTTTGTTTAGAGTATCTGATGTTTTCCTACTCTTAAGATTGTACTGTCTATGGAATTCCATGATAAAATTTTCAAATCCCTACTTATAGTCATATGATTCCTTAGAATCAAGTTCAATTTGGGATAATTGAAACAACTCTTGTTCTTCCTGAGTGAGAAACACAGTTTCATCATCATTAATGCCCATTAGATTTATCTGATTGTCTTTTACTTCTTCCACTATTTATCCATCTTCATCAGCATAGTTCTCCTAAAAAGGAGGTCTAATTTGCTGATCAGGACCCCTCTGTTCTTTTTGTTTAATCCAAGGAGGATCTATTCTAATGTTTTGATTTTGGTTTTGAGGTGTAGGTTGATTTTCCCTAGGTGCAACTCTCTCATTAAAATTAATCCTCTCCATCATTCTTTCTACTATTCTAACTAAAGAATCAATTTTAGCATCAACATAAGAAGTAGAGGGTTCTTCTTTTATGGTCACTCTTCTCTCACTCTTAAGTCTAGCTCTCTTGGCTAACAAATTCTCTTCCACACTTACTGCATCCCTTTGTATCTCTTATAATGTGGATGAATTTCTTTCCCTAAGCTGGTAAGCCATGTTTGCCTCAAAACCATATGGAAATTTAATTAAGGCTAAGCCTTGTGGTGGTTTAATATTAGCAGGGATTGTGTTGTACACACTATTGAATCTAGTGCAATAGTATTGTCCACTCTCTATTGGTCCTCTCCTAATTCTTTCATATTCAGATAAAATCTGAAGAGGTTTTTTCTTAATTTTCCATCTAGTAAAAAATGTTTGATGAAATGCAGGAAACTCATGAATAATAGTAGTAGGTAAGGCTTTAAACCATTTTCTCGCCTCTCCTGTGAGACTTTGTGCAAACAACCTTAGTTTCGCACTCTCCTCATCTACCTCCTGAAGGTTAAAACTATCATTCATCCTATCTACATGTTGTTGGGCAGTGATAGGTCTAGTTCCATCAAACTGTGAGATTCTTGTTTGATAATACTGTGGCATCTTCGCCAAAGGAGCTTGAAGGGAAAGGAATCATATCTAGCTTCCATTATGGGGATATGAGGATAAAAAATATGATGTGTTTTATTGGTAAAAGGTGGAGGTTGAACAGAAGGTAAAGGCTGAGCTAAAACTTAGGGCTTTGGTGGAGATGAAGGTTGGATTGTAGTTGAGGATTGGGAAGAAAAATGAGTTTGAGTTTCTTGGTGAGATAGAACTGGAGTGGTTTTGGAAACTACCGAAGGAGTAGAGCTTACTGATTTATGGGAAATTACCAGAGTAGTTGTGGAGACTACAAAATGTGTAGGACTTGCTGATTTAGGATGCTCAGATTGTTATGAGGTGAGTGATTCAATAGAAGAATTTAAAGCATAAATTTCAAAATATTGTTGGACATAAGCTTCATGAAAAGAAAGGTCTAATCCTGAGACTAAACCTTATAATTTGTCAAAATCTTGGAGGATTTGAATGTATATGTCAGTGGGAGCAGATTGGGTTTCGGATGAATTTATTCTCAAGGTAGCTTGATCTACTACTATTTGGTCTGCCCAATTGGTTGATATTTTTCTAAATAGGCTTTGTTCAAAGGGTAAATCAAACTCAATGTAGAAATTATAAAAAAATCATGCATATCTTGGATTCACCCGATCTAACAATGTGCTAAATTTAAATACTAAATCACTTCTACAAATATTTTTCGGAATTAAAAACACAATTTTTAATCACATGAACATGAAGAAATATCAATCACACACAACACAAATAATTTCCCGGGGAAATCTTACGGCTAAAAACCCCACTATCTTCTATTGTATATTATATCATGGATCATGAAAAAATTACATACAAAACTCTTCTCACAAGAGCGCTCAGTACATCAGCTAATTTTCTCATACTGTCATACAAAAATTGGCAAATTTCTTAGCCAATTTTCCATCTCTAGACAGTCTTCCTTCACTGTGCAATCCCTACTAAATGCAATCCTTGAATGAATGCAATCCTACCTCCCTTTTTTGCACAAGTATCATGGGCACTCCAATGAGTATTTTCCTACATGTGTGTGTTGAGGTATAAAAGGTATCTTTTTAACACCTATTTATCTCACATTAATTATCAATCCAGGAACGACTTTTTATTTCAAGAGTGTACTCTGTCTGAGGCTGCAATTCAATCTAAGAGTAATGCTTTTTAATATGTAGTACAATTCTCTAAATACAAGAGTAAATGGATGCTTGGAAATGAAACTTAACTACAATAACATGAACTCAAATGCTCTGAAATCCAATCATTCACTTAGTAAACATCAATCAAGGATACAGTAATGATAACTCTTTCCTCTAGAAATTGATGCAACAAGATAATCAATTTGAGAACGTGGGAGCAATAACCAGTATTCTTTACAGTTGATGATCCTGTTTTAAAGCAATTGAATGGAAATAAATCTTGAACTAAGTGTTGCTAATGAAAGGAAACTAGGAAAGCTCTCAATACCAAAATCTTTGCAATTAATCAACTGAAATGAACAACAGCTCTAGAAGTAAATGAACAACAAACTGTAATCAACGAAATTGAACAACAAATCCTATTTAATAAATCTGAACAACAAACTCTTAACTAATGGAATCGAATGGCAAATTCTATTGAACAACAATCTACAAATGAACAACAGTCAAACAGACAACAATCAATTGGAACAACAAATGTAATGAAACAATAATGGAAATACAACAACAAAGCTCTATTAAGGTATAACAAGAAAAATTATACAGAATTAAGATTCTTGTTAAATCATACAGGAACAACAACACGATTCATTAATATAACACACTGATATCAAATAAGCAATGAAACAACAAACCAATTAACTTGAAAATGTAATGAAAACAAATACAAACTATCACACGACGATAATTGAAAGGTAATGATACAAACAGCGGATCGATCCACCAGGGCTGGGCCCGTAACCACCAGTGAAACGCCGCTGGGCTTTACTCCAGAGTTAAAAAATTAAACGGCAACAAGATCTTGTATTAATCAAGCATAATAATGTTTACAAAAGTCTCTCTCTGATCACGAGAGTCAATAATAAATGACAAAGTTACAAAAGGAATGTTTAATCCATCGTTCCCCCTAACAACAATACATGCTTCTCCTTTTATAATTAGAAAGAGGAGAACGTAAATAGTAAATGTGATCCCTCATAACAATATTGGATTTTTCCCAATAACTTGATCAACAAGACAAGATATTTCCATCAATATTTCAACAGGAACAAGTCGAATTTGGATTTGCAGCTGAGATAATTTGGAAGACGGCCGCAACAGTAAATCTGAGAGAATCGTGCTCAAAGAACCTTTTGTTTCTCTCGATACAGGTCGAATTTGGGCAAACCATTCTTCACTAAAGTTAATTCGGTCTGTTCTGGACAAAACCCATGTTCCGAATTTTCCAGATTCTTCTCCATTTGCCCATAATATCAACCGCAAAACTGTCACTTCTTATTCTAGCAAATTTCTGAGTTGGAATATTGAATGATGTGCTGGAGATCAAATCTGCAATCTAGCAAATATCTTGGAGGCTAAAATGGTGAGTGCTATTATAAAATATATTAATAAATCATCATTGATAAAATTATGCATAATAATCATCAATTTATTAAAAATAAAGGAGAAGAAATAATATTTATCCATAAGAGCATAAATAATTATAAAATGGATTTATATGATAAATTATGATAAATTACATGATAAATAAGAGTATAAATGGATGAAATAGGTGTTAAAAAGTGGTCATATTAGCGGCTCAACAGTGTGCAAGCGGATAATGTCACAATTGATAGTCAACCTCCCTTTCACCTAGAACTCAACTGGGTCTCCACTAGACCTGACATGCATGCAGCTAATAATAGTAAATCCTCAGTTAAATGTGAGATCACTGATTGTGAATTAATTAACATTTAATTCACTAGATCTCTCACTAGTGTATCTTCAGTTACAACTAGCACAACTGAGTTTAACTCACTTAATTGAGTTAAAATTATTTACAACTTGCACCAACTCATGCACCATTGCACTTCGAACTCTGTTGCAACTAGAATTACTCTGCATGTCCCACCAACCAACCTCTAAATCGAAATTCACTAGCTAACTGAATTTTTCACTTCAGTTAACTATTTCAAGTCCACATTGAGAATAGATTACAGTTTAATGTCAATCTAAATTAAGGGATAATAAAAATAGAAATTCACCCAAAAATAGCCCTATGGGCCCCACCCTAGTGTAGGTGATTAATGCAACCAGGTGCTTAATTCACTAGTGTGGGTGCTGAATCTTCTTGTTGAATCTCAACACTCCTTCTCGAAAAGAAAGGGATTATCCTTCACCCCGATCCTGTCTCTATGGGATTCAAATTTTCTCCTGGTGAGCGCCTTCGTTAGAATATCTGCATCCTTATCTTCCGTGGGAATGTATTGAAGCAACATGATCCTCCTCTAAACACAATCTCTGAGATGATGATACCAGATATCTATATGCTTGGACCTTTCATGATACACAGGATTAATCGAGAGTTTAATGCAACTCTGATTATCACAATGAATCACTGTCGGATCCATCTGAGAACCAAACAAACCAACTAAGATCTTTCTCATCCAGATAGCCTCACATGCAGCTTGAATCGCTACCATGTATTCTGTTTCCGCTGAAATGAGTGCCACGGATTGTTGTTTCCTGTTGTACCAAGAAACTGCTATCGATCCAATGCTAAAGATCCCCCTTGATTTCCTCTTTCTGTCCGATGGACTTCCGGCCTAATTTGCATCCGTGAAGCCATGCAACTTCACTCCACCTGCCCTTTTGTACCATAGACCATACTCTGATGTGCCCCTCAGGTATCTCAGGACATGCTTCCCTGCCTTCCAAAAGAGCTTGGTAGGCTTAAACATAGCTTGACTAAGCTAGTTAACTATGTAGCAAATGTCTGGTCTCATGTTCACTAGATATATTAGCGAACCCACTAACTGTCGATAGACAGTAGCATCCACTACCTCTCTAGAAGTAGCATACTCTTTCCTCCAGTTTCCTGGAAGAGGAATATCCATGGGTTTGCATATTTGCATGTTAAAATTACCTAATATCTCCTTTGCATACTTGTCTTGAGACACAAAAATTTCACCATCCCACTGTTATATTTCCAATCCAAGGAAATAATGAATGAGGCCCATATCCTTCATTTTGAACTCGCTTGCAAGATCCTCCTTGCATGAGTGTATCAGATGCTCACCAATAGTCAAAATTAGATCAACAACATAAATAACAATGATCAATAGCTTACCCTCAACCACAATCTAGTACAGGTTCACATCTGCTTCACTTTTGGTGAAGCTCAGTCCAGTGAAATAGTTGTCTATCCGAGTGTACCAAGCACAGGGTGCTTGCTTCAACCCATACATCGCTCTTTTGAGTTTGCACACATGCGACTCATTGTTGAAGATCTAGAAACCTTCAAGATTCTCTATGTACAACTCTTCCTCAATGATCCCATTGAGAAATGCAGTTTTCACATCCATCTAATGAAAGTGCCAGCCCATTTGTGCTGAGAGTGCAAGGATGGATCTTATGGAAGAGTACCTTGCGAAAGGCGCAAAATTCTCATCATAATCTATCCCATCGATTTTTGAGAAGCCCTGGGCCACAAATATAGCCTTGTATTTATCCACACTCCCATCAGCAGCTTGCTTTACCTTGTAGATTCATCTCAAACCTACCACTGATTTGTAAACCAGTCTTGAAAAAATTTCCCATGCACTATTTTTGACAATGGAGTCATACTCCTCTACCATTGCATCAACCAAAGTAGGCTACTGCACTGATTCCTAAAAGGAATATGGTTTAGTCACAATACATTTTCCCATAAGAGCCATGTATCCAGTAAATTAGTCAGGAGATTGTCTTTGTCTGCGCTGTGAAGTAGGGGCTCCTACATTCTGTGCAGCATCAAGTCTTAGCCTATCAGCTTTCGTGGTATGCCTTCTGCCATTTCTGATGGATGGCTCTACATGAGTGATTTCCTCCACTCCATGAACCTCATCATGTGGCTAACCCACATCTGGAGACTCATCTTTGGGAACCAGCAGTTCCTCCTCTGCATGCAAGTCCATATCCCTCTCAAGGGACAACTGCATGGCTTTCCCCTCATCAATATTTATATCTCGTCACACAACAGTCATTCTGTTGTTTGGAAAATACACACGATAATTATGGGGTGTTTCTGTGTACCCCACAAAAATCCCAAATTTAGTAGTCGGTTCCAGCTTCTTCCTGGCATCCTTGGTCACATGCACATAAACAAATGAGCAAAAAAATCTTAAAGTGTGAAACATCAGGTTTTTTACCAGTGAAAGCCTCTTTAGGTGTACTCATGCCAAGTACTCTATGAGGACAACATTTTTGCACATAAACTGCAGTATTTCATGCTTCAGCCCACAACTTCATTGGTAGGCCCTAAACATGCAACATCACTTCTGTTGCATTCACAATCATTCTGTTCTTCCTCTTCGTAACCCCATTATACTATGGGTTATGAGGCGCTATGAGTTCTCTTCAAATTCCTTCTTTGCTGCAGAATTTCTTTAATTTTTTAGAGATGTATTCTCCACCATTATCACTATTAAGATCCTTCACTTGCTTCCCCGAATCTTTCTCCACCAATGCCTTAAACTCATAGAAATTAGAGAATGTTTGATCTTTCTTCTACATGAATTAGATCCAACATTTACGAGAAAATTCATCAATAAATATTACATAGTACTTATGTTTTTCCATTGAAGCAACCAAGAATGGTCCACACACGTATGTGTGAACTCTCTCAAGGATCCCTGAAGCACGGTTCTCCTTCTCATGAAAGGTGGACTTTACATACTTCCCCATGGTGCAACCCTTGCACTGATCTAACTGAGCAAGTGTTCCCATTGGAAGTCTAGTAGAAATTTGATGCATGACTTTCAAGGCTCCATGATGAAGATGGCCCAATCGCCTGTGCCATAATTCTCTCTCATCTCGGCTCACCACTTTCTCTGCCTTTCCTATAATGGCAGCGCAGCCATCTACCTCCAGATTGTAGAGATTCTTAACTTGAATCCCTATCCTCTTGGCTTGACCTTTTGCTTTATGTTGCAGGAAAGCTTTTCCATCACTAAAAACAACACCATAGCCTTTGTCCTCCAACATTGCGACTGAGACCAAATTTTTCTTCAGACCTGGTACATGTATCACATATTTTAATTGAAATGGTTTACTTGACTCCCTATGAAAGGTAATGGTACCAATCCCGGTAGCACTGTACTGTCTGTCCTCGCCCATCTCAATATGCATCTGGATATATTTCTCCTCCAAGTCACTGAAAAGTTCCTCATCTCCCGTCATGTGAAAGGAAGCGCCACTATCCAAATACCACATCGATCTTAATGAAATTGACACCATGCATGCAATCAAGGATAAGTCAAGATAAAATTGCAAGGCAAGGGCCTCCCTAGCTACAAATCCAACAACCTTATTTTTATTCTTCTTTTGTGGACAGTTAGTAGCAAAATGCCCATGTTCATGACAGTGAAAACACTTCACCTTGGACATGTCCTGCTTCTTGCCTATGGACTCAGATTTTGAAGGAAATTTCTTCCCTTTATCCTTCCTCACCTTGGTAGCCAAAGCACAATCTTCTTAATCCTCATTCTTAGATGAAGATCCATCTCTGGTGTTTCGTCTAAACTCCTCCTGCACCAAATCCAACCATAGTCATTCCCAATCCGACCATTTTTCTCGTTCATTGAAAGAGTCTTGATAATTGTGCCAACTCTTAGGAGGTCCTAGCAGAGCCAAGCTCACCAAATCATCATCAGCGACTATTATTCCCATAATCCCTAGTTCATCCTGACATTGGAAAAAATTCATGAGATATTTTGGAGTGGTGTCGCCCTTTTCCATCTTGATCTTACTGAGTTTATCTTTGAGCGCCAATTTTCTATGGTCAGTGCTGCTTTGGAATAGATCCATTAAAGCTTTCCACATAGCATATGGTGTGGCTTTCCCATGGAGACTTGAGAAAATGTGGTCTTGTACTCCCTCCAACAGGATCCTCCTCGCCTTTCCCACTTTCTTTTGCCATGCATCAAGATTGGCAGCATCTGGCTTAGGAACATATTTGTTAATGAATTCTTTCAATCCATTGTCTTCGAGTACTGCCTCCATCCCGTCCTTCCAAGAAATGTACTTTGAGTTGCCCTCGAGTTCAAACTCTAAACTAAAGCCATTGAAAGCCATTTCGATCTTGAATCAGTTGTAGCACCAAGAAAGTCTTTCTGCAAATTCGAATTTTTTCCAGTCACAAAATCAGCTCCTGCTTCACTTCTGCAATTTCCTATACTCTAATACCATGTAAAAATTATAAAACAAGCATTTATATCTTGGATTCACCTGATCTAACAATGTGCTATAGTTAAATATTGAATCTCTTCTACAAATCTTTTGTGGAATTAAAAACACAATTGCTAATCACATAAACATGAAGAAAGATCAATCACACACAACACAGATAATTTCCTGGGGAAAGCTTACAGATAAAAACCCCACTATATTATATTGTATATTATATCATGGATCATGAAACAATTACATAAAAAAATCTTCTCACAAGATCCCTTAGTACATCAGCTAATTATCTCACACTCTCATACAGAAATTGGAAATTTCCTTAGCCAATTTATTGTGTCCAGATAGCCTACCTTCATTGCACAATCCTTGTTGAATGCAATCCCTGAATGAATGAAATCTTGCCTGCCTTGAATGCGTAAGTATCATGGAAAATCCAATGAGTGCTTTCCTGCATGTGTGCAAGAGGATAATGTCACAACTGATAGCCAACCTCCCTTTCACCAAGAACTCAACTGGGTCTCCACTAGATCTGACGTGCATGTAACTAATAATATTAAATCCTCAGTTGCATGTGAGATCATTGATTTTTAATTAATTAATATTTAATTCACTAGATCTGTCACTATTGTATCTTTAGTTACACCTAGAAAAACCGAGTTTAACTCACTTAACTGATTTAAACTGATTTACTACTTGCACCAAATCATGCACCACTGCACTTTGAACTCTGTTACAACTAGAATTACTCTGCATGTCCCACCAACCAACCTCTAACTCGAAATTCAATAGCTAACTGAATTTTCCATTCAGTTAACTATTTCAAGTCCACATTGAGAATACATTACAATTTAATGTCCATCTAAATTAAAGGAAAAATATACATGGACCCAAAAATAGCCATCTGGGCCCCACCCTAGTGTAGGTGCTTAATGCACAAGTGTGGGTGCTGAATCTTCTTGTTAAATCTCAACACTCAATGTCTTGCAGGGTTACAAAGTCTTTTGGGAGTGAATCTGCTCTATGAGGAGGACTAGAACTTCCTTGGCTTTCAGTTACACTTTTTCTTTTTAGTATTTTCTCAAGGTCATCTACAATTTTTGCAGGCTTTGGATTCGGATGAGCTCTGGTATAGGCTCTTTTAGGAGCCAGAGTTATAATCTAAATGCACACACACACTTTTTATTTACACTATTGGAAATTAAAACCAATATTAAAATATTCTTATCATAGAATATTTTAACCATGTTATGAATTCGAAAGAAATTACAAATTTTTCAATTTGTCCCCAGTATGGTCGCCACTATGTTATCGTTATGTAATTTCTAAGATTGGGAGAATACGTCACAGAAGACAGCATCAAAACTACTTTGGAAGTTGGGATCTATCCCTGCCAGCTTTAGAGAGGGATCTCTCTTTAATATTTAACTTTGTTTGGAATTGATATTAGGCTAGTTATGATTGTGCTTGGTAATTGTTTGATTTTGATTGATTTTGTTTGATTAAATATTTATCTTCCCATTGGGAAATGGAGTCAAAACATAAAACTGAATTTTTGCATCAATTTTTAAAATATTTGAAACAGGGCAAGCTAGGTGCATTAATTGGATCCTTTGAGATTTTATATGAATGATGAATATTGTAGAAAAGTGAATATCACTTGAGACTGAAAAGATTTTAAATATCTTTCAATATAACTTCAAATAGAAAACATTTGAATTGTAAAAGCAACCAGAATAAGGTGTTTTATTTAACATGTCCTATTCATCACACTTTCTGTTTTACAATTAAGAATTTTGATCACAGAGAAAGGAAATAATAGTGGGAAAAAATAGAAACAGTAGAAACACTTCACCACTAACAACACCACATGAATCCTGAAAGAAGTCCTTGTATTATTGATGCTCCTGCAAAAAAATTAGGATTTACACTTGCGCAGTAGGCAAAAATATGTTCAGAAATCAACATCTAATACTTCAAAAAACGAAATATTTATATTGAAAATTACAAAATTGTTTACAATAAATGTTGTCTCAACAGACAGTGTATTATTAGCCTAAATCTAACAATAAACTCTAATCTATTACAAAAATAGGCTTGATGAGGGTGATCTGGCTCTTTGGCACGTTTTTTCAGGAATTTCTTGATGAGTAAGCCTACTAGTGGGTTGCTCTGGCTGTAATGTTGTCCTGTGAGCTGGATGCAATGCTATCCTGTGAGCTGGCTGCAAATTATTGCTCTTTATTACCTTTAATCTTGAAAATCAGTTATCTTATCCCATCGCTCTTCACTTGGGATAGTTAATTTGATGACTTTCCTGTAGATTTCATATACTTCGGTATATTTATCAAAAGTTGGCTTTACCACAAAAAAGTGGTTTATCTCATACTGGATGAAAATGTCATGCGTTAGTGCCTCCAAGAACGCTTTCCCTGTCATTGTGCCTTTGATGTTTGAAAAGTTAGTTGTATCTCTGGAAATCTCCTGCAACTTATTTGTATAATCTGGTTTATGCATTAGTTTGTCATTTATTACAAAAAGGGAAGGAAGTCCTTTCTAGGTTAAAGGTTCAAGTCTGCTAAAAAAATTGTTTACGACTATCTCCAAGCTGTGACATTTTTCCTCTAACTATACAATAAGTTTTCTTTTTTTAAGAACATTTTTTACTTCCAATATTATTTCATTCCTCTCACCCACTCCTAAATCCCGAAGATCATATTTTTTCTTAAAATTTAATAACTTAATAATATCATTAGCATTGGTTGGCTTATCTCCAAGTTCTTCTTTGTTTTTTGTAATGGCATCATTTTCCTTCTCTATCAGCTCCTTCTGCTCAAATATGATCTGTATGTGTTAAACAATATTTTTTCATCGTCCTTGCAATCCCCATCCCAAATATTTGAGGACCATTTCAGTGACTTCTTTGTATTGTCATCCCTTGCAAAAAGTGTCATTGCATGCCTTGGCATGTGAAGAACATTTTCTCTGTTGACTATTCCTGAAGAAGACTCTAAAAAACACATGATTTTGGGTTGGCGCTGGTAGGCAGTTATGGCCTCGCGCCCATAGAGAAATTTTCATTAGGCCTCACACCAATTGGCTCTCTGTCTTAGTGTATTGCCTGCGCCAAGATGTTTTTGGAAAGTTTTTAAAATAGAAACGAAGTTTCCATGCCCAACCACTTCGTGAGCGGAGTCATCATGGTTTGTTCGACTAAATAATGTCAAAGAACTTCCTTTGGCTTCTTGTTTCCTACATTTGAGAAAATTCCCAAAGGATAAGTTCTCCCTTCCACCTTATGAGGGATCCCAAACCACCTCTTGATTTCCTATAAATACATCCTTCTCACATAGTTTCAGCTAGTTGAATAGTCCTTACTATAGTTGATGTGAGATAGAGCAGAGAGGAATCCATTGTCGAGAGAGATTCTAGGCATTTTTCCTCGCCAAATCCAATTCCATGACGAATGTTTGAGACGCATTTAACTGAACCCATTGAAGGAGGATGCAACACCAAGGCTCTTTTGGTTGTAAAATTCTTCTCTATACTTATTAATACATGACTGGTTTTTTGGTTCCTATTTTGCGTTTGATGTATTTAATATTTTGCAATACATTTGATTCTACTTGACCAATTAGATAGTTATGAATGCAAGTGTTTTTTCATATGCTGTCATCATTCTCTGATCCTTGTGCAGGCACCTGAGTATTACCACTGAAGGACCGGGACGTGTCAAGATGGAGATCTGGAGATTGTTTCCACAACTACGACAAGAGATTTGGAATAAAGGTAGGTCATCTATCCCTTCTCAGTTTCATTCATAAACTAGGAGTCCGAAGGATTAACATGTTCCCTTGTTGCTAGACCCACCCCAGGGCCAGAGGGATCACCTCTATCCGCAGAGGGGATTTACCTGCACAATAGTATGCAAGGCCAAATTTCATTGATAGACTCCATAATATCAGTCCAAATTATTTCTTTAACTTCGCCCAAGGTATTTACAATGTTAGACTCCCTCTCAGATTTCTATAACCTTTCAATTAGCCTCTGTGATATTTGGGCTTCAGTTGCATGTGAACTATCAATTCTTTACTTTTGATCCTGTAACAATTTTACCTAGTCCTGAAGCTTCTTTATTTCCTCTGTCTATATTGATAAGTTATGCACTTCTTTAGTGAGCTACTCAGCTCCATCTGCTGTACTTGCTGTAGAAGGAGTTTCTGTAGGAAGAGTTGTAAGAGGTACAACCTCTAAAGGAACTACTGATAACTTGGCAGCCTTTTATTTTTCCTTTATTATTTTTTCCATCTCAGCTTCCATCTTCCTTAGCTGAGCATTCTGCCCCATGATGAGTTTCATCATATCTTCTTTTTGTGACTCTGTCTCTTCAATGTCTTTAGCCAAAGGGTCCTCTGTAGTTGGAAACTTTAGCTGCTTTCTTAATGCTTCAATGCTAGCATTTTTATTTTTAATAACCTCTTCTATAGCTCTGATATTGGAGGGAACATACCCAATCCTGATCACTAAGTCTTCCAAAGACTTAATCCTAGAATCCTTAGCCATAGAAGAGACCTTCTCCATTTTGAGTTGTGATTGGATATTAGCTAAGGAAATGTGCAATTTGGTAAAACTCATAGCAGTGTTAGTAAGTGTAGATGAAATCATTTCACCTGTTTTCTTATGCATCTCCATTTGATCAATGGGATGTATGTCTTTAACATCAAACTCAAATGCAATATTTTTATAATTAGCTGAGGTCTTGGGCTAAGGAATCTGTGCTTAGAGAAAGGCCATATGCATTTTTCCTTTATTTGAATCAAAGGCTAACAACAACCTACTCTGGGAGCTGGAATTCTACTTCCAGAATTGATTATATGTACTAGTCTTCAAAGATTCATTTTTTAATTCAATCTCCCTGAAAGTATCAAAAATAGTCTTCTCTTTCTCCCTTGTAAAAACTGTGTTGGTTTGAATGGCCTTCTGATGATCCTAAGAAGCAGTAGAAGTGGTATGATAGAGTGTGGTTTGACCCCCTACTTGTGAGGAAGTAGGTGTCTCTTTGTTTATGATGATGACTTCCTGATCTGAGTCTTTATCTATATTAACCTTGGGGTTGAGTTTAGTCCTTTTTCTGTACATGATTGTGAATTATTTACTGGAAGTGTCTATCATTGAAGGGGACTCCTGTTCTCTGATCCTTTTTTCGGCTTTCTCCCGTGGGACAGGAGTCTATGATACTGAAGTTGATACCAATTTCTCTTCAGCCTCTTATAGAGTATTCTTGGTCCATTCTAGCTTATTCATGTACCTCTCAATTTCTGGTCTATGGGTGTGAATATAAGGTGTAGATTTTTTCTCTACCATTATTTTGGAGATGGCACCCAATGAATCATATGATCATGTGAAACTAAGGCTGAACTGCATCTGTTTCAATAACATGTCTACTTCCTCCCTTGCTGCTCTGTTGTTACAAATGAAAGGTCCTATTTGCATCTTAATTCTAAACTAATATTTCTTCTTGGCAGACAAAAAATGTAGCTCATCGGCATTGAGAATTTGCATGATGTATTCAAGAGAAAAAATCCCCATTGGGAGGAATTTTGGGAGATTATATGGAGAAATTTCACATCCATAAATCCTTAGCTCTATTTAATTTTGTTAGAGGTACAAATCTCATGTTTTATTTTGATCTGAAAACTGCAAGACTTTCCTGATTTATTCATTGATTCTTGGCTCTAAATTGTTGCTAAGAAGACTGAGTGCTGGATGTACAAACAATTATATGAAATGTTTTTATGAATATTATTTTTTCTCATTCATCACCATTGAAGTCCAAAAGATGATAGATTGTTGATGTCCTTCTTCATCCATCTTGTGTAATGAAAACTTGAACCTGTCTCCCTCAAAATATAGAAACAAATATACTAAAAAAGAGGTATATTTAAACACCTCCACCATGTGGACTTTCAAAAATCGTTCATGAATGGAATCTACAAGGAATTGGCTGAAGTTGAATAGGATAGAAGGCTTGGAATTTGGAGAAAAAATGGACAGGAAACCTACAATATCCTCAGATACCCATTGATCTGAGTAATAACCAATGAGGTAGGAGATGACAGTACTGATTTTCTTAGATCTCTCAGGGAACATGGAAGATGGATAGGGAGGGTTTTTCTTAGGTAGATGGGCATCTTCAACCAAAAAAATCTCAAGGGTTTTAGCCCTTTTTTCAAATTCTAGCTTCTGATATAGTTCATTGAGTTCTTCTAGAGAAAAATGAGTGGAATTCTCTGTAATAGGGGCCTACATAATTTGATCTATAGTTTGGGCATTTATGGTGACTAGAATCGCTCCAGTAGGTGCAATAATAGCTCTCTGATTGGGTTCATAATAGGTTTGACATTTCCTGATGAATTTAGGGGCACTGTGGGTGTAGGGAAAGATATAATGAGGCAAATTGGAATCCCACAGTCCAATGTCATCATTTTTATCAAGGAATTTGTCTTCAAGCTAGCAATACATTTCAAATAATTCTAGCTCGCATAGGGTTTCATGGATTTTGTAATCCCTATAGGCTAGAGGAATGTGATCAAGGTCAATTGAGGGATATAGGAGTGGATTTACAGTTTGCACCCGGGTTTTCTTCTTGGGGGCCATGGTAAACTCTGTTTTGGTAGTGAATGAGGGTTTTTGTTAAAACAAATGGAGGTTATGGCTGAGAAAATGCTCTGTAATGAGGAAAGGTTGGGGATAAATACATAGAGTATCTTGACAACAGTTGAATTTGATATTCTAGCACTATATTAACCTGTATAAAACTTGTAAAAATCAATGAAAATAGTAAGGCAAAGGATCAAACATCAATTAAGCATGAATTTATACAAGAATGGGTCATTTTCTTGTTGATGGTGGAGTGAGTATGTTGGTTTAACGGTGAGGGGAGAATTTAATTAGCAACAGTTATTACCGTGGGAAGGTGTTTGATTTGGAAATGGATGGGTCGAGGTGGCGTGACGGGACTGGTGTTCAGCGAAAATATTAACGGTTTTGATACATCAGGGAAAATTCCTTTTTGGAGGGGTAGTGAAGTGGTAAGTGGTTTCGGTGCGGGGGGGAGGGGGGGGTGTGAAATCATGAGAAAACCACACATTATCCTAGGCCCAGTACTTAAAACCGCCCATTTTGAACACCCTCCCCAATGGTAAAGTTCAAATAAAATGGAGAGGGCGAAAAAAGAGTGTGGGCCATTGGATGAAAAGTGCGGGGGGGGATGATGTGACGGAATGGAGGGGAATTAATTGACGATCATTAGGAGTTGGATGGGGATATTTTGTCGGTCTTTGAGGTGGGGGATTATTACGATTTATTTCTCTATTTTCTGTTGAATTGAGAAAAGAGACCAAAAATCCCTTTCTGGACAAATTTGAGGTAAGATTGGCACCTAGACTAACGAGACCAAAATTCAAATTCCGAGGTGATCCTAAGTGCCTATCTTTATCAATTAAAGAAAAAAATT
This sequence comes from Pinus albicaulis, assembly GCA_034641835.2. Lineage (NCBI taxonomy): Eukaryota > Viridiplantae > Streptophyta > Pinopsida > Pinales > Pinaceae > Pinus > Pinus albicaulis. The sequence goes on along the minus strand of CM076579.1, from coordinate 1,681,338,385 downwards.
AATAAATTAAGCGAATTAATGGCCTCATAAAGCATACAAACCGTAAACCCTTTGCAACCACCTTGGTTGATGTTGGCCACACCTTTGCTTTGTACGGGACTTCAAAATCTATGATACGGTGGTAACACAACCTTTTAGAGCTACCTTTCTTTCGGATCCATGACAAATATATTGACCATGCGAGATGATATGCATACGTAGGTTCAAATTTTCCATAATACTATTCCCATAGACCTTTCAATTTCCGAACTCATTGAACTACGCCGGATCAACTATTTTCCCAGTGAAAGGCTTTGGTTACCCAAATCAAGAGATCATGTTCACAATCATTCTCGATCCATCAATCGGATGTTGCATATTCCTTTAACTTTGATGAAGTGCCATTATCCATTGAAACCCTTATCGAACTCTACTTGAAACTGGACATTCCTAAGAGATTCCAAATATTTCAGACTTTCCTCCCTCCATCAGTATTGTTGAACACATAATCCTCTATGGGTAGGTGTGGAAGGCAAAGAGTCACAAAGGAGTCTAAGTGACCTTGGAAGATGAATCCAAGGGTCACCTCTTTGTATTATAAATGTACATCATATCAATGGTAATGAGCAACAAATGCCTATCTTTCCTATTTGTGTGTTTTAGTTTCTTCACCCACCATGTGTGTGTTTAACATGGTATTAGAGCGGGTGATTGTTGGCCTTGCTCCAGTCAGCTAAATTCTAGCTGTGTTCTCTTCTCTCTCCTGAAATAGAAAAAAAATGAGCGTTCTCCCTCATAATAAGTTGGTCAGACCTGCCCCTCTACCATTGAGATATGTGATTAGAGCCTGAATTGTCTTAATTATCTATGCCCGAAATATTAGTGTTTTCTTTTTTTCTAGCGCTCTTGCAGGTATTAGTGAATGTCTCTGCAACATTCACTATCTCTACTATGCATAGAAACTCCCCTTGTCAAAGTTGTTGCAGTATGTTACTTAAATTTTAGCCACTCTAACATCGGCCTAGTCTATGCCTAAGAAAAGAACCATACGCACAAGATATTCTCAGCTCTACCACGCTCCTGGCCTTGCGGCCCTCTATACTCCTCCACTGCTCCACACAAACACTCCACCTCTCTATAGTAGCATCAAAGATAGCCTCTGCCCCGTCAATATCGCCTACCTTATTTTTTAAAGATACTAATGTAGAAACAGTTCCAGGTCGGTGTTTTATTTTAGTTATGTTCTGCAAAGATTCAATAGCAACATGATAATGACTCGCAGCTGCGACAACTTGGGCACGTAAAATAAGAGCCAATGTTGATTTCCTGGAGGTGAAAAAAGCTGATAGATAAGAAGGCGTGGCCATATGTCTAGAACTACCTCCGATCCAAGGCTTCTTACCTTCGCTATGACCTCAACACCGTTATCTCCTAAAAGCTCGAGGAGGAGAAGAAGCCCCCTAAAATTTCTTCTGCTACGTAAGTAGTTCATCTTTCATCTCTTTGATTAGCAAGGATGATTGAAGTAAAGTTGGTGTCACGCTATCTGGGAACATGTTGATAAGGGTCAATATAAGTTCCTGAGCTTGATCTAACTTGTTTACATTTAGTAACAGCAGTGCATGATTACAGTAAATTTCTTCCTTCAGTCTAGCAGAAATCTTATAATCAAGGCTATCAGCAAGTTGTAATCCTTGACCTCCACCACTCTTGTCAATTAATTTGTCAAACTTCTTTAATCCATCAAACATCAACTAGCTTCTGTTTTAGAATATTTTTATAGGATGTCATTTGATTTCCGTCATTCCCTAAGCCTATTGCACATATGTGAGCTGAACAGAAATGAGAGGGACAACTCCCAACTCCCCATACGAAGAAAACCAGGACGGGGTTCCAACCGATGCCAGAGAACGCTATTCAATGCCATCGTTAAAACCGCCTTTGCAGGAGCCTGTTTTTCCAAAACCTTTATTAACAATCTTCAAGCAAAAAAAAAAAAAAATCTACATCGATACAGTCAGAGAGGCCTTTAAATTGGTTCAAATTTTTTGATTTGAAGGTTTAAAGATCCATTTATAGCTGATATCAGGGTTTGTCAGAGCTTTAATGGATGATGTGGTCCTACAAAAGGTAGTGCAGCAGCACGAGGTGGACATCTTCTCACATTGCTAAATTAATGGAACAAAATTGTTGTTCATGGAGTTGAGTTGAGTTGAGCTGAGTTCAGTTTTATGTTCAACGTGGCATAGCAGAAGCGTTGAGTGGTTGGAATACGAGCCCAAGTGGTATTGTTATTTTTTAACCCGCCACTAGTATTGTTATTTTTCTTCTTTGTAACTCCTGCAATATTTCCTACTTTGTACTCTTCCCACTCAAATTGAATTTTAGATTCCCTTTGAATACCAAATCCCTATTCGCATTATCTCCTCCTTGAATGTTGAATTAAACTACTGGTGTTGTGTTAATATTGAATGTTGGTTCGTATACGTTGAATATTCAATGATGCATTGAATGCTCTCTGCAAAGGAAACAATGGTTGACATATGAATTATAGTGGGCACACCTGTGTTCAAGTTTTTTTGATGGTCGATGGAAAATATTATGGTTGGTGCATTGTTAGTACTCCATGCTGCATTAAATATACCATGTGTTGAACCTAAACTATGATTTGTCAGTGTTGCGCATTGAAGACCTTGTATGCCTTGGAGTTTATAAATGATCATACATTCAGACCATGGGAGTTCTTAGCTTCCAAGAATTTCAATAAAGGGATAACGCAAGTTGAAATTCCATAATTGGAAGTTCATGAAAGAAAAGGGTCTTTGAAGTCACTTGTATTCTTTTGAAAGTAAGTTGAATCACATTGTAAACAGGTGCATTATTAGTTGAAGCCGACACCCTTCATTTCTTGAGCTTGAATTGTTTGGAAAATGGCTAAATTTTATGAAGTATTACAGTCTTTGGAAACTTTAATACAATATACTATTGATGACACAATTCGAATCAATAAAAACACTCTCTTTGACATTTAGAATTTCTTGCATCATGCACAAGACAAGATTGAGTTTTTGCAGCTACAATCTCAATTCCAGCAAGAAGAATTACAGCAATGGATTCATCATTCTGAACCTGTTTCTATTCAAAAAATTGAAACTAACTCCCATAAGCAGCAATTCAGTAATGTTGTAGTCAACTCGCATTCAGTTCCTTGTACAAGAGAAGATTTACATCCAGATGCAGCAGCTCAGTCTGCATTTCCCAAGCCCATCATCAGACCTTGGGAAGAGCTTGTCCACAACAAGCACATAAATGGTCTTGGATATGACTGTTTCGGGAAATAACTCCCTAGATGTCGTTGGGTCAAAAACCTCCACAGATCAGGGCATGCTATTCAAGAAGGACTCACACAACCACGCTTGTACGCTAAAAACTAGATATTATCGATTGTAGAACTCACCCGTAGATCCTATGTTTGATGTAGATCCCGCAGGGTCCAAACCCCCAGCAACTCTTCTTCCTCTTCAACCTAGAAATCAAGAAGAAACATGCACGGAAATATAGTTGTACAGCATATATATTTCCTAAATGTCAGTGTAAACCATGTGAAACATCATATAAACAGTAATAAATGCTTAATTAACAATCTTTTCACATATGCAAGCAGATATTAACACGTGAATTCGAGAACAAGATGGTTCTTCTTCATTACGAACAGAATGTACAATAATAGAAAGGTGGATAGATCACCTGAATCCTTCCACGATCTTCGAACAGACCATCGTCCGGATCCATCCCGCCCTTGCCTCGCTAGGATTCTTTCAAGACTTGTGCACATGAGATGACATATAAGCTGATGAACATCTCCAGGAAACAAGGGTTTCCTGTAAAAATCTGGGAAGTGTAGGAGGCACGGGAAATCAGACTTGAATCAGGCTCCAACAGAGTATAATGTCTATAATTTTTCCTCTCTCCCTTAGGCCATGCATATGAAGGGCTTTTATACTCCCTCAAAGTAGTTTCAATCAGTTGGAAACAGTTGGCCACGGGCTGGGGTGGTTGAATTATAGGAATAACCATCAACCCAGCCTCGAAAATAGGGATTTTTATATATATTTTTAATGATTTTAATGGCATACGCGGAAAATTATCTCTGGACTCGCGTATACACGCGGAAAAGTCTGGGCATATTCGCGTATGGGATTTTAAACACTATTTTTTATGAACTTTTATTCAAGTCTGTGGGAATGGGTGCCCAAGGCCAAAGAGACAATCATGAATCACATGAGGGTGAAAAATGATGCTATAACAGATGCCCCCTAATATATGAGGTTAGAAGGGGTACATGATGGTCGAAATGTATTATGTGCATAGAAAGAACTTCGCGAGGACAAGAGAGGACTTCACCAGATTTCAGCCTGCCAAAAACCAATGAAAGAAAACAGAGAGTCAGCTCATGTCTGAGGCGGGCATACCCATGCTCAGTCAAAAATATATCCATATAAAAAGTAAAGAATAGATGTAGAATGTATACAAGTATAGCTGAACTAAAAGTACACAATGAATCATCTGAGCACGGCCCGGAAGTACAAGTCGGAATCAATGTCCAAGTATCACATATAGAAAACTGATCAATGATGCTGAAAATGGATGTCTGATCACAAAAGTAACTGAATCTCCTGTTTCGGGGAAATCTCACCCTAGAGGTTGGTTGGGGTACAACCTCCACAGAGCAGGGGCATGCTACTTAACAGAGACTCACACAACCATGCACGTTCAGAAAAACCAAATAGAGTAGAATGAGAAAGTTACCCGTAGGTCCTATGGTTGATGTAGATCCACGTGGGGTCCAAACCCCCTGCAACCGTCCTTCCTTCTTAACCTGAAATACAAGAAGAAACCAGCACAAAGGACAAGTTGTACAACATATATCTACTCTAAATGTTAGTGAGATTCATATAAAACATTAAATAAATCATAATGAATGCTTGTATAACAAATATTCTCATACATATAATCATACACTAACACGTTTATTTCGGGAACAGCATGGTACTTCTGTATTATAAATAGCATGTACAAAAGTATCGAGTGGAGAGATCACCTGATCCTTCCAAGGCCTTCGTAGACCGTCGTCCGGATCCGTCTAGCCCTTGCCTCGATAAGACTCCTTCCAAACTGGCGCATACGAGATAACATATAAAGGGATGTGTATCTCAAGGAAACAAGGGTTTCCTATAATGAACTGGGAAAGTGCAGGAGGCACGGGGAATCAGACTTGGATAGGGAATACCAACAGAGTATAATATCAATAATTCTCTCTCTCCCTTAGGCCATACACATGAGGGCTTTTTATAGTCCCTCTAAGTAGTTTCAGCAGTTGGAAATAGTTGGCCACGGGCTGGGGTGGTTGAACTACCTGAGTAACCATCAACCCAGCGCGAAATTAGGGATTTTTTATATATTTTTTAATCATTTTAATGGCATACGCGGAAAATTCTAGCTGGACTTGCGTATACACGCGGAAAAACATGGGCATAGTCGCGTATGGGGGATTTTACACTGTTTTTAAGTGAATTTGTCCAAGTCTATAGGAATGGGTGCCCAAAAGCCATGAAGCAATCATGAATCATGTCAAGGTGAGAAATGATGCTATAACAGATGCCCCCTAATATATGAGGTCAGAAGGGGTACATGATGGCCTAAATGTATTATGCACATAGAAAGAACTTCGCAAGGACAAGAGAGGACTTCACCAGATTTCAGCCTGCCAAAAACCAATGAAAGAAACCAGAGAGTCAACTCATGCTGAGGCGGGCATACCCATGCTCAGTCAAAAATACATCATATATATAGAACGTACTGAATAGATCCAACATGTATACAAGTATAACTGAACTGAAAGTACATAGTGAATCATCTGAGCAGGGCCCGGAAATATAAGTCTGAATCAATGTCCAAGTATCACATATAGAAAGCTGAGCAAAGATGGTGCAACTGGATGTCTGATCATATAAGTAACTGAATCTCCAAGTACCAGATCATAAGTGGTGGAATCAAACGGTACAATCACGCAACTCGGGAGCCAACATATAGGATGCTGCTGTACTGAACTGCAACATATAAGGGTGGACGACATCACTGGCAGAAACTGAAAGGACTGTCACAAGTGAACATAAAAATGCTGATGCAACCCGAGGTCTTCACCGATCACTATGGCACAATTCTACACAATGGGAATAAATGAGCTGAAGTCGACCATGTGAGAAATTGTTGGATTACCGGTCAATAATGTATACCGTTAACCAACGCGAGACAACCCACCGATAATGATAATGAGTGTCAAGGTGCCCCAGTACAATCTGACAAGTGCGAATGAATGAGTTGAAGTCGAACACTTGAAAGAATCTACCAATCAGGAGGCAATGATGAATCCCCACCGTCGATAGCGAAGAGTCTGCCACTGATGACTGCAAACCCTAAGGTACTGACAAAAAGACTCTAGATCTTGTTCCCAGAGCAATGAGTCGGAGTCGATGGGAAAAGATCTGCTGGAAGGAAGGCATTAAGGCATCCCACATCAGTCCAGCGCGAGTGTAACCCGCAGGCCAAGATTTGGAAGGAATTGGACGAAGTAGAGTGATGGAACCAAACCGAAGTACGTTTCCGACATGCACAAGATGAAGCTAGCGCACGGAAGAAACCCTCTGAACCAACCAATAATGAAAGCTGACACAGAGGCGAGAAATCCACCGATAGGGTCAAATGGAAATCAAGGTACTACATGAATCCCAAGTGTGATAATGTGTGCTGACGTCGAACACAGGGGAAACCACTCAGTCAAAGACCCATGATGATGATCAAATGCTGAGCACGAGGTCACCTATCAATGATGGAAATAGGCCCAAGGTGCGGCTCTAGGTTTTCTCTTAGAGCAATGTGTCGTAGTCGATAAGAGACAAACCCGCCGGCAAGAAGTCAATGGGGACCCTCTCAAACCAGCATGAGCAGAAGACCAAAACATCTGATGTGATAGAACATGATACTGACAAGACCGGGAAGGACGACTGAATAATGAGTCAAGAGACACCGCAGAATGGCCGACTCAGGCTAGACTTCCCTTGAACAAAAGCACGACTCGTGATGACCATGGCAGTAAAAAGTGACATTGTATAAGTCTGTTATGCAGGAGGCACAACAAACTCTCCATATGATTGGAAGAGATAACCAACCGGGGGAGAACTGACAAGTGAAACATGGTAAAGGCTGAACCTAGGTCAAAACTAGAACCATCCCAAATGAAGGAAACATATATAAGTATATGTGCTTTGTTCAAGGGCGACAAACTGACTCTGTACTGCCATCAAAATAACGAAGATACATCCCGTTCCCGCTCTTTTTGTTATATTTGATTTTTTTTGTCTTTTTCATATAATAAGCCTGAAAAAGAATAAAAGAATGCTATAGTACAATGGATAGAACGAGTATCAAAAAATCAGATGCACTAGTTCCTGGGATTGGAACAATCCTATGCTCAATGCAAGGTGGCAAAAACTGGTAAGCGATACTCAGAGGAACGTTCCATCCATGGGTAAAAGGTGTCAATTCGTGATAGCTAAGTGCATGCAATGGTTAACTTGTACAGAAAGTCAAGGTCAAAAGTTGGCTTAAACATCGAGTCCAAATGAAGCCGGCTAAAGGCCAGGATAAACAAGTAGCTAATATGCAATGCAGTAATACAACTTAACGACACCAGGGAGCCTCTAGGGTATAAGCCAGAAAAAATGATAAGTGATGAAGAAGAAGAATGAAGCTTCAGCACATAAGACATGGCGGGACTAAAGAGGACTCCCGAGCCTACATAAAAAGCAGCATGGGCAACAAGTGATAGCGAGGAACTAACTAGGAAGCCCATGTAAAGGAAGGCTCTACCATCAAGTCATGATTAAATAATCGGCGAGTGAAATGGGTGTAATACTCATGACTTGATGGGATCGACCCTAAGGCAAGTGATCAGTATGGAGGCTAGTATGCAAGATGCAACGGAAAGTGATTCCCTAACCTATATGCCAGTGAAGATCATATACCTGCCGTGAAGAGTCTGAAATCATGGATCAAAAACCGGGAAAAATCTCAAAATCGTCAAAATGTACCTGAAAATATACCAAACCGGGCACTTCCAAGCAATCGAGTTATACAACATAAGACAGATCGAAAAAATAAGCATAAAGAAATTTTTGCAAAAATTTCCAATTTTTAGCCATAAATACACAAATTACCTCTCAATTGGTTCATTATTGCATAGCTGATTTGGAAAAAGAGCTCTGGAGCTAAAAACTTGTTTCGTCAAATCAGGAACAACCGACCGTCGGAATTCAGCGAAACTTCAGGTAGGCTCCTTAATCATCCTGTTTATTCATTTTGTCCATTTGAAATTTAAAATTAAGTGATTTTTTGCCTTAAAACCCTTGCTAAAATATGCGTACCTGCGCATACGCGAGTTCAATGAAGGAAACCCGCGTATACACGCGACTGTGTACGGGGAAAACCACGTATGCGCAGGGCCGAAACTTAAAAAGCGTGGCTAATGCAAATTTTGATGAAATTTCTCAGGATGACCATTTCATGGAGGGAATGTGAGCATAACGCAATAGAACAAGAGGTCATGTAGGATCGCACAGCACAAAATATCCTCCGAAACTGTGGATTGTTCAAATTCTTTAAAATGCCCAATATGAAAAGTAATGTGCGATTGCTAGAAATGCTCGTAAATTACTGGGAACCAGATCAGGATTGCTTCATAATTGATCAGATGCCACTACGCATAGAAGTGGAGGATATATATTTCATCACTGGACTCTCCAGGAGGGGAGATCCAGTGGACTTACACGGAAAGCCCCTGGGAGGGTTAACCGTGGAAGACTATGTCCACATATATTGCGTAGATAATTCCAAAAAGGTTGGAACACAGATTGCAATTAGAGATATCAGGGATTTGCACATGAAGATCCTCCTGTTCACCATCAGCAGAGTGGCAGGATCTGCCTCACTACATCAAGCGTCTAGGACGCAAATGAGCATAGCTGTAGAGTGCTTGGTTCATGTGTACGATTGGTGCACAGCCCTGTTACTGAACATGAAACAACAGCTGACCTCCATTCGCCAAGCAAAGACAAAACACTTTGGCTATGGGACCATTTTGACAACATTCTTCTTTGAGAGGATTCCAGCTTTGAGACCCAGAGTGATCTCGACCATCAGCAGCCCGCTGGACCCAAGAATTGCCTGTTGGGCAGACATGATGAAGAGACTGGGGGGCAGCGAAGTACCCCGCACCACATGGGACGATGAGTTCTTCCTTTGGTGGGGAGAACAAATCATCGCAGTGGACGACTATCCCTATGCTGGGATGGACTTCTGAGGAGATCCAGATCTAGTACTTCCACCCGGCGCAGCATGGGGAGCAGTCGGTAAGCTTTTGCAAAAATTTTTGACTTATATAATTTTTTGGATTTTTCAAATATGTATGAAAAATGAAAAACACACATGTTTTTGATTGGATTCATAATGACTGACAATAAAAAATGATCATGTTTCAGATGTTGGACCAGTACGACTTGAGGGTCTCCCATGCCATAAGCGTCGCAGGGGTGAGGCAGAGACAGTGGACTCAGACAGGACACTCCAGGCCGTGCAGAGAAACTTGGAGGGATTGACCCGCCAAATCCCTATGGCTGCCGTGGAGGACTTGCCTGAGGCCATCCAGAGACGGGTAGTAGGAGTACCCCGAGACTGGGTTAGATTATTCCGCCGTGTGGCCATTGCAGTTATGTTCTATAGGAACACGACTACTGGACAGGGACCTCAGGAGTAGACAAATTTATATATTAGATGACTGTATATTCTTTTTTGAGACTGAACATGATGGGGCATAAGCCCAAGTTTTGTACGGCATTTATGGATCCAAAATTTTGTAAAGTTTTTGAAACACTCTGATGATATATATATATAGCGATATTTGATGTGATGTGATAAATGTATCAAATGTATGATGTTTTTGATGATTAAAAATTTATTGTATTGAATGATTAATATGCCAATCCAAAGCTTGATTAGCCAATGAGTCAGCAAACCAATTGTCAGCTCGAGGAATATGAATGAATGTTAAAAATTGAAATGACCTTTGTAACAAACGTACCCTCAAGAACAATCGTAATAAAAATGGATCTCGTACCCGATAAGTGTTGTTCAACTGCGACACCACCAGCTGGGAGTCCAAGAAAACTACCAATGAATCAACACCCAAAGATATTGCCTCCGAGAGTAGATGAACCACTGCAGTGTATTCTGCTACATTATTGGAAGCAGGACCAATGCAGACTGCTCTTGACACTAACAGCTGACCGGATGGATAATGAAGCACCCAAGCCGCGGAAGCTAAGTTCCGGGTGTGTCTACTAGCACCATCAGCGAAACCAAAATGACTCATGACATCCAACACAACTTGCCAAAGCATATCAAAAACATCACCAACTCATCAAAAACCGAAAATCAATCAGATATGTACAAAGCAAAAACTACAAATATATACAAAAGCAAGATGCCAGGCCAAAGCCTAGGCATAATACTTCTTCAAATAGAGCCCATTTCGAGGCTCCGGCAACTCGTTCCCTTCGAAGTCAACCAAAGTATAAGCTCCTTTCTTAAGGACCTTTTTAACGATATAAGGGCCATACCACATCGATTTAAACTTTCCTGCCCCCAAGGCATCTTTTTCTTGGGCATATACCAGAACAAGGTCACCTTCGGAAAAGACCCTAGGCTTAATCGCCTTATCGTACTGAACTTTAACTCTATTTTTATACGCTTCGTTCATCGTGGCGGCATCTCGACGCTGCTCATTGAGATGTTCCAGATGAAGAAGCCGCTCTGCTAGACTAGAAGTGTCAGGAAGAAGCTCAACAACTAATTTAAGGGAAGGAATCTCGCATTCAATGGGAAATATGGATTCCACCCCGTGCACTAGCTGAAACGGAGTAAAGCCAGTTGCAGTTTTCACTGACATCCTGTATGCCCAAAGTGCAGGATATAGCATAATATGCCAGTTGGATCTATTTTTATCAATTGTCCTTTGAAGAATTGTCTTCAAGGATTTATTCACGGCTTCCACTTGCCCATTGGCCTGAGGATAATATGGAGATGAATGCTCCTGCCGGAAACCCAATTTGAGAGCCAACTCAACCATCATACTATTCTGAAAGTGACTGCCATGGTCAGTGACAATCTCTCTAGGTATACCGAAACGAGCAATAACTTGGTTGAAGAAGAAAAGAGCTGCAGTCTCACCATCGTTCCCAAAAGTAGGCATAGCCTCGACCCACTTCGTAAAGTAGTCTACCGCTACAATGATGTACTTGTGACCTTTTGCCGAAGGCGGGTTACAAGTAGTAAAATCAATACCCCACTTTGTAAAGGGTCCGACAGTAACGACTGGAAAAAGCGGAGCTGGATAAGCGCACATTTTTCGAGTATAAACCTGACAAGGATGACACTTCTTGACCGATTCAATACAATCCTTGAAAATCGAGGGCCAAAAGTATCCTGCACGCAAAATATTTTGGGCTGTAGCAAGCCCAGATAAATGACCCCCACAAGCTCCACTATGAGAATCATTGAGCACAGCCTCAGCTTCCTCGAGAGTTAAGTAGCGTCTTAGGATTGAATCAACCCCTCGACGGTATAAAGCATCACCAATAATCAGATAATTCTTGGCTAAGTGACGCAGCTTACGATGCTCATCTTTCGAGAAAGAAGAGGGAAACTTCGCAGTCTGGAGATACACAATGATATCCCCATACCAAGGATCCTGTGGAGAGATAAGAAACAAGTGTTCGTCCGGAAAGGACTCATCATAGATCATATCCTCTCCACAAGGCAACTCGGAGATCAATTCCGAAAAAACTAATGACTTCTTGGATTTGGCAGACATGAACTCGAGATCAAATTCTTGTAAAATCACAATCCATCTATTATATTTGCCCCCAATCACTCGCCTGCTGAGGACAAACTAAAATGGATTGGCAGCTGCCAAGACATAAGTTTTGCGAAGAATAATGTAATGTCGGAGTCGCTGCACAGCATGGACTGCTGCTAAGGCTAACTTTTCTATCGTGGTGTATCGAAGTTCAGGTCCTACCAGTCCTCGACTAAGGTAGTAAATAACATGCTCAACAAGAGCATCATCCTCCTGAACCAGAACCATACCAATGGTAGATTCTGCTGTAGCTAGATACAAAAGAAAATCTCTGCTATAATCGGGTGGACTCAGTAAAGGAGCAGAGGTCAATGCCTTTTTCAAAGCATCGAACGAGCGTTGAGCGTAGTCGTCCCAGAAAAAAGGAACTCCTTTCTTCAACAGTCTCATATATCCCTTTGTAATCTCAGCATAATTTACGATAAACCTCCGAAGAAAATTAGACTTTCCTTGGAGACTTTGAAGCTGACGGATTGAAGACGGGGGAGGCAACCGAAGTATTGCCTCAACCTTGAAGGGATCTACCCTTATCCCTTCCCTAGACACTATGAATCCCAATAGCCGACCGGATGTAACCGCGAAAACGCACTTGTTCGGATTCAATCGAATTTTATAAAAACGACATCTTTCAAATATTTGCCGGAGGTGACCTGGATGATCCATCCTCTTTCGAGAATGAGAAGCTAAATCATCTAAGTATGCCTCGATAATTTTCTTGATGTCGTGGAAGGCGTAAGACATGGCCCACTGAAAGGTAGCTCCAGCATTTTTAAGGCCAAAAGGCATTTTCTTATATGCAAACGTACCCCAGGGACAAATAAATGCGGTCTTATGTTGATCTTCTGGACGGATAGTAATTTGATTATAACCAGAGAAACCGTCCATGAAGGAGAAAATCTCGTTACCGGCACACTCGTCAATAATCTGATCAATGAAAGGTGTGGGGTAATTATCTTTAGGACACACCTTATTCAGGTCTCTGAAATTGATGCACACTCGAATCGTTCCTTGCTTTTTATCAACCGGAACGGGGTTTTAAACCCATTCAGTTAGAGGAACTGGGAAAATGAATCCCGCCTTAAGCAGCTTTTCAACTTCAGCTTTGATAGCTGCTGCTTTCCTAGGATTAACTGGACGAAGTTTTTGCCTGACCGGCTTAGCGTTTTCATACGTCTTGATCTCATGCTGGACAATAGATTGGTCTATGCCAGGCATTTCCTCATAAGACCAAGAAAATACATCCCTATACTCTTTGAAGAGCTCGGTATAGATTTGAATCTCCTCACGGAAACATTCAGCTCCAATGAAGACATTCTGGACAATATTGGGATCCCTGGAGATGTTCACCGGGATAGTAGGAGAGATCACAGCCATGTTCCCTTCAGCATATACCTGTGTTGGTGCCAAAGGGCTCAAGACTGGGTGAACAGGACCAGGAGACTGAGGACTTGGAAAACTTGTTTCGACTTCGCTCAAGTCAGGTAAGAAGTAAGACCGATGATGCAAATCATCCCACGGTCTATCTATACCTGTCATCGCTTCCAGGATGGCCTCTTCAGATGGAAGAGTGGTATCTAGACAATCCTGGGCAGAAGAAGAAGTAAGCGTCCAAGCCGGAGCCACATCACCATCCAACTCTTCCGTCGAAAGAGGAGTTGGATCAGATTTTGCAGTGTCAACAATAGACTGATATGCAATCTCAGCTGCAGAAATCGAGAATGCCATTCCACCCACTTGCCCTTCCTCCAATGTGGCTGTTGGAGAAGGTAAGGTCCAAGGGTCCGAAAAATAATGAGTTCGAAAGAACTCTCTTCGAAGGGGAGCCTTGGAGGATGAAATAGCATTAATAGACACCTTAGGAGGAGGAAGATCGAAAGATCCCATCAGGGAAGAATACATTCCAACTCCTAGATTCTCAACAAGCGCCTTAGTATTATCCAACTTAGGAACAGATGAGTCAGAAGGCGCATTCAGGTCTACTTGAGGACAGTCCAGTTGATCCACTGTGACAATCCTCCCTTCGTGGGGGAAACATACAATTCGAAATAATGAGGATGCAATGGCATCCATCTCATATATCCAGTTCCTCCCCAACAGAAGGTTGTAGTCCAAGGCTGCATCCACTACCTCAACTTCTATGTTAACGGTTTTGCCCCCAACACAGATGGGCAAAGTCGGGACAATACCATGGGGTCTGTGAGAATGACCATCGAATGCAGTAAGAACAGTGCTAGATGGAACAGCTTTGGGAGATCCAAGTGTCTTCCAGCATGCGAGAGACATCACGCATGTAGAAGCACCCTCATCAACAACCGTTCGAAATATATTGGTCTTTCGATACGACGATTTAATATGAAAAGCCATGTGATGAGGAAGTCTCTTCTTAAAATTAGTCATATCAAAAGTAATCAGAAGAGAATTTTTCGGATCAACAGCCCCAATGGCAGTGAGCAAAGCATTGCGCTGAGCCGGACAAGACTGGAGTACCTCTAAAGCTGACATAGCACAAGAAGGACTCGCGCCGCATCTTTCACAATTCCAGGCAGCCCCGCGGCACTGCCTTGGATTAATCGTTGACCGCTTAGAAGATGCTTTGGGCATCCGAGGCATAGACTCAACAGCTGGCTTAGTAGGCTCGTGATGTGAAGCGGCTCGCAGCATCAGAACTTCCTTAGCTTTCGAAGATTCCTCTCCGCCATAATCACTAGGATCTGGGTAGCGACATCCACGTGAGCACTCATCACAAATATATTCGATGGATTTCCCCCTTTCCGGGTACCTCCCGTATAGCCCCAGATTTTGGTTCGCGTCGAACAACTAATCACGCTTCGGGGGAAATGCGGCTTGTTAGCACAAATTTCGGGTTTCGTAAGAACCCCCGCCGGGATAACAGTACTGTTATCCCGAATTTTAGGGCAAAGGTGTGTGAGATGGTCTCCAGCACAAAGCTTGCATGGAAACTTCACTTTCTTTTTCTCCTTTTGACCCTCACCAACACGCTTGTTGGTTTTATTTGCATTGCCCTTCCCATTCTTGCCCTTCTTCTTGTTATTCCATCCCTTCTTCTTCCCATCGGATTGTTGATTTCCTTTGGGATCATAAGTTTGGACAACATTTATGGACAAAGACCGGGAAGGTGATGAATCAGCAGGCACAGCCTGACCAGAAGGAGCAGATTGTAAAGACAACTGCTGCAGTCGAGAAAGCAGGCTGGCTGCACCACTATTGACCGATCCGACAAGCCCATCACCATGCGGACCAGGTTTAGTTTTCGATAAATCCAATTTGGAGCGAGGAGCATTGGGAAAATACTTATAAAGTACCCCAGACTGAGAATAGATCAGTTCTAGCTGCTGGGCCCTAAAAATGGCCTGCTCCTCAGAAAATACCCCAGATAGGGATACATCTTTTGAAATATCTGACTGTAGAGATTTCAAAAACCACTCGAGAAGGAATTCACCTGGAATATGAGCTTTGATAAGCCTCTTCCTTCTCCTCCATTCCTGAATGTGATCAGAAATGTGAGTTGCCTCATCCTGCTTAAAATTAGCCAGGAGTTCGGTCCCAGCCTCATATTTGACAGGCAACTGAAAATGGTTAAGAAATGTGACAGCCAACTCTCCAAATGTGGCGAAACTGCCCCCAGTGAGCTCTATGTACCATTTGGCAGCATTTACAGTTAGGGTGCGTTGAAATAATCTCAACCTAATCGAATCATCGATCAGGGAGTTCGATGAGCACCATAAGTGGAAAGTGGTGATGTGGTTCGCCGGATCCTCTCCATTCTTACCTTCAAATTTTGGAATGTCTAAAGGAAGTTTGGTCGGGACCGGAGGCCACCCCAGACTATACCGAATCGGATCATTAGTCAACTTCGACAAATCTGGCAAGTTTAACGTTGCCAGAAACGGTAAGCGAGGCGGAGCCTGAGAATTCCATCCTTGAGGGGAAGGATTCCCAACATTTTGAAAAGAATAGCCTGGATTTGATAAGGCACCAGGCTGCCAGAAAGGACTCGTAGAAAACGGAGAAGAACCTCCTCCCCACGCCGAGTTACCAAAGCCCAGACCAGTTCCCCCCGCTGAAGTGTTAAATGAAGAGGAGAGCCCCTGATAGGGGTTCCAAGAATTAGACAGAGGAGAAAAGGTCTGATATGCACTCGACGAAGGGAAAGAAGCATTCCCTTGATGACCTGCGAAGAACTGGTTCCCTGCCCCAGCCGTAGTAAACACAGGATTCCATCCTGTAAAAGTAGTCGAACTTTGCCCCCCAGACCAAGGGTTGAAACTCTGGGTCTGGGACGTAAACGGAAACGACCCTAAAGAAGGATTGGAACTGGGAATATGCCCAGTCCCAAAGGGGAAACCCTGAAAGGAAGCTGATCCACTAGCCATGTTAGACATGGGCGTAGATCCAGCTGCACCGGCGGAAAAGGAAAAAGAGGGATTTCCACTAATGGACATCCCCGAACAAAAAGGACCAGAATGAGAAGCATGTGCTTGGGTGAACCCAGAGCCAAACACAGCAGCACTAGAAGCAATCGAAGATGAAGCAATAGTGCCCCCTGCTTCGACAGAAGCAGGAGTCTGAATGCCTGCAGCACTCACGGTAGAAGCCGCGTTCCCAGTCGTGGCCATCGAAAGATAAGAATGATATGGAAGATCCGGCGGTCTCTCAGACTCCGGTCTGATGTACTGAAGAACAAACGGATGATCAGGAGGAAGAGGAGATGGACCTGTAGCAGGAGGCTCAGGTATGTCTTCAACTTGAAAATCTTCTTCCTGAGGAAAAAGAACTCGCGAGGTGAGTGGAACGCTCCTCTCGGGACCGACACCGGAATCAGCAACGAAACCCTCAGATCTTTGTGGAGGATCACTCTCCACAGCGTCAGACGCTACCGGATGGTAACCACCAGCTAAATCGCTCCTACGCCTTCTCGAAGAAGGCTCTGCACTCTCGGGAGATAACCCCCGGATTCTCCTCGAACGTCGAGGCGCTTGATCAGCCACTTTTATAGATTTATTAAATTAGACTCAAAAAAGTGAAAAGATAGGCAAGCTAGGAGCAAAGAGCACTCACTAAAATAAAAATCCCTGAGAAACAGCAAGCAAACAGCCTCCAAGTATTTCCGCTCCGGGTGATGAGGACCGGACACCAAAATACAGGAAAGCAAAGTATAGGGCCTTCCGAAAGTAGTCTGGGATGATTAGGGCCCAGAACAACTAGCGAAGGTATCAGAAACAGTTACGCCGACCTCCTAACGACAGCCTTTGTCGGCTCAAGCACCCAAGCTTCGCAAGGGCACCCCCCAGAAGTACTGCTGAAAGTGATGCGACGTCTGCCTCAGGTACCATGGGTATTCCCCCCCGCAGTCACCTGTGTGGAACCTAGGAACGGCAACTATGGACACCAATCCGTATCAGAAGCTCGGCAGAACGGTATTGAGGTCATATTCAGCTAATCGGAGGGGGGGTATCCCTTTTCTCAACCTTCACTTCCCCTCGCGCTTGACTCTCGGATGAGAGCTTTCCCAGTCCACCTCACGGAGTTGGATTTCGCTCAATTAATCAACTTCTATGTTTGTTTGAGCGGCCTTGGAGAGTTAACTCTCCACTCACCTATTCCAAGGCCCTACAACCTAGCTAGTTGGTGATTGACACTTAAAAAAACTTGCTAGTTGATTTTAGATTAAATCGCTTATTTTAAGGGCTGTTATATTAAGCCACAAGGATATGGAGATGAAACCAATGGTGTTTTTGACACAAAAGAAATTAATAAAAACTTAACTACATGCACATGCAGTTCTTTGTCTTTCGATGAAAAGTAATCTCTATACAGGTTCTACGAGATTAACAAATTGTATTTTTCTTTTCAAAAAGCAAACTCACACTCACAAAAACTAAGAAGCTAACTAAATGCTGAAATGCACCTAATTCAAATCACTACAAGCATGTAAATCCTAAGATGCAAAGAATCTCTTAAAACAAAGTGAAATTTCCCAAAAAGCTCTTTCAGTTTTAACTCTTTTTTGGTTGCCCAAAAAGCTAGTCCTCGAAGTCGAGAACTCTTAATATAAGACAGCCAAAAACACTCAAAAACAAGAAGAAGAAATCAAATGACAACTCCTCCTCAAAATCAAGCCAAAAACTAGAAGCAAGAAACTTCACAAAAGCTCCAAAAGATATGGCAAAACGAAAATGAAAATGCAACAAAAAAAACAAAAACAAAACGAAATGTTTTTTGAGTTTTTGAAATGCAAAAAACAAAAAGCAAAACAAATGTTTTTTGAGCTTTTTTAGTTTTATAAAGCAAGAGCTCGAAAAGACTAAGCAAAACTATCAAAATCCAAACCAAATAAGACCGAATTTCAAGCACAAACTTCAAGAATGCTCCCAAACCTTATAAGGCTAACTCGTAGCAAGATCAATAAGAGCAACAGAAGACCAGAAAACTCAGCCAATCAGCCTAGACAAATAGTGCAAACTCGTTGCAAACAAAAACTCCAAAGAAGCAAGAAAAGCACTTCGAAAATTGCAACAAAACCTAGCCTATGGAACTCAAGAAAACCAATAAAAAAAGAAGCAAAAATCGCAATGTGAAGCACAACACAAAGATAGGAGCGAGTCAGTGAGCAGAAGCTCTCTGTTCTGATAAAGTAGAACAGCCAAGAATGCTCAGAAAGCGATCTTGGAACTCAATCCAGAAGTGCCAGCACCAGTAACAACACTTTGCCAAAAAGACCAATTTTCAAACAAACGAAAGAGAGAAAAGATCTGAAACCACTTCCTTCACATTCCAGTAAGTACAGAGACACTGTAGACACAGGCCTCCACAGCCAGAAAGGACCAAAAAGTCAATAAACCCTAAAATTCAAAATCAGCCTAGGTATACGCGACCTCGCAGTTATACAACCAGCGTGTATACACGTCTGTTCTAAGGGAAACTCGCGTATATGCGGGTACATTTAGACAAAATCGCGTGTATACGCGACTGTGTGCAAGAAAAAGAGCGTATACAAAGGTAAATAATGAAAAAAAAAAAAGGACAAGCCTGGAAAAGAAACCAGGACTTCAGTCTGACTGCAAGAAAGTAAACTGGACTGCAAATGAAAGTTAAAACTGTCAGCAACCTACCAAACAGCTGAAACCACCCAACAGGAGAATCACAAGAATGAGATCCCCAGTGGAGTCGCCAGTTCTGTTTCGGGGAAATCTCACCCTAGAGGTTGGTTGGGGTACAACCTCCACAGAGCAGGGGCATGCTACTTAACAGAGACTCACACAACCATGCACGTTCAAAAAAACCAAATAGAGTAGAATGAGAAAGTTACCCGTAGGTCCTACGGTTGAAGTAGATCCATGTGGGGTCCAAACCCCCTGCAACCGTCCTTCCTTCTTAACCTGAAATACAAGAAGAAACCAGCACAAAGGACAAGTTGTACAACATATATCTACTCTAAATGTTAGTGAGATTCATATAAAACATTAAATAAATCATAATGAATGCTTGTATAACAAATATTCTCATACATATAAGAATACACTAACACGTTTATTTCGGGAACAACATGGTACTTCTGTATTATAAATAGCATGTACAAAAGTATCGAGTGGAGAGATCACCTGATCCTTCCAAGGCCTTCGCAGACCGTCGTCCGGATCCGTCCAGCCCTTGCCTCGCTAAGACTCCTTCCAAACTGGTGCACACGAGATAACATATAAAGGGATGTGTATCTCAAGGAAACAAGGGTTTCCTACAATGAACTGGGAAAGTGCAGGAGGCACGGGGAATCAGACTTGGATAGGGAATACCAACAGAGTATAATATCAATAATTCTCTCTCTCCCTTGGGCCATACACATGAGGGCTTTTTATAGTCCCTCCAAGTAGTTTCAGCAGTTGGAAACAGTTGGCCACGGGCTGGGGTGGTTGAACTACCTGAGTAACCATCAACCCAGCGTGAAATTAGGGATTTTTATATATATTTTTAATCATTTTAATGGCATACGCGGAAAAGTCTAGCTGGACTCGCGTATACACGCGGAAAAACACGGGCATAGTCGCGTATGGGGGATTTTACACTGTTTTTAAGTGAATTTGTCCAAGTCTGTAGGAATGGGTGCCCAAAAGCCATAAAGCAATCATGAATCATGTCAAGGTGAGAAATGATGCTATAACATCTCCAGGTACCAAATCATAAGGAGTGGAACACATGGTACAATCACGCAACTCGGGAGCCAACATATAGGATGCTGTTGTACTGACACTGCAACATATAAGGGTGGACGACATCACTGGCAGAAACTGAATGGACTGTCAAAAGTGAACTGAAACATGCTGATGCAACCCAAGGTCTTCACCGATCACTATGGAAAAATTCTACACAATGGGAATAAATGAGCTGAAGTCGACCATGTGAGAAATCGTTTGATTACCGGTCAATAGTGTATACCGTTAACAAACGCGAGACAACCCATCGATAATGAAAATGAGTGTCAAGGTGCCCCAGTACAATCTAACAAGTGCGAATGAATGAGTTGAAGTCAAACACTTGGAAGAATCTACCAATCAGGAGGCAATGATGAATCCCCACTGTCGATAGCGAAGAGTCTGCCACTGATGACTGCAAACCCTAAGGTACTGACAAAAGACTCTAGACCTTATTCCCAGAGAAATGAGTCGGAGTCGATGGGAAAAGATCTGCTGGAAGGAAGGCATTAAGGCATCCCACATCAATCTAGCACGAGTGTAACCTGCAGGCCAATATTTGTAAGGAATCGGATGAAGCAGAGTGACGAAACCAAACCGAAGTACGTTTCCAACATGCACAAGCTGAAGCTAGCGCACGGAAGAAACCCTCTGAACCAACCAATAATGAAAGCTGACACAGAGGAAAGATATCCACCGATAGGGTCAAATGGAAATCAAGGTACTACACGAATCCCAAGTGTGATGATGTATGCTAACGTCGAACACAAGGAAAACCACTCAGTCAAAGACCCATAATGATGATCAAATGCTGAGCACAAGGTCGCCTATCAATGATGGAAATAGGGCCAGGGTGTGGCTCTAGGTTTACTCTCAGAGCAATATGTCGTAGTCGATAAGAGACAAACCCGCCAGCAAGAAGTCAATGGAGACCTTCTGAAACCAGCACGAGCAGAAGACCAAAACATCTGATGTGATAGAACGAGATACTGACAAGACCGGGAAGGCCGACTGAATAATGAGTCAAGAGACACTGCAGAATGGCCGACTCTGGTTTAACTTCCCTTGAACAAAAGCACGACTCGTGATGACCATGGCCGTAAAAAATGACACTGTATAAGTCTGTTATGCAGGAGGCAAAACAAACTCTCCATATGATTGGAAGAGATAACCAATCGGAGGAGGACTGACCAGTGAAACAAGGAAAAAGCTGAACCTAGGTCAAAAACTAAAACCATCCCAAATGAAGGAAATATATAACTGTATGTGTTTTGTTCAAGGGCAACAAACTGATACTGTACTGCCATCAAATTATGAAGTAACATCCCGTTCCCGCTTTTTTTTTCATATTCAATTTTTTTGTATTTTTCATATAATAAGCCTGAAAAAGAATAAAAGAATGCTATGGTACAATGGATAGAACGAGTATCAAGAAACAGATGCACTAGTTCCTGGGATAGGAACGATCTTATGCTCAATGCGAGGTGGCGGAAACTGGTAAGCGATACTCAAAGGAGTGTTCCATCCATGGGTAAAAAGGGTGTCAAGTCGCGATAGCTAAGTGCATGCAATGGTTAACTTGTATAGACAGTCAAGGTCAAAAGATGGCTTAAACATCGAGTCCAAATGAAGCCGGCTAATGCAATGTAGTAATACAACTTAACAACACCAGGGAGCCTCTAGGGTAATAGCCAGAAAAATGATAGTGAAGAAGAAGAAGAATGAAGCTTCAACACATAAGTCATGGCGGGACTAAAGAGGACTCCCGAGCCTACAGAAAATGCAGCATGGGCAACAAGTGCTAGCGAGGAACTAACTAGGAAGCCCATGTAAAGGAAGGCTCTACCACCAAGTCATGATTAAATAATCGGTGAGTGAAATGGGTGAAATACTCATGACCTGATGGAATCGACCCTATGGCAAGTGATTAGAATGGAGGCTAATATGCAAAATGCAACGGAAAGTGGATTTCCTAACCTATATGCCAGTGAAGATCATATACCTGCCATGATAGGTCAGCAGTCATGGATAAAAAACCGGAAAAATTTCAACTTCGTCAAAATGTACCTGAAAATATACCAATCTAGGCACTTACAAGCATCCGGGTTATGCAGCTTAAGATAGATTGAAAAAATAGGCATAATTTTTTTTTGCAAAAAAATTCAATTTATGGGCATAAATACACATGTTACCTCATATTTGGTTCATTGTTACTTGTTGATTTGGGAAAAAGAGCTCTGGAGAAAAATTCCTCTTTCATCAAAACAGGAGCAATCAGTGGTCAAACTTCGGCGAATCAGTCATGTAAGCTCTTAATCCATCATTATTATCAATTTTGTCCATTAATAGAGTTAAAATTTGGAAATTTCACCGTAAAAATATTTGTTTTAATTTAGGGCTCTACGCATACGCGGGTTCGTGTGGACCAAACTGCGTATGATACGCGACTGTCCACTGGGTAAGTCACGTATGCGCAACCCACGATGTAAAAAAACACATCTAATGAACAAATAAATGATTTTTTTCAGGATGACCATCTCTTGGAGGGAACGTGAGCATAGTGCAATTGATAATGAATTTATGCAAGATCAACAGTCGCTCAATGTCCTTCGAAATTGCGGATTGCTCAAATTTTTCAAAATGCCAAATATGAACAGTAATGTCCAGTTGCTCGAAATGCTGGTAAATTATTGGGAACTAGAGGAATATTGCTTCATAATAGATCAAATTCCTATACACATAGAAGTAGAAGACATCTACTTCATTACTGGACTCTCACGGAGGGGAGACCCAGTAGATTTGCATGGTAAGCCTTTGGGAGGGCTTACAGTGGATGACTATGTCCATGTCTACTGTGTAGAGGGGTCTAAGAAAGTAGGGACTCAGATTTCTATAAAAGATTTGAGAGAGTTGTACATGGAGATTCTCCTATTTACCATCGGCAGGGTAGTAGGATCTGCTTCCTTTCATCAGGCATCCAGGACCCAGATGAGCATAGTAGTAGAATGCCTAGTTCACCTATATGATTGGTGTACATCTCTGCTAATGAACATGAAGCAACAACTGACCTCCATTCGGAAAGCTAAAACAAAGAATTTTGGGTATGGAACCATTTTGATGACATTATTCTTTGAGAAGATTCCTGGGCTTCGACCCCAAGTGATCTCCTCCATCAATAGCCCAAGAGACCAAGAATTGCCCGATGGGTTGATCTGATGAAGAGACTGGGGGGAAGTGAAGTTCCCCGAACCACCTGGGATGACGAGTTCTTCCAATGGTGGGGAGAACAAGTCATCGCCGTGGAGGATTACCCCTATGCCGGGATGGATTTCCGCGATGATCCATACCTCGTCCTTCCACTTGGCGCGGCATGGGGCACAATCGGTAAGATTGTAATTTTTAAATTATATGATTTTTATGATTTTTTCAATATATGTGAAAAAATATGAAAACGAAACATGTTTTTGATTGGATTCAAAATGACTTACAATATTATGATGACCATGATACAGATATTGGACCAGTCCGTCCTGAGGGCTACCCACGACATAAGCGTCGCAGAGGCGAGACAGATGTTAAAGATCCAGGCAGGACCCTCCATGCCGTTCAGAGGAACTTGGAGGTTTTAACTCGCCAAGTGCCTATGGCTGCAGTGGAAGATCTGCCTGAGGCTATCTAGAGACGGGTAGTGGGAGTACAACGTGACTGGGTGCAATTATTCCATTGTGTCGCTACTGCGATCGTGTTCTATAGGAACACGAATATTGGGCAGGAACCACAAGAGTAGATAGATATGATTATTGGATGACTGTATATTTTTTGATACTGAACATGATCGGGCATAAGCCCAAATTTTGTATGACTTATGGATCCAAATTTTGTATAGTTTTTTGAACACTCTGATGATATATATACAGTGATTTATGATGTGATGTGACAAATATATAAAAAATGCATGATGTTTTTGATGATTAAATTTTAATGTATGGAATGATTAATATGCCAATCAATTGATTGATTAGCTAATGAGTCTGCCATCCAATTGTCTGCTCGAGGAATATGAATGAATGTTAAAAACTGAAATGATCTTTGTAACAAACGTACCCTCAAAAACAACCGGAGTAAAAATGGATCTCGAACCCGATAAGTATTGTTCAACTGCGACACCACCAGCTGGGAGTCCAAGAAAACTACCAACGAATCAACACCCAAAGATATTGCCTCCGAGAGTAGATAAATAACTGCAGTGTATTCTGATATATTATTGGAAGCAGGACCAATGCAGACTCCTCTTGATACTAACAGCTGACCAGATGGATGATGAAGCACCCAAGCCGCGGAAGCCAAGTTTCGGGTGTGTCTACTAGTACCATCGGCGAAACCATAATGACTCATGTCATTCGACACAACCTGCTAAAGCAGATAAAAAACATCACCATCACATCAAAGACCAAAAACCAGACATGTAAAAAAAAAGACTACTATATACAAAAGCAAAATGGCAGGCCGAAGCCTAGGCATAATACCTTTTCAAATAGAGCCCATTTCTGGGCTCCGCCAACTCATTTCCTTCAAAATCAACCAAGGTATATGCTCCTTTTTTAAGGAATTTTTTGACGATGAAGGGGCCATACCACATAGACTTAAACTTTCCTGCACCCAAGGCATCCTTCTCTTGGGCATAGACCAACACGAGGTCACCTTCCGAGAAAACCCTAGGTTTGACCGCCTTATCGTACTGAACTTTGATTTGTTTCTTATGTGCCTCATTCATCATGGCGGCATCGCGACGCTGCTCATCGAGATGTTCTAGATGAAGGAGACGTTCTTCAAGACTAGAAGTGTCAGGAAGAAGCTCAACAGCTAACTTAAGAGAAGGAATCTCACATTCAATGGGAAATATGGATTCCAGCCCGTAAACTAGTTGAAACAAAGTAAAGCCAGTTGCAGTTTTCACTGACGTCCTGTATGCCCAAAGTGCAGGATACAGCATGATATGCCAGTTGGATCGAGCTTTATTAATTGTCCTTTGAAGAATGGTCTTCAAGGATTTGTTCACGGCTTCCACTTGCCCATTGGCCTGAGGATAATACGGAGATGAATGCTCCTGCCGGAAACCTAATTTTAAAGCCAACTCAACCATCATGCTATTCTGAAAATGACTACCATGATCATTGACAATCTCTCTAGGAATACCAAAACAAGCAATAACCTGGTTGAAAATAAAAAGAGCTGCTATCTCACCATCATTCCCAAAAGTAGGCATAGCCTCGACCCACTTCGTAAAGTAGTCTACTACTACAATAATATACTTGTGACCTTTAGCCAAAGGCGGGTTACAATTAGTATAATCAATACCCCACTTTGTAAAGGGACCGATAGTAATGACTGGAAAAAGCGGAGCTTGATGAGCACGCATTTTTCGAGTATAGACTTGACACGGATGACACTTTTTTACCGACTCCATACAATCTTTGAAAATTGAAGGCCAAAAGTATCGAGCACGCAAGATTTTTTGGGCTATATCAAGCCCAGATAAATGACCACCACAAGCTCCATTGTGGCAATCATTCAGCACAGCCTCAGCTTCTTCGAGAGTTAAGCAACGTCTTAGGATTGAATCAACCCCTCGACGGTATAAATCATCACCAATAATCAAGTAATTTTTAGCCAAGTGACGCAACTTACGGCGCTCATATTTCGAAAAAGTAGAGGGAAACTTCGCAGTCTGAAGATACACAATGATATCTCCATACCAAGGATCCTGTGGAGAGATGAGAAACAAATGTTCATCCGGGAAGGATTCATCATAGACTATCTCTTCTCCACAAGGCAACTCAGAGATTAATTCCGTGAAAACTAAAGATTTCTTGGACTTGGAAGTCATAAACTCAAGATCAAATTCCTACAAAATCACAATCCATCTATTGTATTTTCCCCCAATCACTCACCTATTGAGAACAAACTGAAATGGATTGGCTGCTGCCAAAACATAAGTTTTTCGTAGAAGAATATAATTTCTGAGTCGTTGTACAACATGAACAGCTGCTAAAGCTAGCTTCTCTATCGGAGTATACCAGAGTTCAGATCCTACCAAGCCTCGACTAAGATAGTATATAACATGCTCTGCTAGAGCATCGTCCTCCCGAACCAGAACCATACCAATGGTAGATTTTGCTGTTGTAAGATACAAAAGGAAATCCCTGCTAGAATCAGGTGGACTCAATATAGGAGCATAGGTCAATGCTTTTTTCAAAGCGTCGAATGAGCATTGAGCGAAGTCATCCCAAAAGAATGGAACTCCCTTCTTCAACAATCTCATAAATCCTTTGGTATCCTCAGCATAATTTATGATAAATCTCCGAAGAAAATTAGCTTTTCCATGTAGACTTTGAAGTTGACGAATAGACGATGGAGGAGGCAACCGAAATATTTCCTCAACCTTGAAGGGATCTACCATAATCCCTTTTGAAGACACAATGAATCCCAATAACCGACTGGATGTAACCGTGAAAACACACTTGTTCGGATTCAACCTAATCTTGTAGAAATGACATCGTTCAAATACTTGATGGACGTGAGCAGGATGATCAATTCTCTTTCAAAAACGAGCAGCTAAATCATCCAAATACGCCTCGATAATATGTTTGATATCGTGGAAGGCATATGACATGGCCCGTTGAAAAGTAGGCCCAGCATTTTTAAGACCAAAAGGCATCTTCTTGTAAGCAAAAGTACCCCAGGGACAAATAAAGGCAGTCTTATGCTGATCTTCAGGACGGATAGTAATCTGATTGTATCCGGAGAAACCGTCCATGAAGGAGAAAATCTCATTACCGACACACTCATCGATAATCTGATCTATAAATGGTGTGGGGTAATTATCTTTCGAACATGCTTTATTAAGGTCTCTGAAATCAATGCAAACTCGAATTGTTCCTTGTTTTTTATCCATGGGAACAAGATTCGAAACCCACTCTGTCAAAGGAACAGGAAAAATAAATCCTGCCGTGACCAGCTTCTCCACCTCAGCTTTGATAGCTGCAGCCTTCCTAGGATTGACCGGACGAAGTTTTTTCCTCACAGGCTTAGCATTTTCATAAGTCTTGATCTCATGTTGGACAATAGATGGATCTATACCAGGCATTTCCTCATAAGACCAAGTGAATACATCCCTAAACTCTTTAAAGAGATCGGTGTAAATCTGAATCTCTTCAGAGGAACATTCAGCTCCGATGAAGACATTCTCTATAACATTGGGATCCCTGGAAATGTTCACCAGGATAGTTGGAGAAATCACAACCATTTTCCCTTCAGCATATACCTGTGCTGGTGCTAAAGGGTTCAGGACTAGGTGAACAGGACCAGGAGACAAAGGACTTGGAAAATTTGATTCAACTTCACTCAAATCAGGTAAAAAGTAAGACCGGCGATGCAAATCATCCCATGGTCTATCTATACCAGTCATAGCTTCCAGGATGGCCTTTTTAGATGGAAGAGTGGTATCAAGGCAATCCTGGGCAGAAGAAGAACTAAGTGTCCAAGCCGGAGCCACATAGCCATCCAACTCCTCTGGAGAAAGAGGGGCTGGAATGGACTCTACAGAGTCAATAATAGATTGATAAGCAATCTTAGCTGCAGACATTGGAAATGCCATTCCACCCACTTGACCTTCCGCTAATGTGGAAGTAGGGGAAGGCAAGGTCCAGGGATCCGAAAAATAATGAGTTCTTAAGAACTCTCTTCGAATAGGAACCCTGGAGGATGAAATCGCATTTATATGAATGGTAGGAGGTGGAATATCGAAATTACCCATCAAAGAAGAATACATTCCAACCCCTAAATTCTCAACAGACGGCTTGGCATTATCCACCTTTGGGATATTTGAGTTAGTAGATGCATTCGGGTCTACAGGAGAACAGTCCAGTTGATCCACTGTAACAATCCTCCCTTTGTGAGGGAAACAAATAATCCGAAATAATGAGGATACAATAGCATCCATCTTGTAAATCAAGTTTCGCCCCAGAAGAAGGTTGTAGTCCAATCTTGCATCAACTATCTCAACTTCTATATTTACAATTTTTCCCCCAACACAGATGGGCAAAGCTGGGAAAATACCATGCGGTCTGTGAGAATGACCATTAAACGCAGTCAGAAGAGTAGCAGACAGAATAGTTGCGGGAGATCCAATTCCCTTCCAGCATGCGAGTGACATCACACATGTGGAAGCACCCTCATCAACGACCGTTTGAAAGATATTGAATTTCCGAAACGACAACTTGATATGAAAAGCCATATGATGAGGGAGTCTCTTTTTAAAATTAGACATATCGAATGTAATCACAAGAGAGTTCTTTGGATCGACAGCCCCAATAGCAGTGAGCAAAGCACTGCGTTGAGCTGGACAAGACTAGAGCACCTCAAGAGCCGACATGGCACAAGGACTCTGCGCTAGATCTTCCACAATAGAGTAGTTCTGGGCAGCCCTGGCATTTGGATTAATCGTCGTATGCTTGGTAGATGCTTTTGGCATCTGAGGTATAGGCTCAACAGTAGGCCTTGTAATATGAAGCGGCTCAGTACCATCGGGAGCACCCTTGGCTTTCGAAGACTCATCTTTGCCATAATCACGGGATCTCGTGGCGATATCCGTGTGAGCACTCATCATGTATATGTTTGATGGATTTTCCCCTTCCTGGGTGCCCCTAGAGGAAGCCCCAGTATTTTGATTTGCGCCAACAACTAGCTGTTGCCCTTGGGGAAAAGGGTTTGTCAACACAGCTTGGGAACTGGAAGAACCCTGCTGAGCTAACAAGCGCTGCGCATCCTGAATTTTAGGGCAAAGGTGAGTAAGATGGTCTCCAGCACATAACTTGCATGGAAACTTCACTTTCTTTTTATCCTTTGGACCCTCACCAACATGCTCGTTGGATTTCTTTGCATTACCCTTCCCATTCTTTCCCTTTTTCTTATTATTATTTCGTCCCTTCTTCTTCCCTTCGGATTGTTGATTTTCTTTAGGGTTGGAAGTCTAAACAACATTTATCGACAAAGATTGAGAAGGCGATGACTCAGCAGGCACAGCCTGACCAAAAGGAGCAGATTGTATAGACAACTGTTGCAATTGACTAAGCAGGTTAGTTGCACCACTATTGATCGACCCAATAAGTCCATCACCATGAGGACCGGGTTTAGGCTTGGATATGTCTAATTTGGAGCGAGGAGCATTAGGCAAATATTTATGAAGGACACCAGACTGAGAATATATCAATTCAAGCTGTTGGGCCCTGAAAATAGCCTGCTCCTCAGAAAATACCCCTGACAGGGATACATCCTTAGAA
Source organism: Pinus albicaulis (assembly GCA_034641835.2). Lineage (NCBI taxonomy): Eukaryota > Viridiplantae > Streptophyta > Pinopsida > Pinales > Pinaceae > Pinus > Pinus albicaulis. Next base: position 1,681,308,827 of record CM076579.1, on the reverse strand, counting down.
ATATCTGCCTGTAGAGATTTCAAAAACCATTCCAAAAGGAATTCTCCTGGAATATAAGCTTTAATAAGCCTCTTCCTTCTCCGCCATTCTTGAATATGATCAGAAATGTGGGTTGCGTTGTCCTGTTTAAAATTAGCTAGGAGTTCAGTCCCGGCATCATAACGGAAAGGCAACTGGAAATGATTTAGAAATATAGTAGCCAAATCTCCAAAAGTAGCAAAACTACCCCCAGTTAACTCAATATACCACTTGGCAGCATTTCTAGTCAAGGTGCGTTGAAACAACCTCAACCTAATCGAATCCTCGATTAGGGAGTTAGATGAACACCATAAATGGAAAGTGGTGATATGATCAACCGAGTCTTCTCCATTCTTGCCTTCAAACTTTGGAATGTTTGAAGGTAGTTTGGTAGGAACCGGAGGCCACCCCGGACTATATCGAATTGGATCATTCGTCAATTTTGACAAATCTGGCAAGTTCAACGTTGCCAGAAAAGGTAAACGAGGAGGAGCCTGAGGATTCCATCTTTGGTGGGATGGATTCCCAACATTCTGAAAAGAATAACCTGGATTTGATGAGGCACCAGGTTGCCAGAAAGAACTCGTAGAAAATGTTGGGCCATAGGACCCAGCATTTGGAGAAGGACCCCCTCCCGACATAGAGTTACCATAGACCGGACCAGTTCCCCCCCCCGAATTCGTGAATAAAGAGGAAACCCCCTGATAGGGGTTCCAAGCGTTAGAAAGAGGGGAAAAAGCCTAATAAGCACTCGATGAAGGGAAAGAAACATTCCCTTGTTGACCAGCGAGAAACTAATTCCTTGCCCCCGCTGCTGTAAATACAGTGTTCCAACCTGTAAAGGTAGTCGAACTCTGACCTCCAGTCCAAGGGTTAAAACTCTGAGTTTGAGAAGTAAAAGGAAAAGACCCTAAGGAAGGATTCAAACTAGGAATATGCCCACTTCTGTAGGGGAAACCTTGAAAAGAAGCTGACCCACTAGCCATGGAGGACATGGGTGCAGACGCAGTTGCAGCAGCGGAAAAGGAAAACGAAGGAATCCCACTAATGGGCATTCCAAAACAAAAGGGACCAGATTGAGAAGCTTGTGCTTGGGTGAAGCCAGAGCCAAACATAGCAGTACTAGAAGCAATTGAAGATATAGCAATTGTTCCTCCTCCTTCAACTGGAGCAGGAGTCTGAATTCTTGCAGCACTCACAGTGGAAGCCGCGTTCCCAGTCGTGGCCATCGAAAGGTATGAATGAGATGGATAAGGACTTTCTGGTCTTTCCGACTCAGGTCTGATGTACTCAACAACAAACGGAGAATTAGAAGGAAGAGGAGATGGAAGTGACTCAGGAGACTGAGGTACTTCCTCTACTTCTACTTCTTCTTATGCTTCTCTTGGAAATAAGACTCTCGAGGTGAGCGGAGTGCTCCTCTCGGAACCAACACCAGAACCAACTACAACACCTTCAAGCCCTAGCAGAGGATATATCTCCGTTGCGTCAGATACCACTGGGTGATATTCACCTGCTATATTACTCCTACACCTTCTTGAAGAAGGCACAACACTTTCGGGAGATAACCCCCGAACTCTCCTCGATTGACGAGGCGCTTGATCAGCCACTTTAACAGATTAATTAGACTCAAAAAAGTATAAAGCTAAGCAAGCTAGGAGCAAAGAGCACTCACTACAAAAATCCCCAAGATGCAACCAAGCAAGCAGCCTTCAGGTATTTCCACTCCGGGTGATTAGGACCAGACACCAAAATATGAGAAAGTGAAAAATAGGACCTCCAAAAATTAGTATGGGATAATTACGACCCAAGCCTACTAGCGAAGGTAACAGAAATAGTTACGTCGACCTCCTAACAATAGCCTTTTCTGGTGCAAGTACCCAATCTTTGCCGGGGCACCCTCCAGAAGTACTGCTAGAAGTGATACGACGTCTGCCGCAGGTACCACGGGTATTCACCCCCGCAGTCACCTGTGTGGTACCTAGGAATGGCAACTAAGTGCACCAATCCATGTCAGCAGCTGGGCAGAACGGTCTTAAGGCAAGATCTAGTAAATCAGAGAGGGGGTATCTCTCGTCTCAACCTTCACTTTCCCTCGCGCTTGACTCTCTAGAGGAGAGCTTTCCTGGTCCACCTAACGGTGTTGGATTTCGCTCATTTAATAAAATTTTATGTTTTAGTTTGAGCGGCCTTGGAGAGTTAACTCTCCACTCACCTAATCCAAGGCCCTACAACCTAGCTAGTTGATGTATGACACTTAATAAAAAACTTGCTAGTTGTTTTTAAATTATTGCGCTTATTTTAGTTGGCTGTTATATTAAGTCAAGGGAATATGGAAATGAAACTTGTGATGTTTTATGACGCAGAAAAGAAATTAATGAAAACCAAACTACATGCAGGTGCAGTAATTGCCTTTCGATGAAAAGAAATTTATACACGGGTTCTACGAGACTATTTTTTCTTTTCAGATATCAAACCTCACACTCGCAAAATTTATGAAAAAGACTATAAATGTTCAAGTGCACCTAATGTAAATTACTAAGAGCATGCCGATTCTAAGATGCAAAATCTAACAAAGCAAAGAGAAATTTCCAAGAATCCCTCTGTTCTATCACTTTTCCGGTTGTCCACAAAGCTAGTTCCCAAATCAGAAACTCTCAGTATAAAGACACCAAAATATGCTCGAAATAAGAGAAATAAACTAATGAAAATTCCCTTCCCGAATCAAGTCAAAAACCAAATGTAAGAAATCCCAACAAGGCTTCAAAAGATGAAAAGAAACCAAAACAAAAATGCAAAACGAAAGCAATGGAAAAACAAAATGTTTTTGAGCTTTTGAATTTTATAAAAAGAAGACTTCAAAGAGACCAAGAAAACTATCCAATTACCAAGCCAAACAATCTCCGAATTTCAAGTAAAACTTCAACAAAAATGCTCCAAATCTTATAGTGCCAGCTGGTAGCAAGATTCATAAGAGAAAAAGGAAGACAAGAAACTCAGTAATTCAGCCCAGAATAATAGCACAATCTTGCAGCAAACAAAACTTCAAAGAACCAAAAATGACTCTTCAAAAATTGAAACAAGACCTAGTCAAATGAAATCAAGAAAACCAACCGAAGAGCAGGCAAAAATTAAAGTGCAAAGAAAAACATAAAGTTAGGAAAGAGCATAAGAGCAGGAGTTCTCTGTCCTGATTAAGCAGAACAGCCAAGAATCTCCAGAAAGAGATCTTGGTACTTGAACTAGAAATGCAAGCACTAAAAAAACAAGATTTGCCAAATGAGCCAGTATTCAACCAAACAAGAGAGAAAAAGACCAATAACCACCTTCAACATAATCCAGAGACTATAAGGACACTGCAGAGACAGGTCACCACAGGCAGACAAGACCAAAAAGTCAAAAAATCAAAAATTTCAAAACTTGCCCAGGCATACGCTACTTAGCAGTTTTGAAACAGGCATGCATACACGACTGTGGCAAAAGAAAAATGCGTATACGCGACTTCCTTTGACAAAAAATGCGTGTATACGCGACTATGTACAGGAAAAATAGCGTATGGAAAGGTAAATAATGAAAAATAAAAATGATCAGGCCTGGCTAAAGAACCAGGGCTTTAGTCTGACTGGGAAAAAACTAATTGGACTGGAAATAATGATTAAAATTGTCAGAAACCTTTAAAACAGCTAAAACCACCCAACAGGGGAATCACAAGAATGTGATCCCCAATGGAGTCGCCAGTTCTGTTTCAGGAATTAACTCCCTAGAGGTCGTTGGGTCAAAAACCTCCACAGATCAGGGCATGCTATTCAAGAAGGACTCACACAACCACACTTGTACACTAAAAAATAGATATTACCGATTGTAGAACTCACCCATAGATCCTACGTTTGATGTAGATCCCACGAGGTCCAAACCCCCAGCAACTCTTCTTCGTCTTCAACCTGGAAATCAAGAAGAAACATGCACGGAAATCTAGTTGTACAGCATATATCTTTCCTAAATGTCAGTGTAAACCATGTGAAACATCATATAAAAAATAATAAATTCTTAATTAACAATCTTTTCACACATGCAAGCAGATATTAACACGTGAATTCGGGAACAAGATGGTTCTTCTTCATTACGAATAGCATGTACAATAATAGAAAGGTGGAGAGATCACCTGAATCCTTCCATGATCTTCAAATAGACCGTTGTCCAGATCCATCCCGCCCTTGCCTCGCTAGGATTCTTTCAAGACTTGTGCACATGAGATGACATATAAGCTGATGAACATCTCCAGGAAACAAGGGTTTCCTGTAAAAATCTGGGAAGTGTAGGAGGCACGGGAAATCAGACTTGAATCGGGCTCCAACAGAGTATAATGTCTATAATTTTTCCTCTCTCCCTTAGGCCATGCATATGAGGGGCTTTTATACTCCCTCAAATTAGTTTCAATCAGTTGGAAACAGTTGGCCATGGGCTGGGGTGGTTGAATTACAGGAATAACCATCAACCCAGCCTCGAAAATAGGGATTTTTATATATTTTTAATGATTTTAATGGCATACGTGGAAAAGTATCTTTGGACTCACGTATAAACGCAGAAAAGTCTGGGCATATACGTGTATGGGATTTTAAACACTGTTTTTTATGAACTTTTATTCAAGTCTGTGGGAATGGGTGCCCAAGGCCAAAGAGACAATCATGAATCACATGAGGGTGAAAAATGATGCTATAACAATGACAAGGATGTGTCCTTGTTAGGTCCCTATATTACTAGTATAGTCCCTTATTGTTGTTAGTGTAACCCCCTTATTGTTATTATTGTACCCTTGTAACCCCAATTTTTTTATTATTGTGCCCTTAAATTATTATTGTTAGGTCGGCTAGGATTACATTGTGGCCCACTAGGATTACATTATGGCCACATGGACTCCTATATATAGAAAGGAGGTTTTGTAAATTGTATCATCCAAGAATTGTTCATTTATGTAATGTATTGGAGGTTTCCCCTTCGAAGTGGCTTATTTCTAAGGCATTGATATCTCTTTTCTTCTATTTTTGGAGCTGGTTACACAACATTTGGTATCAGAGCTTTGGATTCTAGGGTTTCGCTGCTCCAAACAGGTCATCGTGGAATTTTTGCTATAAATTTTTTTCTGCGAAGTTTCAGAAGCTGAAATTTTTAGGGTGCGAAGCCGAAATCCTGAGGAAGATTGTCTAAAAAGTTTAGAGCTTGGTTTGCAATATTTGAGGAGATATCATCTGTGGAAGTTAGGTATTTTTTCAGGCTCCTAAACAGGTCAGCGTGGCATTTGTGCTATAACTTTTTTTTTACGAAGGTTCAGAGTCTGAAATTCATATGGTGCGAAGCTGAAATCCTAAGGAAATTTGTAAAAAACTTTTAGAGCTTGGTTCACAATATTTTTGGAGATATGATCTGTGGAAGGTAGTGCTTTTTCAGGCTCCTGAATTGCATCTCAAAGAGGTGATCGTGGGAAAAGTTCAATAACTCTCTCTCTGGGCATCAGATTGGAGTGCCGTAAAAAGTGGTCGCAAGTACACAGATTTTAGTTTCTTGTCTATCAATTTCAGAGACAAAGGATGAAACAGTGACATGCGGCAAGTCGTACAAGTTCGCTCTACTGAACCAGTCCATAATTAGGTCATTGTGGGAGATTGGACACAACTTTGTTTTGGAGAATCCAAATCAGGTCAGACCTATGGAATTCAAAAGAGAATTCAGAGGGCTACTATAGTACTGAATTTGAGATATTGAAGATCTGTAATCATAGAGATAATACAATTTCAATATCGAGATCCTCAAAGAAAGAAAAAAGTGTGTATTTTTTTTCAAATTGCACAAGTCTTGTTTGAATAATCAAGTTAAATTGATCCCAAGGGAATATTGTAGAATAGATATCAGTATTAGATTCTAAAATGGCCCCTAAAAATAATTCAACACCCATTAAGCCTTCAGAAGGATCTACTATGACTCATGAAGATGAAGAATGGCAACATGACATATCAAAATTACAAGAGCAAATTTCGCTCTCGCAAAGAACAACAAAAAATGAAATGGAAGTTTTGAAGAAAGGCATGGAAACTACAGCATGGCTATTTAACAGCAAGTGGAAGCTAAGATGAATGGTTTGGAAGCTGAATATGGATGGTGATGGAAGTGGCATGTAGTCTCAAGATTGATGACATGGAAGCTAAGATCGATGAGAAAATGGAACATGAAGAATGATCTAAAAGAAGACATGGAAGGTTCTCAGACAAAGTTTATACAAGAAAGGTTTCCTAATGGTGAAAAGATAGCATAAGAACATCTCCTCATGATGAGAACAAAATAAATGTTAATTGTGATTTCATAAACTCTAATGTTGGCGGGAAGAACCACCATATTCCAAAGATGGATATGAGGAAGTTTGATGGAAAGGATCCTGTAACATGGATACTACAGATGAAGCAATATTTTGATCTCCATAATGTACAAAACACACAAAAGGTACGCATTGCAACTTTACATTTAGAACAAAATACATTTGTATGGTATCGATGGCTTTGCTCCCGTAAAAAAATTGTCACTTGGTCAATTTTTACGGAGGAAATGATAGCACATTATGAGGATACAAAGAGCAACACCTTCTTTAGCCAATTGATAAATCTCAAACAAAATGGCTTAGTGGGGGAGCACATTGAGGACTTCCAAAAATTGAATATAAGGGTAACTGATATTCCAGAGGAACACAGGATTGATCTCTTCATAGGCACTTTAAAGGATAACATCCAACATGAAGTTCGCGTTCTGGAACCTGATTCATTGGAGAAGGCATTCAGGTTGGCAAGAAAAGTTGAATGTGAAATTATGGCGACAAGGAAGCCTACCACTCAATTCTATAAAGAAGGAAGTGTTGCTACGCCTAGATTTCCACAACCTACAAGGTTGACACCACAACAATTGGAAGAAAAAAGAGCAAAAGGGCTTTGCTACAGTTGTGATAGCAAATAAACTAAAGTTCATAAGTGTGCTGAGAAGAAATTATTTTACATAGATTGTGAAGAGGAAGAAGAAAATGAACAAGAAGAGGATATACACCAGAAACCAGCCCCAGAAGAGGAAGAAATGAATCCGACCATATCGTGTAATGCACTGGCAGGAATTACCACTCCTCAAACTCTCAAGATAAAAGGACAAATCAAGAAGAAAAAGGTAATAGTGTTGATTGATTCAGGTAGCACCCATAATTTTATTCATTGTAAGGTAACCAAGGAATTAAATTGTTTCCTATACCCAGCACCAGAATGTCAAGTGATGGTTGCAAATGGAGGAACTATAAATTTCTCTGGAAAATGCCATAATATCAAGCCAACCATGGGGGAATATGTATTGACTAGTCCAATGCTTTCCATTCCTATGGGAGGTGGTGATGTTGTACTAGGAGTACAATGGTTACAATCTTTGGGGACGGTAGCTTTTAATTTTCAAGAACTTTTCTTGAAATTTTTTTCAGAAGGAAAGGAAGTCGAATTACGGGGTATTGCGGGGAAGCCAGGAAGGATAATCAGCTCTAATGTCATGACAAAGCTTCTAAAGAAAGAACAGCGAGGCGTAATTGCACAATTATGCTCACTAGAAGTTCCAACATCAAAATCATCTATTTCTGCAGATCTCCAACAAGTCTTGGACAATCATTCCAAGGTGTTTGAAACTCCCAAAGGACTCCCACCTATTCGTGATCATGATCATGCTATTCATTTGATTCCAGAAGTGTTCCTCCAAACATCAGGCCTTATATATATCCTTACGTCCAAAAGAGCGAAATTGAACGTATGATTGCAGAAATGTTAGAGGCGGGTATAATTCAACCTAGTCAAAGTTCTTTCTCTGCTCCTGTAGTATTGGTACACAAGAAGGATGGATCATGGAGAATGTGTCCGGATTATAGGGAGTTCAATAAGCTCACCATTAAAGACAAATTTCCCATTCCTGTGATTGATGAATTATTGGATGAATTACATGGAGCAATTTATTTTACCAAGTTGGATCTTTGTTCAGGATATCATCAAATTAGAATGAAGACCGAAGATATTCCAAAAACAGCATTTCGAACTCATGAGGGTCATTATGAATTTTTGGTCATGCCTTTTGGCCTTACCAATGCACCTTCTACATTTCAAGGGTCGATGAATTCCATTTTCAAACCCTTCCTTAGAAAATTTGTGCTAGTATTTTTTGATGATATACTAATCTATAGCAGGTCTTGGAAGGATCATGTTGAACATGTTGACAGGGTGCTCAAAATATTGTAGGAGAAACAATTATATGCAAAAACATCCAAATGTTTCTTTGGAGTACAAGAGGTGGAATATCTGGGTCATATTATATCTCACGAGGGTGTTAAAGTAGACCCTAACAAAATTAAAGCCATCAAGGAATGGAAAGTCCCCAAGACAATAAAGCAGTTGCGAGGATTTCTCGGGTTAACAGGCTATTATCGCAAGTTTGTTAAGAATTATGGGAGAATAGCAGCACCTCTAACAACATTATTGAAGAAAGATGCATTTTCATGGACTCCCGAAGCAACTAAGGCCTTTGAACATCTTAAAGAGGCAATGTGCCTAGCACCGGTCTTAGCTACGCCAGACTTCACAAAAACCTTTATTGTGGAATGTGATGCCTCAGGAAATGGAATTGGTGCAGTTTTAATGCAGGAAGGAAGACCCATTGCTTTGGAAAGTCGTCCAATCAAAGGAAAGTATTTACAGAAACCTATTTATGAGAAGGAAATGTTAGCAATACTACATGCACTAAAGAAATGGCGAACTTACCTAATGGGAAGACACTTCAAGGTAAAAAATCATCATGATAGTCTTAAACACTTTTTGGAACAAAGACTATCTTCAGAAGAGCAGCAAAAATGGGTCACAAAGATGTTGGGTTATGACTTTGAAATAATCTACAAAAAAAAGAAAGCTTAATGTTGTTGCAGATGCACTCTCAAGAAAGAATGAAGAGGTGGAAGCATTGCTTTGTGCCATTTCTATTATCCAACCAGATTGGATAACCGAAGCAAGAGATGAATGGAAGAAGGACAAAGATGTATGGACACTCATTCAAAATTTGCAGCAAGATCCTAGTACATCTGATACATTTAGTTGGAAAAATGATTCCCTATGGTACAAAGATCACTTATATCTTTGTAAGAATTCCCAACTAAAACAAAAGATTCTTCTGGAATTGCACACTTCTCCTTTAGGAGGACACTCAGGATTTTTAAAAACTTACCACAGGGTGAAGAAAGATTTTTTTTTGGGATGGCCTTAAATCTGATATTCAAAAGTTTGTGGCGGAATGTTTGGTTTGCCAGCAGAATAAAGTGGAGACAATTAAGACCCCCGGACTTCTACAACCTTTATCCATTCCAAGTCAACGTTGGGAGGAGATTTCTATGGATTTTATCACAGGTTTACCGAAGTCCGAAGGCAAGAATGTCATCATGGTGGTAGTTGATAGACTTACCAAGTATGCACACTTTTGTGCATTATCTCATCCATTTAAAGCAAGTACAGTTGCTACTATATTTGTGGACATAATTCAAAAGCTACATGGAAGCCCAAGGCTTATTGTGAGCGACAGAGATCCCATTTTTACGGGAAATTTTTGGATGGAGTTATTTTCTTGTTTGGGTACTCAATTAGCTCATAGCTCATCTTATCATCCTCAATCTGATGGTAAAACAGAGATAGTAAATAAATGTTTGGAAGGAAATCTTCGTTGTTTTGTATCTGATAAACAAACACAATGGGTCAAGTGGTTACCTCTCGCTGAATGGTGGTATAACACTTCCTTCCATACTGCAGCAAAAATGACCCCATTTATGGCACTTAATGGATATCATCCACCATCGATCACATCATCTTTAAGGGAAAATTCGAAGGTTCAAGCAGTGGAAGATCACATCGAGCATCAGCAAGAAGTTCTCCAACTCTTAAAGGATAACCTGAATTTGGCACAAAATCGAATGAAACAACAGCAGATCAACATCGCAGCGAGAGAAGTTTTGATGTAGGAGATTGGGTATTTTTACGGCTACAACCATATAAACAAATGTCCCTCAAGCAAGCTAAGAAGGATAATAAATTATCGCTAAAGTACTATGGTCCTTACAAGGTGTTGCAAAAGATTGGTACTATGGCATACAAATTGGAGCTTCCTGCTTCTTCGCGAGTACATCCAGTTTTCCATGTTTCATGCTTAAAGAAGGTTATAGGCGAAAATCTTCCAGTTCAAACAGTATTGCCAGAACTTGATGGGGAAGGGAAAATCATATTGGAACCTGAAGCAGTCATGGAAAAAAGAACTCGACAACTACTGAATCGATCAATTTCAGAGTATCTCATCAAGTGGAAGAACTTACCCACTGAAGATTCTACATGGGAGGATGAGAATTTTATACAAAAGCACCCAGATCTACTCAAGCGTTGAGGACAACACTTTTTTTGAAGGAGAGGGGCATGTTAGGTCCCTATATTACTAGTATAGTCCCTTATTGTTGTTAGTGTAACCCCCTTATTGTTATTATTGTACCCTTGTAACCCCCATTTTGTTATTATTGTGCCCTTTAATTATTATTGTTAGGTCGGCTAGGATTACATTGTGGCCCACTAGGATTACATTATGGCCCCATGGACTCCTATATATAGAAAGGAGGTTTTGTAAATTGTATCATCCAAGAATTGTTCATTCATGTAATGTATTGGAGGTTGCCCCCTCGAAGTGGCTTATTTCTAAGTCGTTCATATCTCTTTTCTTCTATTTTTGGAGCTGGTTACACAACATTTGTCATTTCATATTCCGAACTACTCCAAGCCCATCAAATTTCAGAGTGTCAGATTCCTTTATGACAGTTCACCTGCAGCTGTTCCAGATCCTGCTCCTCTTCCACAACAACAACAACAGATTGAAAAATGCCAACACTATGATCGAGTTGGCCATATGAAAGATCACTTTTTTGATCTTCACCCATGCAAGCACTGTGGTCGTCACACCCATTATTCACGCAGATGCTTAAGAAACAAGCCTCCTACAAGAACAAAGATTCATCTTGGATGGATCGCTTCTTGTAAATGGGCATCAATAGCCAAGAATATTTTTAAGTCACATGTCTGAACTTGTTCTAGAATATTGAACAAACTTGCAGTTGAGTTTTCGCCATCATCTCACCTTGTACCTGACAGGGAGGAAAATGGTGGTCATCTACAAGCTTCGAAGTCACATCAAGCGAGCCTGAGCCACAATCTCTCATTCTAAATTCAGAGTTGTAGCCAGAGACACAACAGTTCAAGCGAGCCTGAGCCACAATTTTTCATTCCAGATTCAGAGTTGTAGCCAGAGACATGAATGCCCATGAGCATGCCTTTGGTTGGTGGACAGCCTTAAACCATCCATGTGAGGTTCATATTCTTCCTCTTCAAAGAATTCGGAGCACTTCCTCTAGCAGAAGACTTCAACTTCTTGCTAGATTTGGAAGAGTTCCAGGAAATGCATCAAGCATTCCAGTGTTGGTGGTCATCCTTAAACCATCACAAGTTGTAGACTTCCCTTCTTTTAGGTTTAAGGTCTCCCTCTTCAAATATGAGGGACACCTCCTCTAGTAGAATCCCTCAGCTTCTTGCCAATTTTGGAAGAGTTTTGGGAACTGCAATAAGCGTTGTGTTCCAGTGTTGGTGTTCATCCTTAAACCACCTCTTTATGCCAACATTTCAGAGAGTTGATTCACCCTAAGTGCTACCATGCATACTTTGCAGATTTGTATTACAACTCTCTACTTGGACTCACACATACCCCTTCAGATTAAGGGGGGGAATGTAAGTATAAAACCCTAAAAGCAATCCTCGATACTCAACTTCTATGTTTTAAGAAATAAGTAGACAAATTTTTACCATGATGTCATGTATTTTAGGATATTTCATTGATGAGCATGTAGATGCATCTATTCTTGGTTTCCTATCCATCTTTTTCCTAGGCCAGCCTCCAGCTTCAACCTTAAATTTTTCCCAATACCTAGCAGATTCAATCCATGATCATCTAGTCAAGCTACCAGAAGAAGGAGTATTCAAATACTCCTAAGTTTTGTTCCATATGTTTATATATTTCCAATGGAGATTTGGTAATGGAAGTGGGTTATGATCCAAAAGATATCAAAGTAGCAAAAGAGCTTATCAAGAAGAAGAATGTATACATTGCCACATTGAAGAAACAACTTAAGTTACCAACAACAGAGCATCCAAAAACTAAAGAAGTTTTGGAAAATGAAAATCAGAAAGATGAAATGATGAATCTCATCATTCAGTTGACAACTCAATTGAAATAGATGGAAACTGAAATGGAAAAAATCGTGTAGGAAAAGCAAGCTATCATGGAAGCAATTCCCATTACTTCCATTCCTATAGCTTCTACATCAGTTCCATTGGCTACAACAACTCCAGTATCAACAGAAGTTCCAACTACTACACCAGCAACAACAACAGCAGTACCAACAGCCCATCCCACTGATGAGGCCAGAAAATTGATCAAAGCCATGCAGGATATGTCAATTCAAACTACTGAAATCAATAATCTCAAAGAACAAGTGAAAATTTTATAAGATGCAAGAAATTAGCAGAAGTAATGCATCAAGAAGAAGTACAAAAGGCCAACAGATTAAATGAAAAAATCCACAAGCTGGAAAAGAGATATCAATGAAATAACATTTAGCTCAAGCCAAACAATAGTTGTGGGCCAATATGATTAACTCAGTTAATCATATTTGGCCTTCTATTCAAGTTATATTTGAACATAATGAGTTGGTAAAGGAAGCAGGAAATGCAATTCAAAAGGTCAAAGAAGAACTTGGAAAGAAACCAAAGGAAGCCACTGAAATAATAAAATTCCTAAATTTCAAAAACAAACATGAATTACAAGAATTAGGGATAGCTGATAGAACAAAAACTATTTTAGAGGTGAAGAAATTTATTTCCAAAAGAAATCTGATGACACGACTTGAAGACAAATATCAAAATATGGAACTTGCAGTGAACAGATTTATGAACAAGTTTGACGTTTTAAGACAGAAAGGTCTGCCAAATCCATTGGTAATCAATGATAAACTAATGAGGCATGAAGACTATGATAAAAATATGAGGGAAGTAGTGAAGGATACTTCCAACAGTTCAGTAATGTAAGGATTTCCTACAGGCAAATTATTCCTTCAAAGATTGGAAAATTTCATTTACCTCCAGCATGAGGTAAAACACCTTTTTGTGAATAAGCCCACATTTGCCAAGTATTCAGAAGCTGATGAAATTTGCTGAAAGATGATGAAGGTAAAGATTCCAGATGAAGAAAAGTGGGAAAATGGTGTGATTTACTATAACAAGTGAAAGTAAACACATGTAAAAGAATGCATAGGTTAAAGAGAAATCTGATGAAAGACAACCAGTGTGAAAGACAACCAGTATCAAAGAAACAAAAAGCAAACAACAAATCGAATAAAAAGCGACAACTTGCAGTTAGTTAATACGTGTCTCTATCTTCTTGCATGAAGATATTTTATTTTCCTTCAATAAATCATGGTTAGTTGACAAAATATTTTATGTAAAGTTTTGTATAAATACTTCATCAATTCGAAGTATTAAGGGTGGATTCCTGAATATTTCTATAGCTGAATTGATCTACTACCTGAGGGTTTATTGTACCATTTCTAGTTGATAGACAAGAAAAGTAATGAAGGAATTTATTTACAAGATTCATGTGTTGAGCTATTTCAGTGAAGTATATTTCAATTGTTCATGTTCTTTTCTTAAGTATTCCGTAAACTTGCATGTTTTATAAATTTAAATGTTATAACAGGAATTTTATTGCATAATTTGTTTAAATACACTCTGTTTTTAATTGTTATTCATTTTTATGTTTTCTTATGATATCTGTTTTAGAGAATCCTTAATTTCTCTCTGATCCCGATTGACCTCTTTCACCTTCATTCATTATCTAGTTTAAGGAATCCTTAACTTCTCCTTGATCCCGATTGAAAACCACTTCACCATTCAGCCTTTAAGGTCTAATTTTGCTCAGCTACCCTGCCCTGTAACACTTCATTTGTAATTTTTTTCTGTTATGTTTTCATGGTATATTGAATCCATAGCCCAATGGAAAGTAGAAAGGCACCTATCCATCTAAATCAGTAATTCCACCAACAAATAAAAACCAAACCAAATCAAGCATACATAACTAGCCTAAAATTTATTAAAACAAAAAAGTTAAATCATTAAGAAAAAGCCTTCTATGAGCATTATGAATGCTAGATCCTAATCTCCAAAAGTGGTTGATAGTTACATCTGATATTTATTTAAATGCACATAACAACCCTTGGGAAATTTTTTAGGGATAACATATTGGCAACCATACTAGGGAAATCAGTCCCGAGTTAAATAAATCTTAAAGGAAACACTTTTCCTCATTTTTTCACCTTAAGATTTTATTTAGGGTTGTTAAAATTTATCATTAAAGTTAAAATTTTGGCTTCTAAAAGAACATATTATACCAGGGCTCATCCAGATCCATAGCCTGTTACAATTTTTGATGATCCTGATAGAATTTTAAGAAAACCTAAAAAAGTAGAAATTCTAGGAAGTAGTAGTCAATTAATCAAAGAAAATTCACTTCCTAAAGAGTTATCAAGCATACATGATATTCAATTTGATTTATCATTTGAACATTCTTTATTAGAACCAAATCTGAAAACTCAATCTATGATATTGTAATAGACCCTAATTTTATTCAATTTATTGAAGAAAAAAAGGAAACTATACAACTTGACTTAGATCAATAGGTTCTAGAGACTTTTGATAAACTTGATGTTTTGACCTCAACTTTGATTAAGGATATAGACGAAGCCTATTTTCAACGATCAGTTGAATTAGCTGCCCTAACTACTGCTACCCCTAAGCGTTCTACCATTCCTTTTGAAACTATAAATACAACTTTATTTAGTACCACCTCATCTATAATATCCACCACAGTTCCTTCCACAGAACCATTCATCCCCAAACTTCCTCTTCAACCTAAAGCTTCAAGCTCATCTTCAAGCACTTCAAGTACATCCTCGAGCACTTCAAGCTCATCTTCAAGAACTTCAAGTTCATATCCAAGCACCACTACTTTACCTCCAGTCAAGCTATAATCTTAGCCATGGCAGCCAAATATGCCCCTTTGGTCTTACAAGCCCCTTTACATGCCATGCCACAGGATTACCAGAGTAAAATTTTTCAGTTTGATGGTACCAATCAATATACTGCTCAACAACATGTAAATAAAATCACTGATTACTTTGAATTACATGAAATTGATGAGGTCGATATACAAATGAGATTATTTTCCCAAACATTAGCAGGAGATGCTAAGAAATGGTTTAAATATTTACTTGCTAACCATATTTTCGATTTAGCTTCTTTTCATTAATTGTTCATTAATAGATGGGAAAGAAAGAAAAACCCTTTACAGATATTATCTGAATATGAAAACATTTGGAGATCTACTAATGAATCTGTTTAGGATTACTGTACCAGGTTTAACAATATTTATAATGCAATTCTAGTGAATATCAGACCCCCACCAGAATTGGCCCTAATCAAATTTCTTGATGGTTTTTATGCTGACATGTCCTATCAATTAAGAGAAGGAAACCCTACAACTTTAGAACAAATGCAGAGTGATGTAGTTAGTGTAGAAGCTAACTTATTAGCTAAAAGAGCTAGGATGAGGAATGAAAGAAGGGTGACCATTAAGGAAGAACCATCCACTTCAAACATTAAGATATATAGTTTAACTAAAATTATGGAAAGAATAATGGATAGATTAGAGAACATGGAAAGAAAAACCTCAGTGGGAAAATCAACAAGGTCCCCAATTCAGAAGTCCCAACTTTAGGAAAAATCCTAATACTGGTAAATCAAGAGAAGTAGTACCTGATCAGCAGATTGGACCACCTTTCCAAGAAAACTATGTTGAAAGTTCACAACAAAATGAAGAAGACCAGGACACCCTGATAAACCTGATGGGAGTAAACGATGAAAATACTATTTTTCTTACCCAAGAAGAACAAGAATTATACATGTTACAACAATTGCAGATAGAATATGGAGATTCCTTTGACTATAAACAAGGCTATGAATCTGCTATCTACAAAGTTCATAAACAATATAGCCTTAGAAGCAAGAAGAACACAGAAGCTCCTACTAAGCAAACAGTCCAAACCGAAACTAAGAAAATAGTAGAAGCTCATGTGACAAAAACTCTACAAATTCTCCCTAGAGAAACCAACAATACTTCAAGCCCAAATATTTTAGACATAACATCAACTGCTACTCAAACTTCAACTACTGCTAAAACTTCAACTGCTACTCAAACTGTTCCAGACAAGAAAATTGAAAATAAAATAGTGGAAACACAAACTGAAATACCAATTGTTGATAAAAAAGACAAAAACACACAAACTACAATTGGTAAAGATGAAATCATTCAGTTATGCAAAACTCAAATACCATTCAATATTCAAATTGATATAGCCAAATTGAAAATACTAGTTCCTTTAACAGAGCTTGTGAAAAATGGTTCATACAAAGCCAAAATCACTGAAACACTGAAAATAGGTGAAGGCGAAGATGCTATTAACCTCAATGATGATCAACCTGAGTTATTATTTGGTCCTAAAGTTAATGGAAAACATCAACAAGGAGGTGTCCCTCCATTCTACATTAGATTGAACATTTATGATAAAATCTTACACAATCTATGTTGGATTTTGGAGCATCTCATAACTTAATGCCTAAGGCAGTAATGGAAAAATTGAACTTAGACATCACTAGACCATACAAAGACTTGTTCTCCTTTGATTCTATTCAAGTTAAATGCCTTGGCCTGATAAAAGACCTGTGTGTAACTCTAGTCCAATGCCCAGCAAAGATTATTATTATGGATATTGTAGTTGCTGATATCCCTCCAAAATATGGAATGTTGTTATCTCACTCACGGGGAGCAAAATTACAAGGATCACTACAATTAGACATGTCATATGCTACCATTTCTATATTTGGTCAGCAAAGAAAGCTTTATAGAGAAACTTTGATGAAATACATGGTTAGTAGTGTATAAAAACCACATAATTATCCTATCTATTCCCTGCATTCTGATCTAGACTCTTTTATCCTATGCAATTTAGAAACTGGTAAAGACAAAATCACAGTTGTAGAAGAGAAACACAAAGAAATTGATAGTGACAATATAACTCATGAGTCGATGTGGCATTTAGATTTCGATGGTTCTGTAAACAAATGAGTAGGAGCTGGGGTATGGATCTACAACTTAGAGAATGATAATTCAGAAGGACATGATTTCAGGCTAAATTTCAAATGCACTAATAACATGGAAGAATATGAAGCATTGGTATTAGGCCTACAAATTGTAAGAAAACTTGGAGCAAAAATATTTTATATCATGGGAGACTCAGAACTTATCATAAAACAAATTAAAGGAGAGTATCTTGTGAATAATCCTAGACTTAGCCAATACAGAGAAACCATACTAGACTTGATAAACTGTTTTCTTGAAACTGACTTTGTGGTTATTCCAAGAAAGCAGAATATGCAGGCACATATTTTGGCCACTTTTTCCAGCACATGCAAGTTACCATTTCAGCCAAATCATCAGTACACTACTGAGGTAAGACATAGGCCAACCATACCTAGTAATTTGAAGTATTGGCAAATCTTTTCACAAGACTCACAAATTTATCATTTTATGAATTCTGAGGGAGAGTTTCAAAACTATAATATATACATTGACTATACATTAGATTATGCTAAAAATAATGAGATAGATGTAAATGATGTAGATAAAATAGAATCAACTAAATTCACTAAATTAGAAATAGAAAAATTAGAAATAGTAGAAATAGAGGAATTAACCAATGATGAATAAGAAATTTTAAACGTGAAAGACAACATTTTTCTTAAGGGATTAGCCCCATTAGAAGATATTTTTGACTCCAATGATGTTTCTATAAAACCCAAAATGGAGTCCCTAAGGTCAAATATTGAAGAATGAAACATAGGAACAAAAGAAAATCCCAAGCTTGTCAAGATATCCAAAGCATTACCTCCAACTGAAAATTTGAAGTACATTACTTTGTTTAAAGAGTTCCAAGATATCTTTTCCTAGAGTTATGAATGCCTCAAGTCTTATGATACTAGTATTATCCAACACAAAATACCAATCAAAGAAAATTAGAAGCCCTTTAAACAAAATCTTAGGAGAATTAACCCTGTTCTTATGCCATTGATAGAAAAAGAAGTTAAAAAGATGTATGAGGCTCAAATCATAACACCCATTAGATATTCTGATTGGGTCTCTAATTTAGTCCCCACTAGAAAGAAAACAGGAGAAATCATACTCTATGTTGATTTCAGAAACTTAAACAAAGTCTCATTAAAGGATAACTATCCCCTCCCTAAAATGGAACATATTCTACAGAGGGTAGTAGGGCCATCCAGAATATCAATACCTGATGGATTTTATGGATACAACCAAATCCTAGTCCAACCTAAAGATCAAGCAAAGACTGCATTTACCACTCCCTCGGGAACTTTTGTGTATTTAAAAATGCCCTTTGGACTGATGAATGTTGGAGCTACATTCCAAAGAGCTATGGATATAGCTTTTGCAAAGGAAATCCATGTCTTTCTATTCATTTACCTAGATGATATCACAGAGTTTTCCAAAATAGATAATGAACATCTAGATCATTTAAAAAGAGTATTCATAAAATGTAGAAAGTTTGGTATATCCTTAAATCCCAAAAAGTCACTTTTTGGATTAGAAGAAGGAAAACTCCTGGGACATATAATTTCGAAAGAAGGCATTAGAATTGATCCAGCTAGAATAGAAGCAATCTAAAACATCATTCATCCTAGGAACATCAGAGAATTACAAGCATTTCTAGGCAAAATAATTTTTCTTAGAAGAACCATCCCTAACTTAGCACAACTAATTAGGAACTTAAACAACATGTTAAAGAAGTATTCAGCACTTAAGTGGACATTAGAGGCTAAGAAGTCTTTTCAAGAAGTCAAAGAAGAACTTACTGAAACACTTGTCCTCATAAGTCCTAACTTTAGCAAATATTTCATAATTTTTTCATTTGCTTTAGAACACACTATTGCAGCAGTCTTATTGTACAAGAATGATGAAGGTCTTGAACAACCCATTTCTTTTTTCAGCAAAACCTTAAGAGATGCAACACTAAAGTATAATATCATGGAAAAACAAGCCCTTTCTTTAGTAAAATCCATAAAATATTTCATAGTGTACATTTTATACTCCCACATAATTGCATATGTTCCAAACTCAGTTGTAAAGGACATTCTAACTTAGAATGGGCCTGATGGAAAAAGAGGCAAATGGATTGCCACAATATTGGAATATGACATTGAAATCAAGCCTACAAAATTGATCAAAGGCCAAGGTTTAGCCAAACTCATGGCTAAATCGAACTATCAGGCCTTACATATAAATTTTATTGCTGCCCTAGATGATCAAGAAGAGATGGTGACTCCACAAATCAGTGAAGCTTTCATAGATTCACCCCGATATGCATACATTATATTTGTTTTACTCAACCTATAAGCTCCTCCTGGTTTATCTAGAACTAAAAGTAGATTCCTAAAAATGAAAGCAATGAAATATTGTATCTTAGATAATGCTTTATTTTGGAAACATCATGGTGGAATCCTATTGAATTTTTTATTAATAGATGAACCTAACAAAGTAATGTAATAATTTCATGCAGGAGATTGTGGAGGACATCTATACTAGAAAACAACTACTAACAAAATTTTGAGGCCAGGTTTTTACTGACCCACTCTTTTTGAAGATGTCAAAAAGTATGTAACCTCCTGTCACAAATGTCAAATATTTGAGGGGAATAAGAAACTCTTACCATTACCCCTCAAACTTATATCCGTAGAAATGCCATTTCAACAATGGGGTTTGGACTTCATTGGTGAAATTCACCCACCCTCTATAATGAATAAAATAGTTAATTAGTGATTAAATAAGTTAATTAGTAATTAGGTTGAAAGGCCATGTCTAATAAGACATGGCCTTTTTTGAAGAGGCACCTGCTTAGGTATATAAGCAGGCCTCACTTATAACATTCAATCATCTATCTATCTCATATTTTTTATAATATAATATTTGTATCCTCATGGATATCTTTGTATTCCAAGTGTTCTAGAGTATTTTAACCTGAGAAGGAACTTTTTTCGCTTCATTTGGTATTAGAGCAGTCAACCTTCTAGCCGCTCATCATTGCACAGAGCTACGCTCTTTGATCCAGGTCTTTGACTGTAAAAATCGTCAACCTTGTTGCCGTCGTGACTGAAGCATTTCGCTATCAATCTTGGAGTTTCTCCATTTTTTCCACTAGGCCTTTGGCCATAATAAAAAAAAGGGCAAAAGCAAACCAAAGATTTTTTGAAAAGAAATAAAAAATAAAAAAAGGGAGAATAATTTATATAAAAAAATTGAAGAAATATTAAAAAAGGAAGAATTTATATTAAAAATAATAAAAGAGAGAAGGAAATTCAAAGTATATTAAAAAGAAAAAGAAAGATATATATATATAAAGAAGTACATATACGTACATACGAAGACAATTTAAAATTAAAAAGGAAAAAGAAATAAGGAAGAGTAGGTAAGGTTATTTTGATTATTCTTTCAGTGGTTTACAAGCTCGTGGTTTTGGAAGCCCATGGTTATTGCCCATGGTATTTGCAAGGTAAAATAAGAAGTAAAGGAATAAAAAATTTGTGTGAATGGTAAGCTTACTTTTACGTGGAGAACATTAATTTGGGTGAATAGCCATTACCACTAGGGTTGTAACCTTAACAAAAAAAGAGTAAAAAAATCAATTGTTAAAAGAATATATTTATTTAATTAAATTATTAAAAAAAAAGTTGAAGGAATAATAACTTCATTAAAAAGAAGAAGAGAAAGTTAGGAAGGGTTACCTTAAAAACCCTAAAAACTCAATTCAACAGACAAAATGGAATCAATAATTGATGAAAAGGAAATTGAATTTAATTTGGAAAGGAAAGAAGGAAGGTTTCCTGAAAATAGTATGTTTGTCCATGCACTAATTAGAATCAAAGGGTCACTTGCGGGAAAGGAAGTTCTCATATTTATCGATCTTAATCAAAAGGATAATTATGTTAGTACTGAATGTGCTAACCAATGAGTGATCCCTGTATCAAATATAATTGAAACAAATTCAATTAACGCAAATGAAAAACAATACGACATATGGAATCTACACCTAAGTGTTGGGGAGTATTCCTTGGTCTCCCAATTTACCGTTAAAACCTTATTTTGTAACAATAGTGATATAATTCTGGGTTCACTCTAGATAGAATCACTAGGGTCATTTGTCCTTAATACAAAAAAGAAGTTTTTAACATTCTCTTACAAAAAGAAAAAAATAACGCTACACGACGTCAACTTAAAGCCAAATTCAGGGACACCTGAAGACATTCAAGAAATTTCAAAAGTAATTTCTCAAGAAAGTAAAAAGGAAATTCAAAATATGCAAAAGGAAGTTAAAAAAATCACCACTAACAAGAATGAAGAAGTTGCTCGCCTTAAGGACCACAACGAAAAATTGCTAACGCAAATTCAAAAACTGAAGAAAGACAAGAAGTCGTTGGAAAACAAGGTGCAACAACTTGTCAAAAATTAAGCATGAAATCTTCAAATATAGAAGTTCAAGTTGAAGAAAAATCAAACGTTGATCCAATAAATGTCTCAACTAAAGAGGACGATAAGAAAGTTGCAGAAGTAACAAACGTCGATGTTGCAGTTCAGATGAAGAACATGCTAAGTGAAGGTCCTGTCACTTACTCAATAACATCCTCACTAAAAGAAAAGCAAATTCAAACCAAAAAATTTCCCTATCGACATCCAAATCATGGGAGCAAACAACTCAACCAAGCTATGTATTCAAAACAAAAACAAGTTGATATTCTAAAGAATACTAACTCGATGTCTTGCTCTTTCTTTTTTACCTACATTTACGCTTCCAAGCATATGACTACAATGCTTCTCAAACTTTTCACCAAATAGATTTAAATCTGATCACACACTAACAATCGGTGGAAGTTAATCTCTTATTACACCTATGGTTGTGAAACCACAAAATACAACTAGCCCTCATAACTTCAATACGGATGCCGCTCTTATACTCGCACCCTCTGTTAACAACTATAATATATCAGCATGCATTGCAGTATTTCAACGTATATTATAGTCACCACCAATTGTAAAACATCACAACCAAGGCTTCGCTTCAGAATTAGCGCAGAGTTGATGCCTGTTCCCAGACCTTAGGATTACACCCATAATACGCGACATAATAATTCGGGTTATTAAAACCATATTAATCGACCATCCAGCTTCCGCGCATATATTTCCAACCGTATACAATATACTACTCGGACCTTGGTTAAATATCAATCACCACTATGTATTAAAGTCTGGGCTCGCACCAACATACAACACATTCCTCGACTAACCATCGACCCGGTCGGAGGGCTTGTGTTCCATCGCGTCGCAACATCTGATCGAACAGATATCGTACGGGTTAACTGCAAGGTCGTTAAATCGCGATGAGAGTGGTTTTGCAACACTGCTTAGGGACACGTGTCGCCCAGCGTATGGAATCGCACTGATTTTCTAATTACCACTTACCCCACGAAAGCGGTGCAATCAAACCACCGGTTCACTCCAACCCACGTTCATTGTTTATACGTCGTGGTTCCACTGCTTTCTCCCTCAGGGTTCTGTCCACCTTTATTATCTATGAATTCCGCTCTTCGCCTTCAGTGAACCTCGCTTCTCGTTGCACAATACTCATCCAATGAACACCGCTTCCATAGTTCCACTTATATCACTTCGCACAGGGAACAACCAACGCATACTCCCTTCTCCATACTCAGTTGTCGAATGTCAGTCAGCTCTTTATGAGCGGCATAAAACCTCCATGCGTGGCTTAAAGCCATATCTCTGTTCCTGGCATATACTCACGACTATATAACTCCACTGTCGACCAGTTCGAGATACACTGTCGACAGCATTAACGTCGGTTGCTCTAACTATATACAGAGCAAAATTAATCCCAAATTGCAGAGTACATATTTACACATTCTTATACAATTGGTTTTGAGATACTGAAGTTATTCACACAACAATTAACACAACAATGCCCTTCCCATAGAATTCAGACACAATTTCTTTATACATATCCAAAGGTACTCATTGAAATTCGAAGACATTCAAACAGGATTCAACCCCATCCAGACACACTTAATTCAGAGACAGTTCTTCCATAAACAGATATGTATATACAGGTGATCAATCTCAAAGCAATCCCTTACAATTTCATGGTTGGCCAGATATTCAATGCGAAGGCCACTATCATCCTACTCTGTTGCTGAAGAAGTTCTCTACCTCTCTCTCTATCTCTCGCTCCATCTAAAATCTTCAGGATTACATTTATACCACAAGGATGACCTGAATCGATTTAGGTCTCCAAACAATTCAGCAGATCTTAGCATTCCCAATTCCTAAAATTAGACTCAATAATTGAACTGATCCTAAACTGACTCTTTGTATTCCTATCTTAACCAATTTCTCATGTTCTCAAAATGACTTGAGAAAAATTACAATTCCCTACCAAATTTATTCAAAATATTAATATTTACAAGAATTTTAAAGAACATGGGACCCCCTATGTCTACTTATGTACAAAGTAACTTTTGAGCCTAATGCCCCTGCATCACTAACGAATCATCACAAGTTTCCAGTCATCGTAGGATTCCACAGAATATTGATTTAGGATGGTCTGATCCATTCTCCGTGTGACAGTTTTGTTTATCTATTATAAAATCATATCAACTTGGTTCGACAAGGATGACTGCTCGAGACGAGAAGATGTTCGTAGTAGGAAAAGAAATCGAGGCCTTTCGTCGACAAGCTTTGAGGAAAAAGCTTTTTTATGGGAAGGCAATGTAATGAATAAAATAGTTAATTAGTGATTAAATTAGTTAATTAGTAATTAGGTTGAAAGGCCATGTCTGATAAGATGTGAACTTTCGTGAAGAGGCACCTGCTTAGGTATATAAGCAGGCCTCACTTGTAACATTCAATCATCTATCTATCTCATATCTTTTATAATATAATATTTGTATCCTCATGGATATATTTGTATTCCAAGTGTTCTAGAGTATTTTAACCTGAGAAGAAAATTTGTTCGCTTCACCCTCCTCTGCCCAGCATAAATGGATATTGATAGCCATTTATTACTTTACCAAGTGGATAGAAGCCATCCCTTCTAGACAAGCCACAAACTCTATCATTATTTCATTCCTTGAGAACAACATCCTTTCTAGATTTGGATGCCCACAAAAGCTCATTACTAATAATGTTGTTGCCTTCAAAGCCAAGAAAAAGTTGTAATTTTGTAACAAATACCATATCAACCTTTTCCATTCCACTGCCTATTACCCTTACGGTAATGGACTTGCAAAATATTCAAACAAAATCTTGGTTATTATCATCAAGAAGTTGTTAGAAGATAAAAAGAAAACCTGGAATAAAAGGTTGGTTAATGCCCTATGGGCAGACATACTAACTGTTAGGGTCCTATAATAATAGGGATCATAATTTTGAATTGACTATGTTAAGTCTTGTAATATTGTACATACTTTTGCTTTCTGCAAATGTTTTCACATATTAAAAAATGAAAAGAGGGTATGTCCTAAAATAAAAATCAAAGGACCAAAAGAAAGAAACATCAAAATAAGGATACAAAGTATGAACTCCACAAAAAGAAACAAAAATAAATCCTGAAAGTGTTGCACATTCAAATGCCACTACTCTTAATTTACTTTTGCAAATAAAATTGTGTGCAACTTGTCCAAAATGCCACAATTCATGATTATCATATAGTTAATCTTGATTCATTCATGCCTTTAAATTTCATGTCATGATAGTTAGTGAATAAATATCTGACCAAACCATTTAATCTTGGCAGATCAATAGTTAGGTAGAGAATAAAAATGAGCTCATAAGTTTAATCTGAGCCATTGGAAGATATAAGGTTAGAAATAGGTTAGTTTGCTTATCAAAAGAAAATAAAAGGGTCAGCAAGCTCAAATGCACCCAATAAAGGAAATAAAAAATGTTAGGGTAAAAAAAGGGTAGGTAAAATACTTTTACAAGTTATGGAAAGCATCAATTGATTCATCTCTTATCACTAATATCTTTCTGACACATTCGCCTTGCTAAAAATCCCTCTTTTCTCTCTTAGAAATCATTTCCCCTTGCAAAATCCCTTCCCCTTATGCAAAATCCCTTTTTCCTTGATAAAATCCCTATCCCCTTATCCTTAACCTATTTTCCCCTCCTAAAAACCATTTTCCCTTTGAAAATTCCCTTCCCCCACTAAAAACCCTTTCCTCTTTACTAACTCCGCATCATTCAAAATAAAACATCTAAAACCCACTTTTGCATACTTTTAAGCGCAAAATAGAAATACATTATCAAGCCCCGCTTCCCTTTTAACTCAATTCCCGCACTTAATACATTTACCCCCCTTATGATATTTTAACCTATAGTTTATATAACCCCCCTGTCATCATTTTTAACCTTCCACATATCTATTACCCTACCCCACTTTATATTACCCGATCCAACTTTTTATTTAAACCTTTTGTTTAAAATAAATTCTCGACCCTGCCTCATTTGAATGGATTTTGCAACACCTTTCAGCCGCCCGATCAACATAGATCAAATCCTACGACCAATAAATTGTTTCGCACCCTGTTGAGCTGTGTTTTGTCTATATTTTTACGATTTTTTATCAAATAATTATAAGATTGTACCTAGTATTTTAATCCGTTTTATCTTATTAAGTTGATGATTAGAGGCATTTATAATTAAATTATAAATTCTTTTTATCAATTAAATTGAATAAGTGTTTTTTGTAATAGTCTTGTTAATAAATGCCTTCTTGATGGCAGGTGGTGGTAGATTCTCTAACCTTGGAAAAATCAGACTTATGCTTCATGAATGGTGGATCGTGCTTCAACTTTGAGAATGTTGAGCAAATGATGAATGCGATTTTGTTGAGAATGTTTTGAGAATGTTTAAATATGTCATGAGTTCGATTCATCACACCTCCATTGTCAAAAGAATGTTTTTCTCTTGCAAATCACTAGCTTTGAAGGAACACTCGACAAGGATCACACCAACATTCATTTTCGAAGAAGTTTATGGCGAAACCCATCATTCTATCTATATTTCTCTATACAAAAAAGGGCATTCTTTTCTTATGGTCAAACATGTAGTGGTAAAACATCACAGATTTTCCTTTGCAACATAGGGTCACTCTGCAAGATGGTGCCAGAAGGAATTCACCAACGGCATAGAGAGCATAAGAGAAATAGTGAGAGGTTTGGCAGCAAATTCCCTGTACATACACTATGACCTCACTCAGCTCTTTAGAATGGTTGTCACCGAGGCTAAGAAGTCTCGTTCTCAGTCTTGAACTCTCAGAGTGATTCTTATATAGTGTAGATCTTACGTAATGCCTGAATACCTAGCTCACAGTCCACAAGAAGTTTATGATGCTCTTGTTGATAATTTAAAGTGTACTACTGAACATGAGGGCATTTATGCACTTCTGGTCCTCTGCTGCATCAGCGAAGTCGGATGGGAAATTAGAAATGATGGACAGGAAAAAGGCATTGATCTCATCACTTCTGATTCATATTTTCAACAATGGGGAGCTTGTGAATTTAATAAATTTCTTTCGCCTCGGCCTCACAGTGCATCGATTACTGAATTCGGGGCAGTCGGAGGTGGAGTCACTCTTAATAAAAATGCCTTTGAAAATGCCATTTTCTACCTCTGATCCTTTGCTGACAAAGGTGGTGCCCAACTATTTGTTCCTGTAGGTAGATGGTTGACAGTAAGCTTCAATCTTACACGACACTTGACACTAAATCTGGATTCAGAATTTGTCTTTTACCTTAAGTCGTCTCATCGTTAAGTACTTATAATGCAAATGGAATGTGACTGCAAATTTTTGGAAACTGAGAGAATTATGGACTATATTCTTTTACTTGGCGTTCACCTGCGTCGCTCTTGGAGCCAAGAACGCACATGAATTACGGTTTGTAAATGCCGGCCTCATCCGCTATATGCGTGGTGACAGATAATGCATGGCTTACCTGCTTGTTGAAACATAAATCATAATCTTGGATTGAAGTTTTCCGGGCGTGCGTTTTCTCTGCCAGCAAGGCGTGATGATCAAATTCTTCTAGATTCCGGATCGACCCAAATCAAACTTGAATTGGGAAGAAAATATTCTCATTCCGATTTTTCCCAAATCGTATTAACTAAAAAGATTAAATTTATGTTTTTGTAACTAACGATTTTTAATTAGAAGCAGAGTTGTTGCTATATATATAAAGCAGAGGGCTGTGCACTAAAAGGAAATTAATTTCAGAGATGTAAGGTCGATTTGCTCAGATGTAGAGCCGGAATTTCTTAAAGGTCTAATTTATGAGATGTAGGATTGGCATCTAGTTTTATACAAATGTAATATCGACAAAGGGATTGTTGTGATTTGTATAAGTCGATTGCCAAATTCTCTTTTCAATATACATAATCACTTTCATGTTGTGAGCAGTAGAATTGTTGTTGTGATCCATTTCGCATTCCAGTTTTTGATGTTTTAAAACCGTTCCTTCGTTGTAGTAAGCCAGCTTACTCCAGGCGCGGGAGGGCCCACCACATCTAGAGCTAAGCTTGATCCATAACATAGGAAAATTAGATGTGTGTGATTTTAACATTTCAGGTTTATGTGTGAATGTGTGGTTCAATCTCAAAGCATTTCAGTCATCTTCGTATTGCGCAAATTAATTGATTAAAGAATTATTATTCATTACATAACCGGTGTTTGAGAACTGTAATATAACATTATGCTCTATCCCTCTTGTTAAATCGAATGTAATGAGAGCGTCTGAATACAACGATTTCTCAGTGATCGGAGTTAGAACATATTTTCATGCTTTGACTTTGAGTATGGTTTTTCATTACTTAGTTTCGTTTGAACGTTTGCAGGATTTAAATACGCAGTTGATTTGGTTATATGCATCCCGGGACTTAGCTTAATAATTAGATTTATTTTTATTTAGAATGATTCTTGTTTTCGTAGTGTAATCATTTCCTTATAAGAACAAGTTTGAGTGTGGATTTGATAGGTAGAGATATCAAGTTTAAATGTAGCGTGATGATTTGATTTTGAAGTAGGCTTGTTTTTGAATAATTTGTTTCACTTAGATTAAAATCTTTAAATAGAAGGTTTATCATAGGTCATTTGCAATGCGATCTTTAATGGGATTTTTAAGTGTTATTTTATGAAGTGAAATGGTTTCTTCTAGCAATAGATAGAATTTTCCTTTGTTAATTTGAATCTTGAGTTTATTATGAAGAGTATTTTTAGTTAGTTTAATGTGTGAGTTATCATTGGAATAATGTGTGTGTCTTTTTGCTTTTTTCAAGATTAATTTCAAGTGTTAGTTTCAAGTGTTAGTGAGAAGAGTTAATAGATTAGTTTTTTTTAAGTTATCATAGGAGATTTAAAAAATACAATGCGAGTGCGAGAATGTTACATGATTGAGGATTGCTTT
Organism: Pinus albicaulis; assembly: GCA_034641835.2. NCBI lineage: Eukaryota > Viridiplantae > Streptophyta > Pinopsida > Pinales > Pinaceae > Pinus > Pinus albicaulis. Next base: position 1,681,279,977 of record CM076579.1, on the reverse strand, counting down.
GTAGTTTAATTGCAGTATGGAGTTTGCTTGATAGGAATTAGTTCAGTGAGTTTCATTTTCAAGATTGTTTATTTGCGAGCAAATGTGTGTTTCATTCCAGTATCTAGTTTATCATTACAAAGGAATATATTTATACTCTGACCATTAAGCTAAGCTATACGCAGTACAACTCACGTTTACAACTCTCGGGTTGATAATTAATATTGAGAGGTTTAATCCGACAATTAAACCGACTAACATTTTTGCGCCATTGCCAGGGAGTTGTATTTTGGCTTAGATAAAATTTTCTCACAGAGTTTCAAGGATATTGTAGGACGTTAGAGGGCAGAGAGTGTATGGTGAGGCATGAGTGAAGAGCCACGCATCCACTATTGTGGGGTTGTTCCAAAATATGGCCATCTTGATTATCTCTTGAAATTTTATTTCCTTTCTTGTAGAAGCAGGCTTTCGACATTTAATTTCTGAATCGTTTTTCTTTCAGTAGATTAAATATTGTGTTGATTCAAAATTTACCCAATATGTTGTTCCCTTCCTTTTATGCAAATTTATTTTTATGCAAGTGTGGTGAGCTTTATTTCAGCCAATAGCCTTTAAATTCATTTATCTTCATAATCCAATCTTCAAGGTTATATCATTTTTGGGGTGCTTTAAGAACCCTTGTGTACTAATCCATGTGATGATAGAATGTACCAATTGGCTTGTTGAGAACAAGAAAATGGTATTTTGAGGAATCATTCAATGAGGAGTTTTTATGCTGCTATAGAGACGAACAACTCATCCGATGAAGAATTCACAAGTGCATAATTTAATACTTTTCTTTAACATAAATTTAATATAATTAAATCTTTGATTTCGAAACTGGATGATTTGGAGGAATAAGAGAAGGATGAAGAAACACTGCTTATTGTTTGCGCCAACTGTCAAAAGAAACACTGCCTTGGAAAGTGTCCACTTAGCAATACAAAAGTTTGCGAAATTTGCAAGGATGGTCATGCAATTGAACGTTTCCCATCACTGCCACGATTATGAAAGGTACTCATGGAATCAAGTAAGGAATCGAATCAACCGCCATGTATAACTCAAAACCCAACATCATTTTATACTTGGAATAGCTCTTATTCTCTTGAGTAGGTTCCTCAACATGTTTATAATCCTGCAGCTTCATGGAAAACTTCTGATCCTCCTCCAATTGAACATCCTACTTCATGGTCATAATGGACCCCTCCTTGGCCCTCATCCTCGAGCCAGATATCTCCATGGCCTCAAGAATCGTTTGGATCTTTCTCTCTAGGGAAATCTCCCATGCAAATTCAATCATATGAGCACCAACAACAGCCACAATTTCTTTCCAATGCACCATTAAGTTATCCTCTTCCATGGTCTCAGCTGTATGTGAAACCTTACCCTAACCCTCATCCATACCCTATTCCTAATCCAAACCCTAATCCATACCTTAACCCTAGCTCATACCCTAGTCCATACCCTAATCCATACCCTATTTCACACCCTAATCCATACCCTAGAACTAACCCTAACTCTAATTTAAAACCTAGACCTTCATCCCAATCCAAATTCAAACCCTAGTCCAAGCATTAACCAAAACCCTAGCCCAAACCACATCCTAAACCCTAATCTAAACCATCAGGTTGCACAACAGTTTGCACCACCTATTCTTTCCGTTGATTTCCCTATTGAAAAAAATGCTACATCTTCCATGTTGGAAAAGGGAATGAATTTGGAAACTTCCCCCATTACTAAAGAGAATTCACCCCAGGAAGATATAATTCAAAGACCACCAGAGGAGCAATCTTTCATTGGAACTTGTTCTAAAAATGTTGTTGAAACTCAAAACCCTAGAATCTCTCTCAACCATTCTTGTCAATTTGAAAAGAATATATTTGAGCCTGAACTTGAGGGATTTTTATTGTCTTTCACCTGATCCTTTGTGCCTCCAGGAGAGTGAATATCAAACTATGGAATATTTTCATCTGTTGGAGAATCATAAATATGTGGATTCCATTGAATCCTGGTTTCGAGCAGTCATCAAGCCATTTGATTTCCTCAGCATTAAGAAAATCTTGGTACCATATCAATTGAAGCAACTGGTTTGTCATGCTTTCATATGTCTTGAAGTCTATTCTTTAAAACTAAGTGTAAGTATCACCAGCATTTTGTTACGCACATGGCTTCATTGGAAGTACTCCTATACTTAAAAAATGAGTCTTTCGCCTCTTAGGGTAAATTAGGGTAGGAGAATAAATGAATAAAGTTGTTATAATGCTATTAGGGTTTTAAATTTTAAATAATGTCTGTTAAAACTACTTTTGATCCACATTAGTTATTAACACACACATTTGTGATAGATCTTTTTGGGTACAATTTGCTCTATTGCCTCATGATTTTGCAAAAAGTAACCATGATTAATCACTCTAATAAGTTGTCGTCTCAGATATATATTTTCAGTTTCCCTTAAAAGGTACTATTGGAAAACCCCCTATGGTGGACCACTCTTTTTAAGATCATAATGAGCTATTTATGAGAACACTAGCATTCTTAACTTAAAGAATCTTTCAATCATTGTCTGGGATATCTTTAACAAGTCTTTAGGGTAGAGGAATTAGCCAATAATGATTAGTCATTAAAAAAATTTCATGCCATCATGTACTCTTAAGGAGTAGATCTATCTCCCCACTTATTAAGTAACCTTTAAGGTTAATCATAATCCGAGATTAAAAATATTTAGGGAAGGATAGGAGGTCTCATGATGAGTCGACCTACCACAAGCATGAGATCTAACATGCATGACATTACTACTACTGGTCACCAAGCCAAAGTAATGGCTTTTAGCCAAAAAATTGGAAGACAGGAGGTCTCATCACGAGCCGGCCTGTTCATTCATGTTACTTCTTGTGAGTGGCACTGCCATCAGCTAGTTACCAAGCCAGGACAGTGGCCTTCATCTAAAAAGTCAAATAAGCTAACTTTGAATCTGTATCTAGTAAGTGAGATATTGACATTTCGCTAGGTTAAAAGACATCCTTGTCGAGGTTATGGACACCTGCGAGCAACAGGGCCATGTTTGTGGTATTAAAGTTAACTACATACTATGATTTGCTTGGTTATCCTTCTCCTTCCCTAATACTCATCATTTTTCTTGGAAATTGGTTTTAAGACAATTTGAACATGATGCTTTGAGTTCTATCTTTTAGAAATCAAGAATCTTTAATGAAGTGGCACCCAAGTAGTAAAGGTAATTATTTGTACTAGATTAAGAGGAAATTTATTTTTGAATCCAGATGAAAACATAATTTAGAGTGTTCAAATAAAGAGGTTGCTGATTGGTATCATAACTCACTTTAATTTTCATGGTATTTAGAGTGATGAAATACTCGATGATGATTACTCACAAGGTGTTGGTTGCTGACAATGCGTATTGATTGCAGTTGCCTCTAAATATGTGCTACATGACCTAGGTACAAGATTGTTATAATAGGTGCAGGAATCTTGTGTGTATCTTTTTGAAACTACACTTTTTCAACAAAATTTGATTTTCATCATAAGACTTTGGGCATAAACAAAATATGGAATTCATTTGGGACAAGGTAATAGGTATGTGCAAACACTATTTTCTCCATCATGTCTACTTTCGGTACCTGATCTTGCTTTATCATTTCGCATGGCTTTAGCTTGTAATGTTGCGGGCGAATGAATGCATTACTTGCTAGAATCTTTGCTGAAATTTTCCCTACCTTATTTCATCATCTAATAGTTTCGGCTTGCACGAGGACGTGCAAGAAATTCGGTGTGGGGGGATGTTGAGCTGCCTTTTTGTCTATATTTTTACGATTTTTTATCAGATAATTTTATGATTGAACCTAGTATTTTAATCCGTTTTATCTTATTAAGTTGATGATTAGAGGCATTTATAATTAAATTATAAATTTTTGTTATTAATTAAATTGAATAAGTGTTTTGTGTAATAGTCTCGTTAATAAATGCCTTCTTGATGGCAAGTGGTGGTAGATTCTCTATCCTTGGCAAAACTAGACTCATGATTCATGGATGATGGATCGTGCTTCAACTTTGAGAATGTTGAGCAAATGATGAATGCTATTTTGTTGAGAATGTTTTGAGAATGTTTAAATATGTCATGAGTTCGATTCATCGCACCTCCATTGTCACAAGAATGTTTTTCTCTTGCAAATCACTAGCTTTGAAGGAACACTCGACAAGGATCACACCAACATTCATTTTCAAAGAATTTTATGGTGAAACCCATCATTCTATCTATATTTTGCTATACAAAAGGGGGCGTTCTTTTCTTATGGTCAAACATGCAGTGGTAAAACATCACATAATTTCCTTTGCAATGTAGGGTCACTCTGGAACATGGTGCCTGAAGGAATTCACCAACGACATAGAGATCATAAGAGCAACAATGAGAGGTTTGGCAGCAGATTCCATGTACATACACTATGACCTAGCTCAGCTCTTTAGAATGGTTGTCATCGAGGCTAAGAAGTCTCGTTCTCAATCTTGAACTCTTAGAGTGATTCTTATATAGTTCAGATCTTCTGTAATGCTTGAATACCCAGCTCATTGTCCAAAGAAAGTTTACGATGCTCTTGTTGATAATTTAAAGCATACTACTGAAAATGAGGGCATTTATGCATTTCTGGTCCTCTGCTGCATCAAAGAAGTCGGATGGGAAATTATAAATGACGGACGGGAAAAATACATTGATCTCATCACTTCTGATTTATATTTACAACAACAGGGAGCTTGTGGATTTAATAAATTTCTTTCACCTCGACCTCACAGTGCATCGATTACTGAATTTGGGGCAGTCAGAGGTGGAGTCACTCTTAATAAAAATTCCTTTGAAAATGCCATTTTCTACCTCCGATCCTTTGCTGACAAAGGTGGTGCCCAGATATTTGTTCCTGTAGGTAGATGGTTGACAATAAGCTTCAACCTTAGACGCCACTTAACACTAAATATGGATTCGGACTTTGTCTTTTACCTTAAGCCATCTCGTCGTCAAGCACTTATAACACAAATAGAACGTGACTGCAAATTTTTGGAATCTGAGAGAATGATGGACTATAGTCTTTTACTTGGCATTCACCTGTGTAGCTCTTGGAGCTAAGAAAACACGTGAATGAAAGTTTTTAGATGTTGTCCTCATCCACTGTATGCGTGGTGACAAATAATGCATGGCTTACCTGCTTGTTGAAACAAAAATCATAATCTTGGATTGAATTTTTCCGGACGTGCATTGTCTCTGCCAGCAAGGCATGATGATCAAATTCTTCTAGATGTCGGATCGACCCAAATCAAACTTGAATTGGGAAGAAAATATTCTCATTCCAATTTTACCCAAATCGTATTAACTAAAAAGCTTAAATTTATGTTTTTGTAACTATCGATTTTTAATTAGAAGAAACGTTGCTGCTATATATATAAAACAGAGGGCTGCACTAAAAGGAAATTACTTTTCAGATATGTAAGGTCGATTTGCTCAGATGTAGAGTCGGAATTTATCAGAGGTCGAATTTCTGAGATGTGGGATTGGCATCTAATTGTAGACAAATGTAATATAGACAAAGGGATTACTGTGATTTGTATAAGTCAATTGCCAAATTCTTTTTTCAATATACATCATCGCTTTCATGTTGTGAGCAGTAGAATTGTCACTGTGATCCATTTTGCATTCCAGTTTTTGATGTTTTAAAACCGTTCCTCCGTTGTAGTAAGCCATATTACTCCAGGCATGGGAGGGCCCACCACATCTAGAGCTAAGCTTGATCCATAACGTAGGAAAATTAGATGTGTGTGATTTTAACATTTCAGGTTTTTGTGTGAATGTGTGGTTCAATATCAAAGAATTTCAGTCATCTTCGTATTGCGCAAATTAATTGATTAAAGAATTATTATTCATTACATAGCTTGTGTTTGAGAACTATAATATAATGTTATTCTCTATCCCTCTTGTTAAATCCAATGTAATGAGAGTGTATGAATACAACGATTTTTTAGTGATTGGAGTTAGAACATATTTTCATGCTTTGAGTTTGAGTATGGTTTTTCATTACTTAGTTTCATTTGAACGTTTGCAGGATTTGAATGCGCAGTTGATTTGGTTATATGCATCCTAGGACTTAGCTTAATAATTAGATTTATTTTTAGTTAGAATGATTCTTGTTTTCGTAGTCTAATCATTTCCTTATAAGAGCAAGTTTGAGTGTGGATTTGATTAGGTAGAGATATCAAGTTTAAATGTAGTGTGATGATTTGATTTTGAAGTAGGCTTGTTTTTGAATAATTTGTTTCACTTAGATTAAAATCTTTAAATAGAAGGTTTATCATAGGTCATTTGCAATGCGATCTTTAATGGTATTTTTAAGTGTTATTTTATAAAGTGAAATGGTTTCGTCTAGCAATAGATAGAATTGTCTTTTGTTAATTTGAATCTTGAATTTATTATGAAGAGTGTTTTTAGTTAGTTTAATGTGTGAGTTATCATTAGAATAATGTGTGTGTCTTTTTGCTTATTTGAAGATTAATTTCAAGTGTTAGTGAGAAGAGTTAATAAATTAGTTTTTTTTAATTTATCATAGGAGATTTAAAAAATAGAATGTGAGTGCGAGAATGTTACATGATTGAGGATTGCTTTGTAGTTTAATTGCAGTATGTAGTTTGCTTGATAGGAATTAGTTCAGTGAGTTTCATTTTTAAGATTTTTTATTTGTGAGCAAATGTGTGTTTCATTCTAGTATCTAGTTTATCATTACAAAGGAATATATTATACTCTGACCATTAAGCTGAGCCAATATGCAGTAAAACTTGTGTTTACGACTCCCAGATTGATAATTAATATTGAGAGGTTTAATCCGACAATTAAACCGACCAACACACCCCCCGACTTCCAATATTTAAAACCAATGGGGGGGTTGCGAAATGGGTGGTTTCATACCCTTGCCCCCTTGCCACATGACACTCCCACAACTTATTGCAACCCCCATCCTCAAAACCGCCAAACCATTTTTTATCGTGTGATAAACTGCCAAACCGTCTCCACGCCATTGCGATAAACCAAAGTTCAAAAAGTAATAAAACCCGCCCTTTACAGTTGTTTCGCTATTTTTTGTTGAACTGCAAAAAGAGACCAAAAATCCCTTTACAGACCAAAGTTGAAGCCCGTTGCCGCCTGGACTTCCTGCAAGACCAAAAATTCAAAATTCCAGGTAATCCTGAGTGCCTATATTTATCAATTAAAGCACATAAATTAATAAAGTAAACGAATTGATGGCATCTCAAAGCATACAAACCGTAAACCCTCTGTAACCACTTTTAGTAGATGTTGACCACACTGCTTTTGTCGATAAGGACTTCAAAATCAATGATACAGTTACTAATTCCAACCTTTTAGAGCTCCACTGCTGGAGCCATGAAAAATATATTGACCAGGCAAATGATATCCATCTATGGGATTCAAATTTTCCCAAATACATATTCCCACATATCTTTCAATTTCCAGAACTCATTAGACTCTGCCAGATCAACTATTTGCCCAATGAAAGATCTTTAGTTACCCCAAATCAAGAGATCCTATTCACAATCTTTGCTCAATCCATCAATTAGATGTTACATATTCAACCACAACCTGATGAAGTGCCATTATCCATTGAAACCCTTACTGAACTCTACTTGAAACTGGACTTGCATAAGAGATTCCAAATATTTCAGACTTTCCTCCCTCCATCAGTATAAACCCCTAAAAGAAATCCTCCATACTCAGCTTCTATTTTTTCAGAAATAACCAGAAAAATTGTTACCATGTTGTCATGTATTTTAGGATATTTCACTAATGAGCATGTAGATGCATCTATTCTTGGTTTCCTATCCATATTTTTCCTAGGTCAGCCTCCAGCTTCAACCTTCAATTTTTCCCAATACCTAGCAGATGTAATCCATGTTCAGTTAGTCAAACTGCCAGAATAAGGAGTATTCATATACTCCTCAGTTTTTTTCCATATGTTTATATATTTCCAATCAGAAAGGTTTGCAGTTAACCTCCAAAAACTGGACACAGAGGGTAATCCCCAATCTGTTGTCTTTTGGACATCCTTGATAAAAAAGGATTCCACTGAATTCAACTTCAAAGACTTCATTGATTCATTTGTTTATCTAGTAGTTAATATGCTAAGCAGTAGCATTCAACCTAGAATCAACGAAGAGATAAATAAGGTGTTATATTTGTCAGATCAGAGTAAAACATGAGACTGGAATTTATACCAAAATCATACAGAAATTAGAGTGTATGGAAGCCAGCTAACTCCATAAAACTTCCCAAAAACCTTCTAATGAGGTTATTTTCTTTGGAATACATCAGATATATCCTGAATTCAGATGAAATAAATTTCCTGTCAGCTAAAAAGAAGACTCAACTCAAGATTAAGAACCAGCTAGGTCCTTTTATATGTAACAGTAGGAATGTTGGACATCAAGCATACAAATGTTTACAAGATTTCAAGTTCAGTGGTAGTTTCAAATGGTCTTATGACCCCTTGGATGTCATAAGTAAGTTAAGAGTCAAATTCAAATTGACCCCTTTCATTTATGAGTCAAATCCTGAAATTGAGCATTCCAACCAGTCAGAGTGGTTGGAAAATACTTTACAGAAGGTGGAGAAGCAAGTTGATACTAGTTCCATCCTTCTTACTCCAGGCCCACGAGACATAAATTCAAAGAGAGCAAGAGAGGAAGGCTCTTATTTTGCAGAAACCACTTCTGATACAAAATTCAAGCTTATGTATAGGAAGAAGGAAAAAATTAATCCAGTGATATAACAAGAAGAAATAGTTGATACCGTTGAAGTCATTGAGACCAATATAGTTGTCAGAGATGATGCACCTCCAACGATTTCAGAATAAACATAGCTACCATCAACCTCCAGTGCTCAAATCATTCAGAAACAGAACAATGCAGAGGTTTCATCATCTAGAAAACCAGTGGAGAAAGAGAAAGATATCATGGATAAATACAAAGAGATCAAAATCAGAAATGAAGCATTGAAAGTTGTAACTTATGCCCACTACTGGAAGTAAACTCCCAGTGACCAAAATAGATTACTATCAGCATTTGATTACAAAACAAGAAAGATGCAAATGATATTTTTACAGCCAACAGTGCAGGTGCCAAAAACATCAGAAGATTACAAGAAAAAAACCTTTGAATTTCTTTCCAAAGATGTGCATCCCATAGACCAGATTTAGTTTCACAAATAGGCAAGAGAAATGATCTATTCCACTATGACGCACAAATATTTAAGTGTACAGAAGTTACAAAATTATCTAGAAAATATAAGGACACAGTTAAATCTAGAGAAATATTCTTCACAAGCAAAGGATAACAGGATAAAATCACTTGAAGATTTGGTAATGGAAGTGGGTTATAATCCAAAAGATATCAAAGCAGCAGAAGAGCTTATCAAGAAGAAGAATGCAGGCATAGCCGCATTGAAGAAACAACTTAAGTTACCAGCAATGGAGCATCCACAAACTAAAGAAGTTTTGGAAAATGAAAATAAAAAAGATGAAATGATGAATCTCATCATCCAGTTGACAGCTCAACTGAAAGAGTTGGAAATTGAAATGGAAAAACTTGTGCAGCAAAAGTAAGCCAACATGGAAGCAGTTCCCATTACTACCATTCCTATAGCTTATACATTAGTTCCATTGGCTACAATAGCTCCAATATCAACATAAGTTCCAGCTACTACACCAACAACAGCAACAACAGTACCAACAACCCATCTCACTGATGAGGCTAGCAAATTGATCAAAGCCATGCAGGATATGTCAATTCAAACTACTGAAATCAACAAGCTCAAAGAAAAAGTGAAAATTTTAGAAGATGTCAAGAAATTAGCAAAAGTAATGCATTGGGTAGAAGTACAAAAGGCCAATAGATTAACTAAAAGAATCCACAAGCTGGAAAAAGAGCTATCAATGAAAGAACCTGTAGCCCAAGCCAAACAATAGTTGTGGGCCAATATCATTAACTCACTTAATGATATTTGGCATTATATACAATTTATATTTGAATAGAATGACTTGGTAAAGGAAGCAGGAAATTCAATTCAAAATTTTTAAGAAGAACTTGGAAAGAAACCAGAAGAAGCCACTGAAATAATAAAATTCCTAAATTCCAAAAACAAGTGTGAATTACAAGAATTAGGGATAGTTTTCAGAACAAAAACTATTTTAGATGTGAGGAAAGTGATTTCCAAGAGAAATCTGATGACATAGCTTGTGTCAAACTATGGAACTTGGAGTGAACAGATTTATGAACAAGTTCGATGTTTTAAGCCAGAAAGGTCTGCCAAATCCATTGGTAATCAATCATAAACTAATGAAGCATGAAGACTATGATAAAAATATGAGGGAAGTATCAAAGGATACTTCCAACATTTCAACAATGAAATGAGTTCCTATAGGAAAAGTACTCCTTCAAAGTTTGGAAAATTTATTTTACCTCCAGCATGAGGTAAATCACATTTTTGTGAATAAGCCCACATTTGCCAAGTATTCAGAAGCTGATGAAATTTACTGAAAGATGATGAAGGTAAAGATTCTAGATGAATAAAAGTGGGGGAAATGGTGTGCTTTACTGTGACAAGTGAAAGTAAACACATGTAAAATAATGCACGGGTTAAAGAGAAATCAGATGAAAGACAGCCAATGTGAAAGACAACCAGTATCAAAGAAACAAACACCAAACAACAAATCAAATAAAAAGGGACAACTTGCAGTTAGTTAATAGGTGTCTCTATCTTCTTGCATGAAGATATTTTATTTTTCTTAAATAAATTGTGGTTAGTTGACAGGATATTTTATGTAAAGTTTTGTATAAATACTTCATCAATTCAAAGTATTGAGGGTGGATTCCTGAATATTTCTATAGCTAAATTGATCTACTACCTGAGGGTTTATTGTACCATTTCCAGTTGATAGATAGGACAATAGTAAAGGCATTTCTTTATAGGATTCATGTGTTGAGCTATTTCGGTGAAGTATATTTCAATTGTTCATGTTCTTTTCCTAAGTATTCCATAAACTTGCATGTTTTCTAAATTTAAATGTTATAACAGGAAATTTATTGTGGAATTTGTTTAAATACACTCCGTTTGAACTGTTATTCATTTTAATGTTTTCTTTTGATATCTGGTTTAGAGAATCCTTAATTGCTCTCTAATCCCGATTGACCTCTTTCACCTTCATTCATTATCTGGTTTAGTGAATCCTTAACTGCTTCTTGATCCTGATTGAAAACCACTTCACCATTCAGCCTTTAAGGTCTGATTTTTCTCAAATACCCTGCCATGTAACACTTCTTTTGTAATTTTTTTCTGTTTTGTTTTCATGGTATATTGAATCCATAGCCTAATGGAAAGTAGAAAGGCACCTATCCATCTAAATCAGTAATTCCACCAACAAATAAAAGCCAAACCAAATCAAGCATACATAACTAGCCTAAAAGTTATTAAAACAACAAAGTTAAATCATTAAGAGAGAGCCCTCTCTGAGCATTAGGAAGGCTAGATCCTAATCTCCAAAAGTGGTTGATAGTTACCTCTGATATTTCTTTAAACACACATAACAACCCTTGGGAAATTTTGGAGAGATAACAGTGTGTATGAGTGCATTACTGAGGAGAGGCGAAGTGTGTCTCTGTTGTATAAAGAGGTTGTGTGTGCCTATGTTGTAGAGAAAAGGGGAAGAGTGGTTCGATGCTGCTATGTGAGGCCAAGAGAGCCTGTGGAATAGAAGAGGACTGAGAGCAGAAGTGTGTTACTGTAGTGAATCATATTTTTATTTCTTTGTATATGTATATGCCCCTGTTTTTAGTTTGAAAATTGTATGAAAGGTAGAGCAATGGCTAGAGTAGGTGGTGTCCTGCATTCATAAGAGGTTTGTGCCTCTTGGAAAGTAGGGGCTTCCTATCTTAAGGAGGTCAACACCTATTGTGAGTGGGTGCTCACAAAAAAATTGATGTAATTAAGTAGGTGCTTAATTTACATCATAACAACAAATAGATTGGTGGTTTTCTCCCTTTGGGTTTCCACGTAAAAAATACCCGTGTCAATATGAGATTGTTTCTCATGTGATGGATTGTATGTACATGTGAATTACTTATCTTGTTCTTCATTTGTATTGTGTATGAATCCTCTCACAAGTAACTGACAGTAGAGGAAAAAATTAAAGACTTATTCATAAAACGTTTTAAGAACCTCACTATTATTGATTGAGCCTCCCTCTCAGTAATTCGTTATTCCAACATAGAAGAAATAATATTTATCCATAATCTACCTCTAGCTTGAATTATACATTGAGTGCCATTAGCCTGACTGATGTGTTATTCAATCTGCTTCTACAAAAAAACATTCTTTTAAAGTTCACTAATCAATAAATTATCCTTTTTCTTTGATTCTTTTTTAGATTTTCCTAATGCCTTCTTTAAGTAATTAATTTCCCGATTTTTCTGAGAAATGGATAAGAGTGTTTCTACTAACTTATCTAAATAATCATCTTCAACATTTCTCACTTGAGATGCTACAATAATTACATTTTCTTGTTTTGTGTTTTTTTTAACAATTATTCAACTTGTTATTCTAAATTTTCCATCAATTTAATTTGATCAATCATTACTAAAAGAAGCGTTTCTTTCTATTTTTATATGTTTTCCATTTCCTATGTTTGAGGAATTTAAGAGACTGGCAACTTAAGCTTCTTTAGAAGTGATTGGATATATAAATTCTTGACTTTAAGCAATTCCTAAACATCATTGAAATCATTGGGATTAGTTCCAAATTTGATAATTATATCTTCTATGTATTTTATCATGTCATCCTTTGCAATAGAAAATATATTCCCTCTTTAATTCACCAATTATTTTCCTCATTGAATTTTGTAGATTGGAAAGATTGGTAGTTGAACTTGTTAGGGTAGAATATAAAATTTCTCCTATTTTCTTGTGAAGATCAATTTGATCTATAGGACAAATTTTCTTTGTATTGAATGAGAACACATAAGATTTGTAATCTTCAGTTGATTTGGCAACCTTGATCTGGATTTATGTAAGAATGAAATGAAATACATAATTAGATAGAAACACAAAGTTACAATGGAAACTGAACTTCAATTGATTAATAAAAAAATACTAAAAATTGTTTACATGTAGAATGGAAACAAGCTAGCTTGGGTGATGGTAGCTTATCCCTGAGAAAATATGTGATGGTTACATGCCTTCTGAAATATAGGCTTGGAGGCATTTTTATCATAAAGAACAAGTGTGAAACCCTAACCCTAGGAGATGAAGCACCAATGGTTTTCGGCCTCGTAGGGGTAAGTCGGACCGCCAACTTCTCGAGGTCGTAACTTTGGCATATGATATTTGTTTAGCTATCATAATACCTCATTTTAAAGATCTCCACGAGGAGGAAAAAATAGAATCCATGAAGCATACTCTAGCACTTTTCTAGTCTTTTAGTTTTCCCATAAAACATCTTATAGTGCCTCAAAAAGGCTCTAGAAGTTTAAGACCTAAAAAGCTGCCAAAAATAGAAACTTGTGCTAGAATTAAGGAAATTGAAAGAAACAATCATGGCATCCAAGTGGAATAGGTGGGTATCCACCAATATCCACCTAGATCAAACATAGACTTTTGGTTCTTAAAATGCTAGTTGAAAATTTCCCTTTTCAATGTCTAAGACTGACAATAAACTGAGTTTTTGTGAAATAACTTTATTTACAGAATTCACTCTAGGTTATAGTTACTAACGCTTCATTTTTCTTCTCGATTCCCATAAATTGGGAAAATATACTTTGATTACTATCAACTAATGAAGATGATTGATTTGGATCTTCTTTTAAATGATTTAGATTATACACATGCTTGCTTGATATAATGATTTTTCAAGATGTAGCAATTTATGATGACATAGTATCTGATAGTGATCCCTTTCTTCCGTCTATCCTCTATGTTTTTAGTACCTTGAAATCCCCTATTTCTGAGTTTGATTTTGATTTATGAATATCTTCAATAAACCTTTTATTTCTTTTCTTAATATACTAGGTCTAATGGACTACTGTGTTTCTTTCTGCTCTAGAATATCAATAAGAGTAACTTCTTCCAACATTTCAGTGTTTGAATATTTTCAATTGTTTCCTTTGGTAGATGTACATAAAGAGAATAACCATGTTGAAGCCTTAAAGAAGAAATATTGTCAAAAGGAATATAAATTCCAAGTCTATCCCTTTGTCAGCGCCATTTCTTGCAATAATGCTTCCACCTTATTATCAACTACTTTATTTGCAATAAAAGGTCCAAATTGTGCTTTTAACTTGAAAATAACATGTTTCTTTCTTGGTAAGAAATGGATTTGATCTACATTTAAACTTTTCCTTATGAATTCAAGAGAGAAAATCCTTATAGGGTGGAAAATTGGTAATCTATATGGAGAAAGCTCAAAACCATATAATGTTATCTTTGTAAATTTTTGATATAAATACCAATCCCCTACTCTCATTTCTTCATTAAAATATAAGATTTGCTTTAATTTTGACAAATGTTTTGGAGCTTCTATATCATTTAAATATTTCAATAAACTGGCAAGAACTGATTTACAAAATATAAAAATAAGAATTCTTCAGACTATTTTTTAACTAGATATGTATAATGGATTACTAACTATAAGCTTCCTTATTTGAAACTGGATTTGAGTACAATTGTCTGACTGATAAACATAAACAGATATACTAACACTGATAGATATTTAAAATACCTAATGAGACTAAAGTTCATGAATTACTTATGGTTTATAACTGATATGTATTGACTAAAATTAAAACAAGCATAAGATTTTCTACCTAGATAAATGATAGATTGAAAACCTAATACAACTTCATCTACATTTCAATCATTTTCACAGCCTCATAGACATCAGACCATGTATACAATATGTCTAGAGATTTATGTATATAATATGTCCAGAGATTTATGAAATATGCTTGAAGGGTACAGAGGATGACTATAAGGAATAATGCCTTTTTTGAAAAAATAATTCAAGAAGAGTATTTCTTTCTTGAGGAGTTAATTTCTGGAATATCTATTATAAGAGTTTACTAGAAAGAGACTGAATTTGACTGGGCATAGAAGCCTGAAGAGTTTCTAGAATTGACTCTAGTGTAATGTATAATAATAGAATTGATTTTTTTTTTGAAATGATGGCTTGTTTTTTTGGGTAAGTATCTTTTGAGTACTGGACAAAAAAATTCGGGACAATCATAAGTCTGAAAAAAAACCAAGGGAGGAAGGATGCCCATACAAAAAATTCATCATTTTGTTCCTGGAATCTATGGAAATCCTAGTTTCTTAATTCATATAGGTCAAACTCACATTGGGTTTGAATGACTTCTACATATTTGTCAATTAATGACATCTCATCTAAATTTACAGAGGTAACAGACTGATTTTTGGTTTTTAACTGAGCTCTACTTTTTTCACCTTTCCGTTGACTCATCTTTCAAATAAAGAAAAATCTGAGAAAAAGGATAAGGGTTATCTAGAAACATAAGTCTACTCGTGTTGTATTCACTAATCAACTTGGTGTACACTACATGCATCAGTCTTTGCTTCCTTTAAAAACTGCAACAATTGCCCTCTGAATGATAACTTTCACTTTTAACTCTAAATTTGAAACGCCGTAGTCTAACTAGCAGGAGGAATCGCCCTGAAAATCATGAAAATTCCGGTAAGATTTTCAGAAAATCCGGCAGGAATTTTTCTAAATCCATGTTATAACTATCAAAGTTTAATATTTTGGGTGTCCTACAGGTTTTTGATGGTGCTGAATCCATTTCCAATGTTAAAATCAGGATTCAAGCACTGTTTCTGCAAGATTTTTTAAATTTTTTTGACCCGGATTCCGGCCAATTTTGACCGTCCGGGCAATTCCTCTGGCTTGTTAGACAACGCCATTTGAAACCTTCGAATGGTGGCAATAAATGTTGACCAACTAAATGGTATCGATCTGATGTTTAGTAAAACCATGGTGGAATCGCGGAGTGGTGGTATTCAAAACCATGGTGGAATCGCGGAGTGGTGGTACTTTTTAACGGTTTGAATAAAACAACAAATCACGAACCCCCTTTCATTATTTATGTCCATTGACCTTCAAAGGAGGATCCGTGCCATTGAAAAGGATGCACACTTTAACCAAAGTGGTTTTCATTTATTTCTATGAATAATTTTAAAAATAAAATTTTATTCTAAATTTTATTTAATATATAATGCTTTATTTAGGAAAGCTATATATTAAAATATTACAAAGTACCAAAGATAAATTATTACAGTATTTTCTTTGGAAATTTTTTTATAAGAAAATGTTACAACAAATTCATCGTCTTTATGCAATTGAAGACCGTTGTCACTTATTTCTTCACTACTCTTTTACTAGACACTTGCGGTGTTAGGTGGAATCATAGATTAAAATACAAAATCTCTAAAATAATTTAACTGTAGAAGCATGTTGCAAACATTTCTTTGATATTCTATCATTTAAAAAGTATTACACTTCTTTAGGTGGTGGTTTGGGGAATTTGGGTGGTTCGCAATATATGACAATTTGACAATAAGCATATAATTCCTTATTTCGTCCTAATTTTGGTTTTATTTTGGATTTGTCCACAAATAAGCTCCAAAATTGTTTCAAGATTTTTTTGTGACTAAAGGAATTGACAATTAGGTCGATTTCATATCACGTGACATGGGGTCAATTCCAACAGCTACCACTATAACTCCTAGGTGTAACAACCCGACCCCCAAGACAACAAATTGGTCCATTGGTCTAGTGGATTAAACACAAGACTTTTGTCACTCACATTTACTGTATATAACAAGGGTTTTCTAAGTGAGCTACCCATGAGGGGCTCTAGAGGGCCTATCATTGATCACTCTCATCCATGGTATATTTCACCGAGGCCAACTAGGAAGAGGGAAATGTTGTGGTCTTAGGTTTATTTTATACGTCTATGATAGTCATTATCTTGCTAGTAAAACAAACATCTAGGATGACACAAACAATATGGGTGTACTAAAAAAATTGTTTCCATTGCTTAAATCTGCCAAGCATGGAATGTTCGTTGTCTACAGGTTTTTAGGGACTCCATCTTCATTATAAGTTGGATGCAAGGTAATTTACAAACTCAAAATTTGATTCTTAGGGCCATAGCTCTACAACTAAAGGAGAATGTGAGCTTGTTTCAAGAGATATCTTATTCCATATATGTAGAGCACATAATTCCTTGACATATTCATTATTGAAGGACACACTTAATCTTCCATGCTAATTTGTCGTTCTAGAAGAATACAAGGATAATTTTTTGATTTTTTAGATAGAGCATAATTTTAAATTAGTCTTCAATATTTAGATGATTTATGATAGTTAAGTCTTTTTATCATGCATTCAATGAAACTATAGTTTTGTTACTCATAAAATGCTATATTGTTGGCAATCACGATTGTCATTAGACCAAAACCAGCATGTGTTAGTCAATGATCGCATCACCAAAGATAAGGATCCATAAGAAGTGGTTAGTCCATGTCATGACACACACGAGGAGTGTTGGTTTATCCAATGCCCAACATATATATGAGGGGGAATTTTATGAAGGGGAAGTTTAGACTTTCTAATTTTGATGTGGATAGCCAACCTTTAGAATATAATTTTGAATTTTTTAATAAAATAAGAAAGATAATTGTCTTAGGAATGTGTGTGTGTGTGTGTGTGAGATAAAAATGTGATTTTTTTATCAAAAAAAATTATATATATATTTATAGTATAAAAATGTAATTATCTTTTTAAAAAATTTATATTTTTTTCAAGGAAAAATCGTAATTTTCATTATAGAAGAGAAAATTACATTTTTCATATGCACTTTCGTGCATTTCAAAAAAATATTGTCTGAAAAAAGAAACAACCATCCATCACGAGTAGTCCTCCAACAAGTCTCAGGCCCAAAGACCTTCACAGTTAAGTAAATCAAGGAAATGTCTAAAATACAAAGTACATATACCTATCAACAACTAAAAACATTAGAACAGATAGCCTCCCATGTGTTATCACTCTCAATTTTTCAAATTTTTTTTTATAGGGTCATCATAAGTTTCACCTTGTCTCATTAGGTTAGGTCATTCATTTGATGAGAAATTCACTTAATCATGTTTATTATAGGTCATAGACACTTCATTAGTCTTGTCATTAGGGTCATATGCACAATAATCCACCTTGGGTTCAATTTCATAGTCATAAATTAAAAAATATATCCACTTGTCTAGTTTTTCACAGTTTCGGAGCGAATACAGTGCAAAATAGGCATATTTCGCTACGAAACTACTTCACAATTTCATAGCAAATCTGAGGATTTCTCTGCTTTTTTACTTTTTGAGCAGTCAACTTCAAGGGACGTTTATGGGAAAACAAAGAAGAATTCTAAGAAACTGAGAGAGTTTATTTTCAATCACATATCAAATAACATTAACCTCTTTCAATTTTCTCAAAGGTGATACAAATGGGGAGATTCAGAGATGTCTTTCGGCTCTATTTTCATAATGCAGAATTTTCCAGTTTTATACATGTTTTTCGAATGTAGTTTCTCAACAGCTGGAGATGGTTTTCAAAAACCAAGAGATTTTTTTCTTCAGAACATTCTGATTTACAAAAAACTCCTCCTGTTTTGAAAAACCTATCAAGGTCAGGGAGATAGGAGCTCATCTTTGAACCCTATTTTTTCAGAAAAAACAGAGTCATTTTATTGGTAAATTAACTTGCTAAAGGTGAAAATGATGCTTTTTGAAGAAGGTAAGAGGCATTCTTGAACCAAGTTTGCCTTATCATCTTTATTCATATCAATGTTCAGACTTACAGGTGAAATTTTGATGAAAAAGGGATAATTTTGAATTTTCTCCATAATCAGGTAGTTTCGTAGCGAGTTCCAGGCTTGAAGGCCAAAAAACACTATGAAATTTCTGAAGAATGCTTTTTGTCTTTAAATTCGGTTTTATGGAGAACTAAAGAGGGAAAAAGTTTGCATTTAGCTCATTATCCCCAAGGAACATCCTCCAATAGTCATAAAGGTCAAAGGATATGCAAAGGGTGGATTTTGGAGTTTGCTACAAAATTAGCGCTACGAAATTTATGTACATGACTGTTTTAGCAGTCAACTTCAAGTTTGATTTTTGACCAAATGAAAAATTATTTTGGAAATATGAAAGAGGTTTTCCTTCAACCCAGGTCCATCTACAAAAACCTCTCTCAGTTTCTGCAAAGAAATCAGGGTTTGGCAATTATACACTCATCTTTGAAGCATATTTTTCAGAATTTTCACTAACCAGATTTATGAAAAAATTGTAAAATTCGACTTGGAGGAGGTCCAGCTCAGCATCCATGTGGCATAATGACACATAATCACTCCAGTACACTCATAAAATTAGTTGGTTAAAGTTGACAGGGGTTATTAAATGGATTTGTTGAACTATTAATGAAAGAAGAGTCCTTTTTGTATTCAAACTCTGCAAAACGGAAATATCCCTAGGAAGTCTCCAAGTGATGGAATCATGTTTGAAATAGGTTTCTGAGGTGGGAATTCAAAGCTAGCAAGGTGGAAAAGAATTTGTATGATTCCTCACTCTATAAATGAGATAGTGTGAGAGTTAGAATGGGTTGGAGAATGCTATTTGACACTACCACTATTGTAAACTTCTATAATCAGTAATATAGATAGATTGTGTTTCTGCTTCACCTGATATTCTTGGAATGTTTCAATGAGCTTATGTTTTATGTCTCTCTTTATCTTAATTACAGTATATTGAGGTTGAATTACTCAGAATTCCTGTCACACATGCTCTAACTTCCTTTTAACATTGAGCTATTGAATATTTTTGTGTGTTAGTATTGTCCTTCCATTGAAACAATAAAAGCCTCAGCTTCCACAAGTATATTCATTTGTCACTAAATTCCTTCTTACTGAATCCATGAGCCCAATGGTAGTGAAATCTATCCCATTTCTCACCTGCAATAAAATACACTAAAACACTCACAGAGTTAGCCATCTGTTTTAAGACCTAATTGAGTAAATCATTTGATAATTTGAGAGAGCCCTCTTAGACTAAAGAGGCTAATCTTCAGTCAAAAGTTGGTTTGAAATAGTTATTCCAAGTTGACCATTGAAGCATACCAACAGGACTAAATTTGGTGATAACACCATGACAGAGAGTAGAACCATAACTAAATATGTATCATATAGATGGAAAAAAATTAATCCTGAATCTGACCCATCCTCGGGCATTCTATGAAATTTCTATGGTAAAACTCATGAATAAATTTGATAGAAATTGCAACTACTCATGATTTCAAACTGAAAAAACAAGAGATACAATTCTACTCTACTGATCTGCGGAATGAAAATCATAATTTAGAAAAACATGCATAGACATGCAATAAGAAAAACTACAAGTACACAATGATTTATAGGGGAACCCAATTGGGAAAAAACCCTGAAACCTCTTTGCTTTGTGTTGGCCTGTGACCGCACAAAAAGTGGAGAATGAGAAAGGAAGGGAAATCCTGACTATCAAAGAGCTTCAAAGGAATCAGTCTGCCTTTCAGTTCAGCAGAAAGGGGAAAGTGTCATTGATAAGGTGTAATGGTGAGAAAACCTCATTTCTGCCCTCATTCATCTCATTTATCTCCTTTACCTTCATTTACTCTCTTTTACCCTTCATTTTTCCATTTCTAAAGTATCACGCTACATTTCTTTATTCATAGCTCCGCCCCCCACTTTAGGTCGCTTGATATATATATATATATATATATAAAACATATATGGCATATACTGTACCTTACCCCTTCCTTACCTTCCTGCATCGCAATACCACAAAATCATTCGTAACACTATTTGCCACTTATAAATCCACCGATGTGATATAAAGGGACCCACCTTCTCGCACGAGCCTTTATCATAAACAATCCACTCCTTCTGTTCAAAACCTTTATCGACACTCAATTACCTTTTCACACTGCCAACCTCTCCACTCATCGCATTTCGCACTCCGCAGAATATAACCTTTACCCTTTGTTTCTTCCATGAAAATCTTACAGATTGCGGTCTGCAGGCTAGCCCACTTCCTTGCTACAACATCCTCCTCTCATCGCGCATCACCCATCGCAAGTCATAACCCTTACCCCCTCTCCTTATAACAAAACTTCCCCGACTGCGATTTTTTGGACAGTCCCACCTCCGCCACCTCACTTCCGCCCATCGCATATCGCTCACCGCAACTTTTAACATTTACCTCCCCGCACTTTGCACTTCACAAAACATAGCAGTTACCCTCCGCTTCTTATAACTAAATGCTCCCGCTTGCGATTTTCTATGTGCGGGTGGTCCCACCACCACCACGTCACTTCCGCCCACTGCATATCGCTCACCGCAACTTTTAACATTTACCTCCCCGCACTTCACACTTCGCAAAACATAGCAGATACCCTCTGCTTCTTATAACTAAACCATCTCTCTTGTGATTTGCGATGTGTGGGGGGTCCCACCTCCACCACGTCACCTTCCGCTCGCCACAACCACACTTCGCTCCTCGCAAATCTTAACTCTTACCTTATGATGTTCACACATAAACCTTGCGATTTGTGATGGGTGGGCGGCCCCACCTCCCTCCTGCCATGTCACTCCTGCACCCATCCCACTTCGCACATCGCAATTCTCAACATTTAACCTTCGCTACTCATATGTAAAACCTATGATCTGCGATATGTGATATGAGTTTGGGTCCCATCGCCTTGCCACACCATCAATAGTTGTTCCACAGCTTTTGTGCCTCTCTTTTCCGTGTTATTCATCCCGATAGCCTCACCATTACTTCAACCATCTCCCATTCATCTCCGCTCCCTATCAATACATCCAATAGTTCATGATTTGTTTTGGCTCCCCCCTCACCTTCCGAAGATTAACACCAGGGGGGGTCCGAAATGGCCAATTTTTGATACCGCCTTCAGTGCTACGTGGAAACCTGTAGTGATTTCATACCCCCCCATCCAATACCCCAACCCATCCATGCCCCCTCTGAAATCTGATTTCTGGTTTGAAATTCAAACATAGCATGGGCTTCTCGGTGGAGCACACAGTTATGGTTTATTCATTTTGTTAAGGAAATCTCTACTAAAGAGCTAGGCAGGCGTAGTACGACTGGCCATTTCACAACTGATTAAGTGGAAATCATGAGAAAGAGGGAGTGGAGGCTTCCAAACAGTAGGTGGAATCATATGATGATAGCCATCCTGTCCACCTATTCACAACCACTCCTTGCTACACCATTTGAAGGCTCCCAGATTTGGCCTCCATGGTCAACCATGTATTTTCTCTTTATTGTGTGATTGTGATGTTTTTCTAGTGAAATCTCGATTTCACACATCCATGTTTTGATTTTTTGAGTGCAGATGTAATTACTCGATGTACGATCTGTAAGTTAGGTAGGATATTTTTATTTCACATGTATGGGCTGATCATAAAAGTTAGAGGATCATAGACCCTCTGAATTTTGGAGAATTTTGTTGTATTTTTGTATAATTGTGCTCCCTGTGCTTTGAGAGACATATTTGGGAGAGTTGTTTGAACTTAATATGAAACAACGCTGTTTATTTGGATTCCAGATGGGGAAATGAGTAGTATGCATATGTTTCTCTTTGTTTATCAGTAATCTCTTGTTTATGTGTAATCATCTTTCAAAGTCCTATTGCTTTGATGATTTGTGTAATGTAGATGCCGACAATATGCATTTTTATTCATGAATTTGTTTATGTATAACGCTCATGTATTAAACTTGCTCCATTTCCTTAATTCGTGCTCCACAAATCTCTATTGTTAGTCGTATTCCACTTACACCTACTTCCTCTGAGTTCACGGGAGACAAATTCTTAAGGATATTAAGCCTGTCTTTTGCGGATTCCCCCTTCGTTATCCCTCAGCACCTCTACATAATTTGAAAGCCTTTGCTCACTGTTTCATATTTGGCCCAATTGAAATCCATCCAGCCATTCAACCTCTTGAGCCCTCTTGCAATATAGGGTAATTCACAGGAATCAGACTCAAAGATCTTCTCCATTCTTGAACCACCAAAACCATCACTTCTCTTAATTCATATTTTGTCAGAGGCATCCATATATTGGTCTACATTTAACCTCTGATTTTTAAGATGTCCTAGGTGTTGGTATTTTACAACTCAAGGTTTTCTCTAGGGGCTATAACATCTTTTTGGCACCGTTGCTGGGGAACAAATTAGAAAACCTTTCCCTGGGATACAAAATTATCTTCACCCTTCAATCAGGTGAGCACGAAGGGTTGAGAGTTGCATATCCCTCACCTTGGTGACTCCACTATTATCAAAGTTCAAATCAAGTGTAATCATGGCTTACACCAGGCCTCATACCCGATCAGATACTTCTCAACAAAGGACCCCTTCTGTATCTGATCCTGAAAAAATCATATTTGAGAGACTCTGGAGGGAGAAGCAACCTAGCCAGGTTGACCTAGCCTCATTTTCTCTAGAAGATTCACCTTCCTCTTCTCAGAAAGCTGACATCTATGACCCTGGATCCATAACCCGCGTACTTGAGTATCCTCTAGAAACCTCTGCTTTAGCTAATTCAGCCATAAAATACGAAGCTGAATCCGGTGATACATCTCTGCCTCCCTTGCACCCTACTCCTGAGGCTGAAGAAGTCAAAGAAGTTACAACAATCCAAAGCTCTTCACAGATAAATATCTCAACCTCTACTTAGCATATACCTATTATACCACAGCCAAATCATCCTCAGAACTTACCACCACCACCCCTCATGGTTTTTCCTGGCTTCTTCTTGAACAAGTATGCTCCATTAGCTCTACCCCAAGTATTGAATGATATGCCTCAAGATTATTTAAAGCTCCTGCCTCGGTTCACAGGGGAAGATAGTACTTCTTTGCATAGACATATTGAAAAATTATGCACCTTTGCTAAGAATGTGAATGTAGAGCACTTAGATGTGGTGTTGAGGCTTTTCGTCCAATCCTTGGATGGAGAGGCTAAAAAATGGTTCAAGTCTCTAGCTGATAACACAATCACCACTTGGGAAGAAATGGCGAATTTATTCACACTAAAATGGGGAGAAAAGAGGGACCATGGATACGTTCTCACAGATTTCAATGCTCTTAAAAAGAGACACAATGAGGATGTAACAAAATTCATAAAGAGGTTCAATAAGCTCAATAATAATATCCCTGCTAAAATAAAGCCTCCCCAAGCAGCTGCTAAGGTGGTCTTCGTAGGAGCTTTCAAATCGGAGTTTGGGTTCACCCTAAAACAAAGAAAATCCATATCTCTGGATCATATCCATACTGATGCACTAGAGGTAGAAGAAAACTTTGCTTCTACTAGTAAATTCAAAGGGGAGACAGAGCATGAAGCCGGAAGAAAGAGTAGGGAGGAGGCTTCTACTTCAAATCAAGAGAGGGAATCACAAGAGTATGGAATGGAAAAAATGAATAACCTGATCAAGAACCTCTCAAATAAGTTGGTTAAGCTTGAATTGGAGGCCAAGAATTCCCTTCCTCATTCCAACCAAATGATTCCAAATTGTGGGTTAAATCCCCAGTATCAAAATCCCCCTCTACAACTGCTGCAGCGTGAAAGGAAGGAAAAAAAAGATCATATCCAACCTCCTCTATACTTGGAAGGAGAGCTGGAGGAACATGCCAAGGAAGTCACAAAAAACTAAGAGAATCAATTCATTGCTTACTCTGATGATGAGGAAGGTGAACTCACCCTACAACAGGAGAAAAAAGAGAAGGAAGTCCCTTCAGAAGAACAAGATATTGAAAATTACTGCAAGCAGTTCGTGGACTTCATGCAAGCTCAACTCCACAAGAAGTATGATGTAATATCCCAAAATAAGGGATTTGTACAACAATAAGAATATCTTAAGATATTCTAAAGTTGGAGATCAACAATACATAAACATAAGCTAGAAATAGCAGTGAACATCATCATACCAAAATTTATGGAAACCATGTAGCCATTTTATTATATAAATCAATAGCAAACATCTACAATACAACTCAAATGATCAAGGAAAACAAGCCCCTCATGAATACATGTGAAAAGATGGAATGCTGCTCTATTGCAGAATGCTCATGAATATGGACTGCGCAGTCATAGAAGGTACACTGCTATAGGGGAATGAAAAATAACACACATTTTCATATAGATGGCTCATACATCATTGGGAGAGAAGAAATAGGCTCCCAATCACTACCTCAAGACAATCCTGGAAGGATTGGCTGAAATATGAAAAACTGCAAAATGTCGGAGTTACAGGGTAGCAGCTGCAACTCAAGAACTAGAAATGAATGGAGAAGGCTGAAGATGTTGCATCTGATGAAAATTCCTCCTCCAATGGATCTCTCAATTGAAAGGCTGATCCTATCACTGAATATCTCACCCTCCAAACAATCTGCAAAAGCCCCACTACAATTGCTCACTAGAAATAACACAGTCACTGAAGAAAACTGCGCTGTAGGGGCAAGGGAATGAGTTGGCCCAATGCCAAGTTCTACAATAAGCTCCAAGGGCTTCCAAACTAATCTCTCAAAGGAAAGAGACACTCCTCCTATGAAAAATAGCTGATGGAAGTGGTGTTGTGAACCCTCACTGCAACACCCTGCAACACAGAGTTATCCTGCTTCAGGAGTAACGCTGTAGCTGAAGGAGGATGCTTGGCCTTAAGCCTCGATGTGAGGAAAATCAATGCAATCCCTCAAGAGGCCTCTCAAGAAGGAGAAGGAATCCTAAAAATTAATCCCTCATACTAATCAGCACTGCAACTCTGCTAAACAGCAGGAGAATGCACAAAGTCTGAATATGCAATGAAAGCAATAATCCAAATCATGAATAACAATGGCTGCCTTGCCCTCCTTTTAAACAAGTGAAAGACTTCTCCCCAAGGGTCCCACTCATTAGGATTTCCTCCACCAAATAACCCTCTTCCCATTCATACTGCGCTGTCCATCTAAGTGTTCTCCACCTCCTCTCCCAACACTGTTGACTTGGTCAAACTTGACCTTGTCTCCATGCAAATGTCTTCTTTCACACATAGGGGTGTGAAATCCAGCTCTTATGATTATCCCTTTGCAAATTTGAGGGATTTTATTCATGTTTTAATAAGCATGGGCCTCCTTACCCAATTATTTAGCTGCTAGGTTATAAAAACAAAACTTTAATATTCCATTTAGCTGTGTGCTAAAATGGGAATATTACAGTCCTCCCCTCCCAAATGTTGTTTGTCCTCAAGAAACTGCAAGGATAGAACTGGAAAATCTCCACCCAAGGCATGGAGCCTAACATGTGTTAAGGAACATCTTCCCCATGTGTATCCTCCATCCCCCAAGAAATCATCCATACAAAATGAGTTACCTCCCAACATGGCAACTCCTGAAAATCATCTTCCACCTTTGGCTCCTGCAATGTAGGTGGGCTGAAAATTCGATCTTGGTAGACAAAATAGCCTACCCCACGCTGTCCTCCAATCCACTTAGGATAAGCACAGAGTATATGATGATCTTGGGTTGCAATGACATTGCCCTCAAGTGGCAATATGAAGATTAGACCTCCAAGGATCTCTGCTCCAACGTTATGAAACGTGTTGTCCCAAATCATCTCATATGTGATGAGTTGGAAGTCATCATCATATGGCATCCAATCAATCATATGGCTCACCTCAAATGGAAACAATTGTTTTGCTGGAGTGGCCACATACTCTCTCATGCTCCCATTAGAATATGCCATGCAAAAAATGTGGGGGTTATTTCCCCCAAGGGACACATCCAACCAATGTGCCATTCCCCCAATCATGCTCCCAACAAATATAAAAAAAACAACAACATAAGGAATCACAATAAGAACCATGCTTTCTACCATATGTAGAAAGGGAGAAGGAAAATGGTCCCTCAAGTGTAACCAATGCAGTTTGGCCCTCAACAGCAAAAGAGTGTGACAAAAAGTGTGGTCTCTCAACCACTTGCTTGCTATCCCACTCTCCTCATATGTTTGGAGAAAGTGAATGATGTATGGTCCAAATTGGGCATGCTCTCCAAAATACATCTCCTCCCCAAGTCCCCCTAGGGAGTGGTCACCAACACTGCTCGTGGCCTCAAGTAGACCATGAGGTCTAGAAAAAAGAATGCTCCTCCTTGGAGCAACATCCTGCACATGTATGGTTAAGGGATGCATAGATACATTATACAAATCATTATGCAAATAAAAAATACCCTTACCATATGTCTTTCTCATGCAAATGGAGTCTCCTCTCATCCTCAAAGAGAAAAGAGGTGGTTGTGCTAACTCCTCCAAAGAGTTATGTATCTCCTCCATCTTCACATGATCCATGCATCTCCTCATATGCTGATATATCTCCTCCTCAAACCCCTTCCAAAAATACCCTTCCATGATGGTGTGGTATGCTCTCAAAGAACAAGTGTGGCTGAAAAACGAAATCCTCATGAGCTGCCTGTAGAAAATTCTCCTTGAGCTTGGAAACTCCAGATAAGAAGATCCTACCATGATAGTAGATGACCCCATCTCTGACTGAATATCCCTCCTCATGCAACTGGTCATCTAATATCATGAAAGTGAAAAGATCCTTGGAATACTCCACCAACAGCTGGGAGTTCCAATATGGATCTATCCTCCATAGTGATAGCGCTGATGATCTCTCATGAAGAACATCTGTCATATGGTCATCCTCTTCTTTGACATCTCCTATGTCAAAGATGCAAGTTGGAAGGCTGCTATCCTTCCCTTGTTGCTTCTGCCACAACGCAGAATCTAAAATGAGAGTGGGTAAAGATGATGTTGAGAGAATGTCTCTCTCCTCCTTGGGTCTACCCAAGACTCTCAGCATTGTAAAATGACCTCCCAAGGTCTCCACTCCTTTGAAATCAATGAATGGTGCCTCAGAATGTGAAGCATCTCTCATCATCTGCTGATCTGGTGGTCTCCTTGGTGAAATGTCTCTATTAGCCACCCATGAATTTTTTGACAAGCAAACAGGTGGCTAAAATGTTTTTGAGCCTTCAAAAAATACATTTCCTTTGAAAACATATCATTCTTGAAGCCTCCATGTGTATTTTTCCCTTTGAACAATCTTCAATGCTGTTTCCACTGAAAATCCCTGTTATTTGTGAAAAAAAATGCTTAAAAAGGCCTCCATTCCCCCTTATTTCATTCCCCAAAGCCTCTATTTTCATCACCTTTTCCCCTTTCAAATTTCCTTCATTAACCCTCTGAATCTCCCCAAAACCCTGTTTCAACCTCATATCTACCTTTATCTGGTTTAAAACACCCTTTTCCCCTCTACCGAAAGCCAAAGGTCCCTTGAAAAATAGTCATTTTGGCTTAAAAAATCCTTTTTTTACATTACAAGCTTAAGCCCCTTTTGGCTAAGCCCCTAACCACTTCCCCACATATGACCTGCGCCCAAGACCAGGCGCTAAAGCCCTGGGCACTAATCGCAATCGAAACATTCAACAATGCACCTTTCCCTTTGTTTATTATATTTTCTCGGATGCGATTGGTTTTCCTCCGCTCAACCTCCGCTTCAACATCGACCGTTGATCTTTAAAGATCTGACAGTCAACGCTAATTCCGCAGTGCGCTTGTCACCTGTTCCCATTACCCCCTCGATTGAGTATTGACTGTCAATCTGTTTCCAGATCCGACAGCTGGTGCGTAATCGCTCAATCGCAACAGCCT
Source organism: Pinus albicaulis (assembly GCA_034641835.2). NCBI lineage: Eukaryota > Viridiplantae > Streptophyta > Pinopsida > Pinales > Pinaceae > Pinus > Pinus albicaulis. The sequence continues at coordinate 1,681,251,057 of CM076579.1, read as the reverse complement.
AATCCCATGTTTTCGACCTCTCCCGATTTGCGAACCCCGATTGAATCGTGGTCGTTCATCTATTCAGGTCTAAAGGTCCATACTAATCTGTGCTCCACTCATTTGTCCCCCTTCTTTCCCCCTCTATTCACCATCGTTGATTCTCCGCTGATCCAACGGCCCTGGTGTAGTCGCAAGATCAAATTCAGAGCTTTGGCCCCCTACCATTCCTCCGATGCAATTGGATCTCCACCATTAATCCCTTTAGATCCAACAACCCTCATTCTTTCGGCCCGTTCACATACCCTTGTGCCTTCCCGCTCCCTCTTTAAATCTTGACCATCTATTCTATGGATCCAACGGCTGAGATCTAACCCTCCTTTGACCATTCCCTATCTAACTAACTGCGCATTTTCCCATATCGCGCTCCATCCGCCATCGTCGGATCTCATCGCTCCACATCCAATGGTCAGTATGCATATCGCGTAACTTTGGTATCCGAGCTTTAACAGTCTGAAATCGCGCGATATAGGCAGTTTTGTTTTGCCACTTGTCACGCAGCGACATATATCGCATTTTTTTGGGCGGGTTTCAAAACCATTCTATTGTAGCGCGACACCGGTGGTTTTCCTCCTAAAACCATGTTCCCCCGTTTTGCTCCCGAAAGCCTCATAATTGATCTCAGCCATTCATCCAATCAGATCCACGGTCATATTGCATCACGCCCCCATCTATAATCCATTCATCTGATCCTTCAAAGAGTTTCATCGGAAGGTTCCCCACTGTTGATCTCCTCCTAAGATCCAACGACCCACGTTAATCGCCCTTCGCCCGCCGGGTCCCACTACCTAAAGGCTCCGCTTTCATGCATTTCACTTCATTTCCTTTGTATTCACCCATAGTTGAACCTTTATGTTTTAATACTAAAGTGTTATTTCTCCGCCGAACTTACTATGAACACCTCCATTCATAAATCCTGGCTGTTGATCACCATTTCCATATCTGATCAGACAGTCTGCGACCCTTATTACACCAAGCCTCCAGTAGATCATCCCTTCACCATTCTGCAATGATTTCTCGCCCATTTTCACCTGCGTCCACCACTTCCGCCATTATTCCACAGGCCTATACAGCCATTCTCCGCCACTTCTCTGGATTTCATAACAGTTTTATTGCATTTTGCAGGGTTTATAGAGTGAGAAAATTCACTTTGTCTCTACAGTAATAGTCACTGTGGCTGAGAGTACAGAGAGACCGCCACAGCAGCAGCAAGAACATTAGTGAAAAGAATTAAGGGATTTAAGCCCCTTATTGAAGATTTAATGCCTATAATCCCATGATCAAAGGACGAAGACGCAGTTTAAAGATCATGAAGATGATTAGAGGGCTTATTGAAGCCTAAGCACACGAAAAAAGCCATATCTTTGTTTTAGTAACAACAGGACGTATTTTCTCAAAAAGGACACCTGCCTACAGTAGTCTCCATGCCTCCTCAAACCCTTAAAGGTTAGTACACTGACAAAAGCTTCTAAAGCTGCCAGAGCAGCAATTATGGAAAGTATGGAGACCTGCAGACTTTCCATCCATGTTGCTTATTCCAGAAGGCAATATAGAGTACCAAACAGCCAGAAGCACTTAAAAGAACATATCTGAGGCTATGGTTAGCCTGACAAAGACTTTTGAAGTAGCCTAAAGAGTACACACAACAATGCATAGCCATTAAGTAGAGTGGGCACGAATACCTCCTCCACTCTGTCTTAATGAGTCAATTAAATGTACATCTACTACTGCTAATATTCATTCTCCTATAAGAACCCCTGAAGAATTCATTGTAAAGGTTATTGTTAGTTGATAGGGATTTTATTAACTGTTAGAACAGTTATTGGGGGAAGTAGCTTAGTAGTTTTTAATTTAGTAGGCTGGGAGGAGAAGTTTGGACTGTAATCAGTCATTAAGCTCAAAGTATGTGACTGGTTTTGCACATCAATTGAACAAGCAAATTTCATAGGATCCTTGTCTATATTACGGGTGATGTTTTCCTTACTTATTTCATGTTTAAACATACTGTACATTTATTCTCTGATAAGAAATCAGTAAATCAGGCTCAAGATATACCCATGCATGGTACCCTAATGCCCACTGCTCTTCTTGTCTTTGATGTTTTCTGCTGATAGTGATTCTAACAACAATTCATGTAATTTAACCAGTTAAAGATGTTGGTCTAGCCCATGCTTACTGTTGTGTGAATTCGGGGTTGGTTGCTTTGATGTTCTTGTTGGGTTTTAAGCTGGAAGAATTGGGATATCGAGGATATAGAGTTAGCCCTGTCCACTGGGGTCCTTTTCCAATAGATTGGCCTTTCTAAGATCCCTTTGAGCTGGTGTCAAAAGCATTGAAGGTTAAAAGCCCTTCTCTGATCTTAGGCCTTGCTCTGTGTTAAAATATTAACTGTTTTTCCCTTTAGAGTATGCTAAAAGCAGGCCTGGAGTTAAATGACCTCTGGCCTTATCTTAAGCTACCCTTTGTGTCTTCATTTGAGAGTTGCCTTGGAGGTATGTCAAAGTAGGTCTGGATTTAAATGACATCTGACCTAATCTTCAGATTGCACTTGGGTTCCTTTCCTTCTTTCACTTCACTCCTAAATGTTCCATTCCACCATCTATCTTAAAGATCCTTTAGTATAGATGAATTTCCCTATGGAAAACCTTGGTTAGCTGTTATGCAAGTAACTCCCTTTCATGACTCCATAACACAATGGATCGACATTTTCTTGACCTATCTTCTTTTGCCGAAACATCCTGCTATTTTGTTCCTTTCATCCCACATAACCTTCTCAGTTAATGATCTCCAACCCAACAACCAAATCATTTAAAAACCCCTTGTGCTTCATACCTAGCCTAATACCTCATATTGAACTTCAAAGATATATATCTTTATTTGTATTTATAGAGAGATTCCTCTCTGGATCCAGGAGGGCTAGATCCTACGATCCCAAAGTGGTTTGATGTTGTCTAGTCGTTTGGTCTTTCCAATCTGGCCAAAATACTAGAACCCCAACATAATGGTGACTCCGCCGGGGAAAAAATTTGAGTGCCTGTAATTGCTATACCTGGTCAGGTGTCCCATTGTCGTCACCAACATAATGGCGACTCCACTGGGAAAAAATCAGACCAATAGCCTTTAGATTGGTATTTTATTGCTGATGGTGGACAACAGCCTGCTCCAAAATTTCAAATTCATCCACCTGGTGACTCCACACTCCATAATTCTTGAAAGACCAAATGACTCCACTAGTAGAAGACCCTGATCTGGTTGAGAAGATACAGTGACCTATTTTTACAAACATGGATCCAAACATGGACAGAGAGGCAAAGCTAGATGCTTTTTTAGATAGACTTACAAGAGTGGTAAACATGTTTGGTGAATTAATGGTGAAGGTGTATGAGGCTAATTTGAATGAAAATGTTGATTATCCAGAGCAGCCCATGCTCCTTCCAGAACAAGAACAAACTCAAGACTTAGACAATGAGAAAGACATGTATGATGCTCAAGAATCTATAGGAGATGAAGAGGACAGTAATCAAGAACTGCCTGATTTCTTACCTATATCTTGTACTATGCTGACTAGAGAATATCATGACCTAATGGCAAAGGCCAATATGGAATGCTGCTTTGAGGAAACAAGAGACCACATAGAAGACACAAAATCTGATGTGGAAGAAGAAACTACTCATGAGCCCCGTATTCTAACTGAATATCATCATGATCATGAGGAATGGTTTGAAACATAAAGAGATCAAGAAGCATCAGAAAGTACTCAAGGTTTCCCTACTAGCACAAGAGAAGATTCCATAGAAGAGGCTCAAGAGGACATCCGACCTCCAAATCAGCTAGTACAAGAGAAAGAGAACTGTTGTTCTTCTGTCCATGATGAAAAATATATTCCTCTTTTGACAGAAGAAGAGATTGACCGAATATTAAATCAGCAGACCTCTGAAGTCTTTGATAGAACACACACTCTTGCTCATTCACCTATTGAGTTTGATTATGCAGATCCAGAAAGCTCCTCTATAAAACAAAACAAAGAAAGACTTGTTGATAGTCCAGCATGTCCGATTGGTGGCAGTACTTACCTTTATGATTTTCCCGATTTTGATTCATCTGATGATGATGTTCTACAAACAGAAGCCGATCATGCAGGACCATCAACAGTGGATTTGTGGGAGGAAAATCAATTCCATCAAAGTCCAGAGAGTGATGAGCCAATGCAGGCTATTTATGATACGGATGAAGCAAGTTATGAAAGTCTGATAATAGACGAAGATTCATTGAATTTACACTCTGTTACACCTCAGATCATCAGTAAGATTTTCCATGTGATTGGAGATCAGCAGCATCTCATTTCAGAGGATGAAGAGGAAAATAAAGAAGAGATTTTTGAGCATGATGAAAACAAGGAGCCTTCTCTTGAAAAAGAGGAAGCAATAGAACATACCCTTGCTCAAAAATACATGGATCGTTTCACAGAGCTCAGCCCACCAGATCATAATATCTCAGAGCTCCAAGAGGACACTACTGCAATATCTGATGAGTCCTCCAGTTCAGACGATGAAGAAAATGAGGGAGATTCTCTTTCTCAAGAGAGTCTTGTTATTGATCCAGTGGAAGAGGAAAAAATCCTGGTTGAAAACCATTTGTCCAGTACTCACAACTAGGTATTATTTCATGATCCTTATGCTCATTTCCTGCAAACAATTAAATAAGGATCAAAGGTCATTGTGAGCAGCATGTTGCAAACAACAAGAAACATTTTGAAAGCTGCTGAGAATCAAAGAGAATGGGAGTGGCCCTGCCTATCCAACATGCTCAAAGAGATGAGTAGAACAGACCAGCCATGGGATCACTTGATGGACTGGATGTATTGGAAAAGAAGGTTTATAAGCTAGACTTGTAAATATCCCAAGTTAGAGTAGGGTAGGTAGGAAATCTCAATAAAGCTCAGTCTGTGAGAATTTAGTTAGTGGTTTTTCATTTTCTGCAAATTTTATTCCATGAGAAGTTTTGTCTTTATGTCATGGGCCCATAGCAAGCCAGACAGTCTAATCCTGGCTTGACTGTGTTTCAATTTTTGTCTTAGAATGTAGAGAAGAAATCTGCTAGACAGTTTAATCCTAGCAGATAGTAGTTTAGGTAGAGAAGCTATGAGGCCAACTGTCTAATCTGGTCTCATGGAGAAATAAGGGTAGAATTAGAATAGGTTTATTTTCTTGTTTATAAAAATTGATGATGTAAAAGGGTCTGCAAGTCCAAATGCACCCAGAAGAAAAAATGTTAGGACATTAGCATGGGTAGGTAGTTACTTGAGAGAATGTTTACTGCTAATATGATGTCTTCATGATTATGGCAGCTGATCAAAGAAAGAAAGAATGTGTCAAGTGTCAGGCATCTGGCCTACCTCCCAAAGACTATTTTCTGAGGTTCTTGACACCTTCAAGGAGATGCCATCCCCATGTGGAGCCACTGTTAGCCACCCGTGAATTTTTTAACAAGCAAAAAGGTGGCTAAAATGTTTTTGAGCCTTCAAGAAATACATTTCCTCTGAAAAAATATCATTCTTGAAGCCTCCATGTGTCTTTTTCCCTTTGAACAATCTTCACCGCTGTTTCCACTGAAAAGCTCTGTTATTTATGAAAAAGAATGCTTAAAAAGGCCTCCATTCCCCCTTATTTCATTCCCCCAAAGCCTATGTTTTCATCACCTTTTCCCCTTTAAAATTTCCTTCATTAACCCTCTGAATCTCCCCAAAACCCTATTTAAACCTCATATCTACCTTTATCTGGTTTAAAACACCCTTTTCCCCTCTACCGGAAGCCAAAGATCCCTTGAAAAGCAGTCATTTTGGTTTAAAAAATCCTTTTTTTAAATTACAGGCTTAAGCTCCTTTCGACTAAGCCCCTAACCACTTCCCCACATATGACCTGCGCTCAAGACCAGGCGCTAAAGCCCTGGGTGATAATCACAATCAAAACATTCAACAATGCGCCTTTCCCTTTGTTTATTATATTTTCTTGGATGCGATTGGTTTTCCTCCGCTCAACCTCCGCTTCAACATCGACCGTTGATCTTTAAAGATCTGACGGTCAACTCTAATTACGCAGTGCGCCCGTCACCTGTTCCCATTACCCCCCCCCTGATTGAGTATTGACCATTGATCTATTTCTAGATCTGACGGCTGGCACGTAATCGCTCAATCGCAACAGCCCAATCCTGTGTTTCTGACCTCTCCCGATTTGTGAAGCCCAATTGAATCATGGTCGTTCGTCTATTCAGATCCAAAGGTCTAGATTAATCCGCGCTCCACTCATTTGCCCCCCGTCTTTCCCCCTCTAGTCAAATCTCCACCTTTGATTCCCTGTCGATCCAACGGCCCTAGTGTAATAGCAAGATCAAATTCAGAGCTTTGGCCCCCTACCATTCCTCCAGTGCAATTGGATCTCCGCTGTTGATCCTTTAGATCCAACGGCCCTCATTCTTTCCGCTCGTTCACATACCCCTTTGCCTTCCCGCTCCCTCTTTAAATCTTGACCGTTTATTCTATGGATCCGAGGACTGAGATCTAACCCTCCTTTGACCATTCCCTATCTAAATAACTGTGCATTTCCCCATATCACGCTCCATTCTCCACCGTTGGATCTCATCGCTCCACATCCAACGGTCAGCATGCATATCACGTAACTTTGGTATCCGAGCTTTAACAGTTTGAAATAGCGCGATATATGTGGTTTTGTTTTTCCACGTGTCACGCAATGACATATATCACGTTTTTTTTGGGCGGGTTTCAATACCATTCTATTGCAGCACGACACCGGTGGTTTTCCTCCTAAAACCATGTTCCCTCGTTTTGCTCCCGAAGGCCTCATAATTGATCTCAGCCATCCATCCAATCAGATCCACGGCCCATATTGCATCGCACCCCCATCTATACTCCATTCATCTGATCCTTCAAAGAGTTTCATCGGAAGGTTCCCCACCATTTATCTCCTCCTGATATTCAACGGCCCACGTTAATCGCCCTCCGCCCGTCGGGTCCCACTACCTAAAGGCTCCGCTTTCATGCATTTCACTTCATTTCCTTTGTATTCACCCAAAGTTGAAGCTTTGCGTTTTAACACTAAAGTGTTATTTCTCTACCCAACTTACTATTAACACCTCTATTCATAAATCCTGGTCGTTGATCACCATTTCCATATCTGATCGGAAGGTCTGCGACCCTTATTACACCAAGCCTACAGCAGATCATCCCTTCACCATTCTGCAATGTTTTCTCACCCATTTTCACCTGTGTCCACCACTTCCGCCACTATTTCACAGGCCTCCACTGCCATTCTTCACCACTTCCTTGGATTTCATAATAGGTTTATTGCATTATGCAGGATTTATAGAGTGAGAAAATTCACTCTGTCTCTACAGTCACAGTCACTGTGGCTGAGAGCACAGAGAGACTGCCATAGTAGCAGCAAGAACATCAGTGAAGAGAATTAAGGGATTTAAGCCCCTTATTGAAGATTTAACGCCTATAATCCCATGATCAAAGGACGAAGACGCAGTTTAAAGATCATGAAGATGATTAGAGGGGTTATTGAAGCCTAAGCACACGAAACAAGCCATATCTGTGTCTTAGTAACAATAGGACATATTTTCTCAGAAAGGACACCTGCCTACAGCAGTCTCCATGACTCCTCAAACCCTTAAAGGTTAGTACACTGAAAGAAGCTTCTAAAATTGTCAGAGCAGCAGTTATGGAAAGTATGGAGACATGCAGACTTTCCATCCATGTTGCTTATTCTAGAAGGCAATACAGAGTACCAAACAGCCAGAAGCACTTCAAAGAACATATCTGAGGCTATGGTCAGCCTGACAAAGACTACTGAAGCAGCCTAAAGAGTACACACAAAAATGCATAGCCATTAAGCAGAGTGGGCATGAATACCTCCTCCACTCTGTCTTAATGAGTCAATTAAATGTACATCTACTACTGCTAATAGTCATTCTCCTATAAGAACCCCTGAAGAATTCATTGTAAAGGTTGTTGTTAGTTGATAGGGATTTTATCGACTATTAGAACAGTTATTGGGGGAAGTACCTTAGTAGTTTGTAATTTAGTATGCTGGGAGGAGAAGTTTGGACTGTAATCATCCATTGAGCTCAAAGTATGTGACTGGTTTTGCACATCAATTGAACAAGAAAATTTCACAAGATCCTGGTCTATATTACGGGTGATGCTTTCCTTACTTATTTCATGTTTAAACATACTGTCTGTTAGGGTCCCGTGATTTGGCTGATTGGCAAGCCAAATGACAGTGTAACATCACACCAATCTTTGGAGCCCAAGGAACTAGCCTTCCTAGACTTAGAGAGGGCTCTCTCTATTATGTGTAAAGGATATCTGTGTGTTTGCTTATTTGTGTTCTGATTTTAGGCTAGTTATGAAGTAGGTTTTTTGGTTTTGGTTTTTTAGGTTGTGAGGGATGAAACTGATCAAAGATATAAGATAGGTAAAAATATGTTAGATCAACTGGGCTATGGGGTCGAAAAGGTCCAAAAAGCTATCAGACGGTGATACAAGGCCGTTGAAGGGTCGATTTGATTCGAGGTAGAAAGGATCTTTAGGCAAAATGGAACAAAATGAAAATCAAGTTTGGGAACAACAAAGGATCTCTAGCATAACTATTTTAATAGCTGACATAAACATGGTAGGGCAAACCATTAATCATGAGAAATGTAACTATAAGCTAATCAATACATAGAAATAAACATTCAAGCCATGCATAGAGATATGTGACTCTCTAACTTCGGGAAATGGCTATAAAAATTTGGGGAAAACACTTAAGATGAAAAAACAACTCAAATCACTATGCTGAAACGCCTAAACATAGTACTTCAAGTTATTGGGCACTTTGAAAACAAGATTTCCATAGTCTTAGACAAAGGGCTAGATCGAAACTAGGCCTCCTTGGTTCAACAAGATGATAATCTAATCAGTCAAAGAGAGATTTCATGGATGGAACTATGGTTAGCCATTGGTAAGCAGGGTGTACCATAAGTCATACTTAGCATGCATAAAACCATGAATGAAATAAGCAACAATATCCTTAAGTTATTAAAGAGCAATCAAGAATTCTTTAATGTGACTAAGGAAGAAGAAAACGTGGAAGCTATGAAGAAACAGGAAATTTGAGGTGCCTCCAAGGGCATGTCTCAAATTTTTTCTCTACTGATCTATAGCAAGCAAGAAACATGTATTCATGAATGAAAACTAGAAGACACAACAAAGAAAGAGACACTATACCATTCTACCAAGTCAAGGAATCCATCAACAATCCTCTTTCATCATCCAAGAACATCCAAGAGACTATCCAAGAGCATGAGACAAGTATTTCTTCCAAAGCTTATATGACCATATATTGCTTCTATCATCAAGTTCAAACTTGTTTACAATGTAAGGCTTTGGAATATATAGGCTCAAGTGAGGAAAACCTCATGGTTCAACTTGCCATCCTATTGGCCTAATCAAAATATCTAAATATGTCCTTGAGGCTTTGCAAAGCCCAAGGCACAAAAATATCTCATAAAATATCTAAAAAATGCTAAAAAAGGGAATTTAATTGACTTTGCATAGCTTCTCATGTGTAAAAATAGCTAAACGCACATGAGGAAATATCAGTTTTTAAAGGTTCAAAAATTACAAAAATATTCAAAAATTACATCAGCCAAAGGTCCCCTGACTTGCCGACAATATTTGGCAGCCTTCCCGATGTCGAAACGAGGCTCATGATAGCTTGTTGGAAAGATATGAGTGTCTAATTTCTGGAGAAACTGAAATTTTCCCAATATGATGCCTATAAGTCCTCCAAAACTGAACCTGTGTGTAAAAAACCAAAAATTACAGTTTGCTGATAGACCGGGCAGAGTGTGCAAAAAGTGAGCATTTTTCGCCATTTTGGGGGAGAAAATGATCTCCAAATGTCCTGAAAATCACTGAGAGTATGCTTCTGAAATTATGGCATTCAAAGATACCATTCTCCTCCTTTGACGAATCCCCAAAATGAAATGGCGAATTTCATGAGTTTTGACCAAAAACTCAAAAATGTCAAAAAACCAAAGTATGTCAAAATTTGCCCAAAATCGGTGTGTATGACCCTCAAGGGTCCTTGGCAACATGTTATGAAGCAGAAGCCAAAATATCAAGTCCTGATGTGTCTTTCTTCCCTTTTCGTGCTGGGCGCTTCCCTTTAGCCTCCTTTAGCTTTTCTTGGGTAGCCTTTAATTTGCACCGGGCAAACTGATTTAGCTTTTGGTAATGCTTCGTCATCCTCCTTTGAAGCTCTAGAACCCTATTTGCCTTCTCTAGCTTCCTCTCCAAATGGTCATTGACTCTTTCAAGCCACGCCTCCTTATTTTTTTCAATTTCTTGTTCAAACAGTGCAGTGAGGGGAGTGGATTGGAGAAGGGCTTGCTCCTCTTCCTTTTGCCTTTCAAGGGCTCTTTTAAGCCCTATGGTTCTAGGCCTACTTCGCCTAGGCTGTTCTTCTCCTTCACTTTCATCAAAATCACCTATGAGCTCATCTATCCTTGCTTGGGCTTTGGAAATCTCTTTCTTATACTTAGTCCCCCTTGTCTCATGAATAGCCGTATGGACACTCATTTGTCTATTTTGGATCTGCAAGAATTGATTGAAATTCCTTGCCCGATGAAGGTCATCCTTCAATGCGCCAATTTGCCTCTGTCTTTGGAACAAAATGTTTTCTAGAATGTGCGCCTCATTATCGCTATCATCACTTGGGATTGGGATGATACTGGATGCACTCTCCCGCTCACGACCTCCTTCTTCCTTGTCCTTCCCTTTGCCTTGGAAGGCTATTCTTGTGCTCTTCCTCCTAGGCAAGTCAATGGTAGGTTTCTTTGGCAACTTTCCTTGGCTATGGAGAACTCTTGTCACTTTTGGAGTGACAACCTTAGGCATTTTCTTTCTTGCTGTCCTGGGCTTTGTCTTTTTAGGAGAAGGAGGCATGATCCCTTTACCTTGGTCATCTTCTGGAGACTGCTGTTCTTCTTGAGGCTACTGTGTATCATCTTTAGTAGGCTGCTGTGTATCTTGAGGAGGCTGCTGTGTGTCTTCTTTAGGTTGCCTCTGCTCCTCAATATCTTGCTGTTGTTCTGCCTCACTTTCCTACTGCCCTTGGTCATCAACACTATGCTGCTACTCTATCTCAATTTCCTGCTCATTCTGCTGTTCAAACTGCTGCCCTTGATCTCCTTGATGTTTTTCATCACCACTGAGTTGTTGCTATCCAACACTCTTCTCTTCTTGTTCTTGCTACCGTACATCATCACCACTGTCATGCTGCTGCCCCTCATCCTTAGTTTGCTGCTCTTCATCCATTTCTTCATGCTCAGGTCTTTCCTCCTCTTGCTGGCCACTTCCCTCTCCTTCTCCATGCTCTTTTGCCTGTTCTATAGTGAATTTGAGTTTTCTAGGAGTAGGTCTACTAGAGGTAGGTGAGGGGCGATGAGTAGGAGATGTAGGGGATGCATGGACTGGAGGGACAGTGGAGAAATCCGGGTGACTGATGAAAACATCCCAAGAAACCTCTTTCTTCTCAAGCTGGTGAAGGATGATGATTTTAATGAGAGAGTGATGGAATAGAGAGGCTATTTGCTGTGATGGAGGCTTCTTCTGGACTGAGGAGGCCATTTTCTCAATGCTTTTGCAGAAGAAGAAAGGAAGATTCAGTTTCTTTGTTCTTATGAAATGCATCAACAGTCGGATGTGATATGCATAAACTCGGGAAAATCTCCCCTCACAAGTGAAATACTTCATTATAATCTTCATAAGGGGTGCATAGCTGGCTAAAAGATAAGAGAAAGGAAAAATAGCAGGGCATGCTTCTCTGTGCTCAGACTTGAGGAAGGGTTTGTAGTCATCCAAGTCCAAATAGCATTGTTTGAACCATTTCTCGCCAATGTATGGAATTTTAGTAGCCTTGGATATGGATCTCGGGGAGAACTTGAAATCAAGGCCCGCCAATTGAAAATGTTTGTCTTTGAACCTCAAGGTGCACAAATGTGTTAAAGGAGAGAAACTTTTGACTTCTTGTACTCTCTGGAAAAAATCCAAACAACCCACCTCATGAAAATTGAATAAGATAGATGGGTGTGCATTGACCTCTTCGGTGGAAATTGGCTCATACCTCTTATGCAACCCACTCCTGCTATCTTGTCTGGGAGGCATCTTGATCTAGATGCGCTCTTGAAACACCAAACTTGCCTCAAAGCTTTTGAAATGTGTTTTTAAAAAAATTCTGTCTCAGCCTATTGACTTACTGTAAGCAACAATGGTCTCAAATGTAGTGTGAAAATGCCCTTTTAACACGCCACTCTCTGCCCCTTTCCAAAAAAATGCTTTCCACTTGGTATGCAATTCAACAAGTAATTTTTAAGAAGAAAAACACAGTCAATAAAGATACACAGTCAAAGTGAATTTCCTGTGTTTTTTGTGGTAAGGTCACCCTTCCTTTTGATGTTTTGAGGACACAGTATAACCTTGTATTTTAGACAAAATAAAAAACACAAACTTCTTAGTTCAAGACCCTCTTCTCTTCTTGGTAGGCAACTTTACCAACATATTCAACAATATGAAGACAGTCAGTCACAAAAGGCACCCACATAGTCCAAAGTCATTGTGTAATAGGATAAGGGGATAGAGTTTATTTTGTTTTTGATGTAGTCACAAAAATCCTGTAGCATTCAATCACAACAAACTCCTCCTTAAACAAAATACTGCCCTCTTTACTTCACTGTTCCTCACACCAGTTTGACAACACCTCCGAATGCAAAATGGTGACCTCACTTACTGGCTATGTTTTATGAGTGGAAAGTTAAGCCACTGTTTTGTATTTTCAACACACAGAGGATATTTTTGGAAAGTCACCAAATTTCATCTAATGGTCACTGTGTAAGAAAAATGACCCACTGTTTTTCCCTTTAAGCCCTGTGCTTCTCTCCTTTCTTCATCACAGTTTGAGGGCAGTTTCAATGGCTTTTTAATGCAATCTCAACACTCTTTAAAGTTTCACCTCTGACCAACATAAAATAGCAAATCTCATTTTTTCACACAACACCTAAAACTGTGGTTTAGATTGTGATGCTTAACCCCTTCCCATCACTTAGCAGTTTTGAAAAACCAAGGGAGGCACATAGAAATACCTCAAGAACTTGATGGTGGCTTCGTAGACGAGTTTGAGAAACCTTCAAAGGTGATTTGAGGGCGTTTGGACCGTTTAAATGTGCGCGACACGTTTGCAATGGAAAGCGTCGTGCAGATTTTGGTGTCGGGTCACCTGTCGGGCTGACAGGACCCAACGCTACAGGCGCGCCACGCAGCCTTGTTATCCTTTGTAATTTCTGCGCCTGAGCGCGCCGCGCAGTTTAAAAACCAAAAACCTCTGTGTAATTTTCTTCGAATGCTTTTCTCCGATCTCGAGGGCAGCAAGAGGGGTCCTGTTGGCGTGTTGAAATGTGAAAATGCGCAGGCAATAGTCCCTTGTTTCCTTTAAATGCAAACAAAACGAAAAACCCTTTGATTTTGACTTGTGATGGTTTTTTGAAAGTGTTGCTCTTTGAAACAATGCCTAGGCTTGTTTTTTGAAACCTAAATGATCTTAACTTTGCTGAGGGGAGCCCACCTCTTTGAACCATATTGGCAAGGGGATTTTCATGCCTTTAAAACAAGTTAATAGGTATCAACCTATTCATTTAAAAAAAACATATTTAAAAGGTCAAAATCTGCTCACTGTGCATATATGTTTGAAAGGTGATCTCTGCCACTTTTGTCTCTTTGGTGACAATTTAACATAGAAGTTCCACTTAAATAATATATCAATGATCTATGGGCCATCTTGCTATTTGCAAGGAGATGACCTATCTTTCAAAACTTGATTTGGCATTTTCTGCTCCATCCACCTATATATGCTTGCTAAAGGAAAACCGGATCAACTCCACCTTGTAACTGTAGGTGCATGATTCTAACTGATGCTCCTTTCTGACTGTGGGTGAGACCTAGTCATGTTTTCCTGAGCTTTCACTATTCTCTATCTGATAAGAAGGACTTTTTCTTCTAAAATCTATTCTCTTATCTAAAATGTAATAGCAGAGTGCTTTGACTTGTTTTCATAGGGAAAGAGTCTACCTTTGTGACAGTGGCATGCACACTTTGCTCTTAATGAGTTCCAGAACCTGAAAGAATATGCCAAAGTCCTTCTTGTACGTTATGAACTACTGTGTCTATCTGCAATACCCTTCTTGGGAAGAACTAAACTCAAATTTTCTTTGTCAACTTGTGAGAAGTGATCTGAAGGACATCCTCTTATGAGTAGGGAGATCGGTGTCCTTTGAAACATAATCATTATCATGTCCTTTGCCTGTGTAATGACACATCTCAACAACCACTCTTCAATTTGGTTTTTTTTTTAGCTGCAGATTGTCTTTTGAGATATACCTTGTTAAGAGACAAGTTTTGACCCATTGGATTGCCGTGGTACCCCTTCTTTCTTTCTTGGTCTCTTTCCACTCATCTTTGATCAATCAGACCCTCTCTAAGGAAAATGCCTTTCTTTGGAAATGGTGACATGCCCTGTTAGCTTTGAATGCTACTTTAAAGCTTCGAAACTCATGCCATAACCCTTTGAGATATAATTAACATCATTTTCCTGTGTTAGGACCTATCTTTTAACCAACAGCAGAGTTTGTGTTATTTGGGCCCAGACTGCTATATTGGAAAGAAAACTTGATAAGGGACCAGCTTAACCTCTGTCTTAATCTGCTGAAGATTGTTTGGTGAGTATTCTTGACTAGGGTTTCTCTTATACATGATGGCAGGCAAACAAACTTTGAAAAACACTACAGCTTTTACCTCTGCCTTCAACCATCACCTTTCTTCAGAAAACCCTATTCACTGTCTCACTGTTTATTAAAAACAAATGTCTTACAGTCAGTTGCAACTCTTGAAGTCAAACTTTGGCCATTTCCCTCTGCTTATAGATGAAGGAGGCGCTCTCAAAACCCTCTGCTTATAGATGAAGGAGGTTCTTAGTCATTTCATATCAATAGCCCCTTGGCAGTGTTGTTTTTCCTTTGACTGTCCTTTCAGGCTTTGAATGATGGTCGCAAGAGCTTGATGAAAAACTCTTTGCTTTGTAACTGTATCTCAGGCTCAAGATCACATTGAGAAGCAGTTGTCTTCTCATGTGGAGCCAAAAATTGTCTTCTGAGATGCTGGTATGTTTCTGTTCTTGAAAGATCCATCAAACACTGTAAAACACTTAAAATCAGCTTGAGATTATGGTCTATGGATTGCTGAGACTTAAGGGTGTATTAGTGGCGCGACCTAGGGCTGTGACCAACTTCATTAGCAGAGTAGGAAGGTCTGTTATGACTGGTATATAGCAGATGGAGGTTTTTTGGCTCTTTGATAGTTTGCCAAGGGAGAAATGCCTTAAAGCGCCACTTCCTAACTTAGGGGAGACTGTTTGAAAAGATTTGGATTGTGCTTTTAGAGCTGATGGGAAGAATAGTATGGCTGAGGCAAGGTAGGATTTGATAATGAGGTTTCATCTCGTCATGGGCAGACTGAAAAGGTAGGAGGGCGAAAAAATTTTATGGGTGTTTTCCCAGCTGGCAAATTTGACAAATTTTAGATCGGCTGTTGGAAAACTTGGCTGTTAGAACTAGTCATCACCAACAAGTAAAAAATACTGATGACTAACAGTGGCTCCATTTGGGGAGGGCAGCTCCTTTTCAGGAGGTGTCCAGAATCTCATATCTTTGGCTTATGAAGACCAGTGCCTTACCCATTGGCGCAAATTTTACTCTTGCTTGATGCTACTTCTGAAAAGAGACAACATGATTAGCATCAATGATATTTCTACCTACCCCACTATATTTCCTAACATTTTTTCTTCTTTTTAGCGCGTTTGAACTAGCAGTCTTTTAACAATGCATAATTTTCTTTTTCTGCAAAATGAACCTATCTAAATCTACACTTATATCTTCTAGGAGTTCAGATTAAACTGATGAACTCCTTCATTACACTACCTACGCTAGATCAACTGTCAAGATTAAGTTGCTTGACAGGATTTTGTTCTCTAATCTAAAACATGAAATTTAAAATGATCAAATCAGGGTTAAGCAGTCTGATTTGTCATGTATTTACGGCATGAAAGAACAAACTGCACGCAAATATTATTCTGCAAAAAGGAAAACTAGAAAAACGAGGCTAAGATGTACAATGTCTTTTTCATCCCCGCTCCTCTCTTTGGTTCTGTTTCAGGCATGTGGAACCCGTATCTTTTCCTAATCTACTCTCTATGATAAGTCAATCTTACACAATGTTGACCATATTTTTCACTCACTAACTTATCAGCAATTAAATTTAAACATGTTCAACTAAGATTAGGCTAGATAGCTGAACGAGACATTGAAGTACTAGTAGTGGCATTTAGACTTGCACGCTTTCTGAAGGACTATTTTTTGTAACATGGGGCCCTTTTCTATTTTTCAACCGCCCTCTTTTCTACTTTTTACTGTTTTTGACTTTTCTATTTCATCTATTTTTCAAACAGTGGTATATACAATGAATGAAAATGTTTTTTAAAACTCAGAAATCTTGGAAATGGAAAAACTTCAGCATCTTATCCTTGTAAGGATCTCCTATCATTCTTGGCCCACTTAATTCCTGAAAAGAGAAATTTGGAAAGTTTTCTCTTTCTAACATGACATAGGGATTCATACAAGAATCTCTGAACAAACCAGTATCTTCCCACTGCACCTCTTTGTATATCTGATTTCCACTCCTTCCTTTACTGTACATCTTCTTTAAGTAATGCATATACTCTTGGTCATTTTTGAAATAAATAATGACATCATCAAGGTATGCAAAAATGCAGAAATTCAGGACTGGAAACATGGTTTTCATGAGCATATTTTTGATATCCGGTGGTTTTGTGATCTTGAGCTTGAAACTAGGACCACTTCCAGCATACTGAAAAAAATCTTTGGGCTGTCTACTTTGCAAGGGAATTCGTTGATTATAACCTGAAACATCATCTTGCAAAAACATATGGTTAAAAGCACCTTTTATAGGGATATCATGGTCTTGAGTAGGAAGAATAAAATTTTTGTTATAGGGGTGTGCACTAGTGTTTCTAAAATCAAAATAGACCCTATGACCAGCTATTTTATCTCTGATTATTACTGATTGGTTCAGATTGTTATATTTTCCTTTGTCGAAGTTGTTTCTTGAAGGAATGGTATTGGCATAGTGTTTTCCCCTATTTTCCCTGTATGAAATGGTGTTCTGCATGAGATTGCTAATTCTAGCATTTCTAAGTTTTTGGTGAAGAGACAGAATATGAGCCAATTCAAGTAACTCCGGTATGTTTGGATTGCAGCTATCATCTCTACTCATAAGAAGTTTATCAGGCATTTTTTTTGGATTTTGAGCTGTTATGGCTACAGTCAAGGATTCATTTGCAGCAGAAGAGTTAGGTGATGGTAGATCTGTGAGGTATGGTAAAAACATCAAACTTCCCTACTCTCGAGTTCCAAACAGGTTTGTGATATGTAAGTCTTCTAATGCTTTTACCCTGAAAAAGTTTCCGAAGGTTACTGCTGATGTTTGACTGAGGTTTGAGCAATTCGCTTGATAGTACATGATGGTTTGTGCTTCTTGCTCTATTCCCATTTCAGAAGGAACATACTTACTTTCCGCAAGACATAGCTGTTCATGATCATGGTAGTTTTGATTGTCTAGTTCATCATAGAGAACTAGGGGCAGCTGATGTGGTGGGTCTAAGTTTGTTTTAGTTTCTTCTGACTGTTCTTCAATGTCCTCATCAGTATCCAGAATAAAGGAGTTTAGGTCGGAATGCACGGAATACATTGGAATGTTATCTAGCATCTCTTGGCTACTGATCATGTATTTCATGTGTGACTCTCGATAGAGTATTCTTGTTTGGTCAAACACAGGAATGGTGGCATAAGACATGTCAAGTTGAATATTCCCTTGGAGCTTGGCTCCCCAAGACCTGGATAGAAGCATTCTGTACTTGGGAGGAATTTTTGCCACCACTATGTCCATGATTAGATGCTTTGTGGGTATTTGGGCCAGACTGAAACAAAGGTCTTTGATCAAACCTAGGCTTTTGACTCTACTCGAATCAAATGAATACAAGTCTTTGTATGGTCTTGTGATTTCCAGGCCTAGTCTTTCCATTACAACCTTCGGCATAAGATTATGCGAGGCGCCGGAGTCTAGCATGGCATTGTGAAGGATTTGGTTGTGGATATTGAAACTGATGTAAAAGGGAAGAGTGGTTCCCTCTTGGAATTTCCCTTCTACTTTCAGACCAAACAACACTTCAGGAGTGTCATCAGCTAGATTAAGGGTGTTGGCATCACTTCCTATATTCAGGACTTTCAACACTTGGGACTTGTAAGAGTTTTGGGTGATAAGCTTGGTAAGAGGCATGGTGATCTTTATCTTGGCGATCTCGCCCTCAAAACTAAAAGGTAGCTGTAGTTTAGATATGTTTGTTTCAGCTTTTTCAACCATGACCTTCTCTATGTTCTGAGTTTGCTGGCTCTGTTTCAGGATTTTGTCCACCACAGCCACTTCGGGAATCTTTGTGGAAGTACTAGGAATATCTGAATCAGGATTAGTTTGGGTAACTCTATCTTTGTTTTGATCATTTTTCCTGGCTATGATTTTGTTGCCGTTGACTGCTTTCTTAAGGATGGTATCAGGGGTTCTAGCAGTATCTGAGCTATTTTTCTTGGAGTTGTCTTGATTTTTGTTGCTTCTAAGGTCATACTGCCTGTGAGCTTCTATTATGGCATTCTGGAAATCTATGGCAGGATCCTCGGGATCTTCATAGTTGGTTTCGTCCTGATTCGGAGAGAAGAATGATTTTTCTTCTTCTGTGAGATACATCTCACTCTCATTATCAGACCCTATAAGGTTCAAATGACTTTCATCAATGGGTTCTGTATCCCTATCATATTCTTCCACATAATTTTCATTAAATGGTGGCCTAATTTGTTGGTCATTTTCCCTTGGTCTGTTTTGAGGCTGTTCCCTCCTAAAATTTTGGTTCCGGTTTCTGTTTGGGGGATTTGGCTGATTGTCCCTAACAGGGGTCTTTTCATTTATCCTTTCCCACATTTTGGCCATGGTCTTGACTAAGTCATCTATTCTAGGATCTAAGGAAGGAGATGAAGTGGAGAGCTCATCTCTATATGTGACTTTCCTTTCTGATCTAGTCCTAGCTCTTTTTTCTGCTAAGTTGGCCTCTGCTTTTATGGCTACTTGTTGCATTTCCTCTAGGGTAGGGGGATCCTTGTCTCTTAGCTGATATGTCATGTCTGGATCAAAACCCTCGGGGAATTTTTCCAAAGCTGAACCAAGTGGGGGTTTGAAGTGAGGTGGGAGGGCGTTATACACACTGTTGAACCTAGTGCAGTAGGCCTAGACACTTTCCCCATTTTCCCGTTTCAGGTTTTTATATTCTGACAGGATTTGAATAGGGTTCTTTCGGACTTCCCACTTGTTTTTGAAGATTTGATATAGTTCTGGGATGTTGTGGATGTTGTTTGGAGGTAAGCTCTTAAACCATGTTTTGGGTTCTCCGCCCAAGCTTTGGGCGAATATTCTCATTTTGACGGTTTTGTCTTGTACTTCCATGTATTCAAAAGCATTGCTAATCCTACTTACATGCTGTTGAGCTGTGGCAGTCTCTTCTCCGATAAAGTGTGGGATTTTTTCTTGATAGTGATCTGGTAGGGGAGCCAAAGGTAGTGGCAACACCAAAGGTGTGTACCAGGCTGCCATGACGGGAGCTAATGGATGATGTACAAGATGAGGGCTTGCGGGATGAGCTGAGGTGGTTTGAACAGTGGTGGTTTGGATAGGTGTGGCGGATGTACTTGGACTAGTGACCTGGTTTTGAGCAGATTTGGGATGGTATGAGCCAAAGTTATGGAGAAGCTGAAAGTCAAGAGGTGTGGTAGGTGAGGCTTCTCTATTAGGACTCTGTGGCAGATCTAGGGGCTTAAGATCGTCAAAGTTTATCTTACCATGTGACTTATTTCTAAAAAGAGTCTTTGCAGACTCTAAGTCAAAAGGGGAATTCGGTAAGATAGTGAGTTGTTCAGGTACTGATCTTGTTTTATGAATGGACCTATCGGTAGCTAGATTGTTAGTTTCGGAAACCTGCCACAGGATCTTCTCTGAGTCATCTACTATGATAGGGGGATTTGGGTCTGGATGAGATCTAGTGTAGATTCTTCGTGAAGCCAGATTTCGGGTCTAATGTTTAGAGAGGATGGTATTTGTGAAAGTTTCGGATGGATGGTTCCTCTAAATTTCTGCTGATGTGAAGGATGGTCAAAATCAAAAGGATGGATTAGTGGAGTCGCCAGGTGGATTTTTATGAGAACTATGGTCCACCACCAACACTATCAAAGATGCTTTGGGAAAAAGTTTTATAGCCAACTTTGAAATGGAAACTTGCAAAGGAGAGTGATTCACTTGGTTTCTATAGTTTGCTAGGCTGCATGAACAAGCTAATGGTTCTCTTGGTAAGAAGGTTGCTGCTTATCCCCTATGTTTAGGTGAGGCTTTTCTGAATCGCTAAGTTATACTTAGATTGTCACTGATTACAGAGTTTCCACCCTAAGTTTGATTTTTGGAAGGATGAGTGAGCAGAAAGGTATGGTTTATGAATTTTTTGGTCTTTTATGGAGTTTTTGGCCTATTGGAGGCTAGTGGAGTTGCCAGGTGGAACTTGGTTGTTTTTGTAAAGATGTAGCTATGGTCCACCACCAGTAGCTAGGGAAAAGCCAATATGGGAATATTTTTGGGGTTTTTCTAAGTTTTTATGTGCAGCCTATGGTTTATCTAAAGTATTCTAAACTTGTTTCGACACTTTGCTAGGGTGGTGATAACAAAAAGAGTTTACTCTAAATGATTCTACGAACTGCTTGCCTGTGAGGTTTGGAAAAACTTCCTATGACTGAATCATCATTTTGCTAAGATGGTGAAAAAGTTATATTCTACTCTTCTAAGTTTTTTTGAGATTTTAAGCATTCCTAAGGGATACCTAGGATGTTTTGACTCAAAGTCCCACCGTGATCGCCATTACGTTAGTGAGCGGTGGGATAAGTCAGCCAGATAGTAATCTCAAAAGTCTCTAAAGATTAGGGAAACTAAGTTTGTTTATTACTCAGAGTCCCACCGTGATCGCCATTATGTTAGGGTGGCGATGAGGTGGCTCAATCGGATAGTAACCTAGAGTTTGGTAAAATAGCAAGGCCTACTGGAGGCTAGTGGAGTCGCCAGGTGGATTTTTAGTTTTTTTGAGGTATATGTGTATGGTCCACCACCAGTACTGACAAAAACTAATCTAAGGGAGTTTTTTTGGGGTTTTTCTGAGTTCTTTATGTGCAACCTAGTATGTAAGAGTGTTATAAACCTGATTCATCACTTTTCTAAGATGGTGAAACAGAGAGTTTACTCTAAATGATTCTAAAGGCTGATGGTCTGAGTTTAGTATTGAAGGACTAAAGAGTCTATAAGAGTTTGCTAGACTGTCATGTACTCAGTAAGTCCCACTGTGATCGCCATTATGTTAGTGAGCGGTGGGATAAGTCAACCAGATAGTATTCTCAAAGGTCTCTAAAGATTAGGGAAACTAAGTTTTTTTATTACTCAGAGTCCCACCGTGATCGCCATTATGTCAGTGTGGCGATGAGGTGGCTCAATCGGATAATATCCTAGAGTTTGGTAAAATAGTAAGGCCTACTGGAGGTTAGTGGAGTCGCCAGGTGGATTTTTAGTTGTTTTTGAGGTATATGTGTATGGTCCACCACCAATACTGTCAAAAACCAATCTAAGGGAGTTTTTTGGGGTTTTTCTG
The DNA here is from genome assembly GCA_034641835.2 of Pinus albicaulis. Classification (NCBI taxonomy): domain Eukaryota; kingdom Viridiplantae; phylum Streptophyta; class Pinopsida; order Pinales; family Pinaceae; genus Pinus; species Pinus albicaulis. The sequence goes on along the minus strand of CM076579.1, from coordinate 1,681,229,047 downwards.
AGTTTTATGTACAGCCTAGTATGTAAGAGTGTTATAAACCTGATTCATCACTTTGCTAAGATGGTGAAATATAGAGTTTACTCTAAATGATTCTAAAGGCTGATGGTTTAAGTTAAAAGTTGAAGGAATAAAGAGTCTATAAGAGTTTGCTAGACTGTCATGTACTCAATAAGTCCCACCGTGATCGCCATTATGTGAGGGTCCCGTGATTTGGCTGATTGGCAAGCCAAATGACAGTGTAACATCAAACCAATCTTTGGAGCCCAAGGACCTAGCCTTCCTGGACTCAGAGAGGGCTCTCTCTATTATGTGTAAAGGATATCTGTGTGTTTGCTTATTTGTGTTTTGATTTTAGGCTAGTTATGAAGTAGGTTTTTTGGTTTTGGTTTTTTAGGTTGTGAGGGATGAAACTGATCAAAGATATAAGATAGGTAAAAATATGTCATATCAACTGGGCTATGGGGTCGAAAATGTCCAGAAAGCTATCAGACGGTGATACAAGGCTGTTGAAGGGCCAATTTGATTCGAGGTAGAAAGGATCTTTAGGCAAAATGGAACAAAATGAACATCAAGTTTGTAAACAACAAAGGATCTCTAGCATAACTAGTTTAATAGCTGACATAAACATGGTAGGGAAAATCATTAATCATGAGAAATGTAACTATAAGCTAATCAATACATAGAAATAAACATTCAAGCCATGCATAGAGATATATGACTCTCTAACTTGGGGAAATGGCTATCAGACTTTGGGGAAAACACTTAAGATGGAAAAACAACTCAAATCACTATGACGGAACGCCTAAACATAGTACTTCAAGTTATTGGGCACTTTGAAAACAAGATTTGCATAGTCTTAGACAAAGGGCTAGATCGAAACTAGGCCTCCTTGGTTCAACAAGATGATAATCTAATCAGTCAAAGAGAGATTTCATGGATGGAACTATGGCCAGCCATTGGTAAGCAGGGCGTACCATAAGTCATACTTATCATGCATAAAACCATGAATGAAATAAGCAACAATATCCTTAAGTTATTAAAGAGAAATCAAGAATTCTTTAATGTGACTAAGGAAGAAGAAAACATGGAAGCTATGAAGAAATAGGAAATTTGAGGTGCCTCCAAGGGCATGTCTCAAATTTTTTCTCTACTGATCTATAGCAAGCAAGAAACATGTATTCATGAATGAAAAATAGAAGACACAACAAAGAAAGAGACACTATACCATTCTACCAAGTCAAGGAATCCATCAAAAATCCTCTTTCATCATCCAATAACATCCAAGAGACTATCCAAGAGCATGAGACAAGTATTTCTTCCAAAGCTTATATGACCATATATTGCTTCTATCATCAAGTTCAGCCCTGTTTACAATGTAAGCCTTTGGAATATATAGGCTCAAGTGAGGAAAACCTCATGGTTCAACTTGCCATCCTATTGGCCTAATCAAAATATCTAAATCTGTCTTTGAGGCTTTGCAAAGCCCAAGGCACAAAAATATCTCATAAAATATCTAAAAGATGCTAAAAAAGGGAATTTAATTGACTTTGCATAACTTCTCATGTGTAAAAATAGCTAAACGCACATGAGGAAATATCAGTTTTTAAAGGTTCAAAAATTACAAAATATTCAAAAATTACATCAGCAAAAGGTGCCCTGACTTGCCAGCAATATTTGGAAGCCTTCCTGATGTCAAAACGAGGCTCATGATAGCTCGTTGGAAAGCTATGAGTGTCTAATTTCTGGAGAAACTGAAATTTTCTGAATATGATGCCTGGAAGTCCTCCAAAACTGAACCTGTGTGTAAAAAACCAAAAATTACAATTTGCTGATAGACCGGGCAGAGTGTGCAAAAAGTGAGCATTTTTCGCCATTTTGGGGGAGCAAATGATCTCCAAATGTCCTGAAAATCGCTGAGAGTATGCTCCTAAAATTATGGCATCCAACGATACCATTCTCCTCCTTTGACGAATCCCCAAAATGAAATGGTGAATTTCATGAGTTTTGACCAAAAACTCAAAAAGGTCAAAAAACCAAAGTATGTCAAAATTTTCCCAAAATCGGTGTGTATGACCCTCAAGGGTCCTTAGAAAAATGTTTTGAAGCAGAAGCCAAAATATCAAGTCCTGATGTGTCTTTCTTCCCTTTCCGTGCTGGGCGCTTCCCTTTAGCCTCCTTTAGCTTTTCTTGGGCAGCCTTTAATTTGCACCGGGAAAACTGATTTAGCTTTTGGTAATGCTTCATCATCCTCCTTTGAAGCTCTAGATCCCTATTTGCCTTCTCTAGCTTCCTCTCCAAATGGTCATTGAATCTTTCAAGCCACGCCTCCTTATTGTTTTCAATTTCTTGTTCAAATAGTGCAGTGAGGGGAGTGGATTGGAGAAGGGCTTGCTCCTCTTCCTTTTTCCTTTCAAGGGCTCTTTTAAGCCCTATGGTTCTAGGCCTCTTTCTCCTAGGCTGGTCTTCTTCTTCACTTTCATCAAAATCACCTATGAGCTCATCTATCCTTGCTTGGGCTTTGGAAACCTCTTTCTTATACTTAGTTTCCCTTGTCTCATGAATAGCCATATGGACACTCATTTGTCTATTTTGGATCTGCAAGAATTGATTAAAATTCCTTGCCCGATGAAGGTCATCCTTCAATGCGCCAATTTGCCTCTCTCTTTGGATCAAAAGGTTTTCTAGAATGCGCGCCTCATTATCGCTATCATCACTTGGGATTGGGATGATACTGGATGCACTCTCTCGCTCAGGACCTCCTTCTTCCTTGTCCTTCCCTTTGCCTTGGAAGGCTATTCTTGCGCTCTTCCTCCTAGGCAAGTCAATGGTAGGTTTCTTTGACAACTTTCCTTGGCTATGGAGAACTCTTGTCACTTTTGGAGTGACAACCTTAGGCATTTTCTTTCTTGCTGTCCTGGGCTTTGTATTTTTAGGAGAAGGAGGCATGATCCCTTTACCTTGGTCATCTTCTTGAGACTGCTGTTCTTCTTGAGGCTTCTGTGTATCATCTTTAGGAGGCTGTTGTGTATCTTGAGGAGGCTGCTGTGTGTCTTCTTTAGGTTGCCTCTGCTCCTCAATATCTTGCTGCTGTTCTGCCTCACTTTCCTGCAGCCCTTGGTCATCAACACTATGCTACTGCTCTATCTCAATTTCCTGCTCATTCTGCTGTTCAAACTACTGCTCAAACTGCTTCCCTTGGTCTCCTTGATGTTGTTCATCACCACTGAGTTGCTGTTGTCTAGCACTCTTCTCTTCTTGTTCCTGCTGCTGCACATCATCACCACTGTCATGTTGCTGCCCCTCATCCTCAGTTTGCTGCTCTTCATCCCTTTCTTCATGATCAGGTCTTTCCTCCTCTTGCTGGCCACTTCCCTCTCCTTCTCCATGCTCTTTTTCCTGTTCTGTAGTGAATTTTAGTTTTCTAGGAGTAGGTCTGCTAAAGGTAGGTGAGGGGTGATGAGTAGGAGATGTAGGGGATGCATGGACTGGAGGGACAGTGGAGAAATCCGGGTGACTGATGAGAACATCCCAAGAAACCTCTTTCTTCTCAAGCTGGTGAAGGATGGTGATTTTAATGAGAGAGTGATGGAATAGAGAGGCTATTTGCTGTGATGGAGGCTTCTTCTGGACTGAGGAGGCCATTTTCTCAATGCTTTTGCACAAGAAGAAAGGAAGATTCAGCTGCTGGTTCTTGTGAAATGCATCAACAATCGGATGTGATATGCATAAACTCGGGAAAATCTCCCCTCACAAGTGAAATACTTCATTATAATCTTCATAAGGAGTGCATAGCTGGCTAAAAGATAAGAGAAAGGAAAAATAGCAGGGCATGTTTCTCTGTGCTCAGGCTTGAGGAAGGGTTTGTAGTCATCCAAGTCCAAATATCATTGTTTGAACCATTTCTCGCCAATGTATGGAATTTTAGTAGCCTTGGATATGGATCTCGGGGAGAACTTGAAATCAAGGCCCGCCAACTGAAAATGTTTGTCTTTGAACCTCAAGGCGCACAAATGTGTTAAAGGAGAGAAACTTTTGACTTCTTGTACTCTCTGGCAAAAATCCAAACAACCCACCTCATGAAAATTGAATAAGATAGATGGGTGTGCATTGACCTCTTCGGTGGAAATTGGCTCATACCTCTTGTGCAAACCACTCCTGCTATCTTGTCTGGGAGGCATCTTGATCTAGATGCACTCTTGAAACACCAAACTTGCCTCAAAGCTTTTGAAATGTGTTTTTAACAAAATTCTGTCTCAGCCTGTTGACTTACTGTAAGCAACAATGGTCTCAAATTTAGTGTGAAAATGCCCTTTTAACACACCACTCTCTGCCCCTTTCCAAAACAATGCTTTCCACTTGGTATGCAATTCAACAAGTAATTTTTAAGAAGAAAAACACAATCAATAAAGATACACAGTCAAACTGAATTTCCTGTGTTTTTTGTGGTAAGGTCACCCTGCCTTTTGATGTTTTGAGGACACAGTATAACCTTGTATTTCAGACAAAAGAAAAAACACAAAATTCTTAGTTCAAGACCCTCTTCTCTTCTTGGTAGGCAACTTTACCAGCAGATTCAACAATATGAAGAAAGTCAGTCACAAAAGGCATCCACACAGTCCAAAGTCACTGTGTAATAGGATAAGGGGATAGAGTTTATTTGGTTCTTGATGTAGTCATAAAAATCCTGTAGCATTCAATCACAACAGACTCCTCCTTAAACAAAATACTGCCCTCTTTACTTCACTGTTCCTCACACCAGTTTGACAACACCTCCGAATGCAAAATGGTGACCTCACTTACTGGCTATGTTTTATGAGTGGAAAATTAAGCCATTGTTTTTTCTTTTCAACACACAGAGGAGATTTTTGGAAAGTCACCAAAGTTCATCTAATGGTCATTGTGTAAGAAAAATGACCCACTGTTTTGCCCTTTAAGCCCTGTGCTTCTCTCCTTTCTTCATCACAGTTTGAGGGTAGTTTCAATGGATTTTTAATGCAATCTCAACACTCTTTAAAGTTTCACCTCTGACCAACATAAAACAACAAATCTCATTTTTTCACACAACACCTAAAACTGTGGTTTAGATTGTGATGCTTAACCCCTTCCCATCACTTAGAAGTTTTGAAAAACCAAGGGAGGCTCATAGAAATACCTCAAGAAATTGATGATGGCTTCGTAGACGAGTTTGAGCAACCTTCAGAGGTGATTTGAGGGCGTTTGGACCGTTTAAACGTGCGCAACACGTTTGCAATGGAGAGCGCCGCACAGATTTTTGTGTCAGGTCACCTGTTGGGCCGACAGGACCCAACGCTACAAGCGCGCCGCGTGCACCTACAGGCGCACTGCGCAGCCTTGTTATCATTTTTAATTTCTGTGCCTGAGCGCGCCGCACAAAGTTACAAGCACGCCGCGTAGTTTAAAAACCAAAAACCTCTGTGTAATTTGCTCTGAATGCTTTTCTCCGATCTCGAGGGCAGCAAGAGGGGTCCTGTTGGCGTGTTGAAATGTGAAAATGCGTGGGCAATAGTCCCTTGCTTCCTTTAAATGTAAACAAAATGAAAAACCCTTTGATTTTGACTTGTGATGGTTTTTTGAAAGTGTTGCTCTTTGAAACAATGCCTAGGCTTGTTTTTTGAAACCTAAATGATCTTAACTTTGCTGAGGGGAGCCCACCTCTTTGAACCATATTGGCAAGGGGATTTTCATGCCTTTAAACCAAGTTAATATGTATCAACCTATTGATTTAAATAAAACATATTTAAAAGGTCAAAATCTGCTCACTGTGCATATATGTTTGAAAGGTGATCTCTGCCACTTTTGTCTCTTTGGTGACAATTTAACATAGAAGTTCCACTTAAATAATATATCAATGATCTATGAGCCATCTTGCTATTTGCAAGGAGATGACCTATCTTTTCAAAACTTGATTTGGAATTTTCTACTCCATCCACCTGTATATGCTTGCTAAAGGAAAACCGGATCAACTCCACCTTGTAACTGTAGCTGCATGATTCTAACTGATGCTCCTTTCTGACTGTGGGTGAGACCTAGTCATGTTTGCCTGAGCTTTCAATGTTCTCTGTCTGATAAGAAGGAATTTGTCTTCTAAAAGCTATTCTCTTATCTAAAATGTAACAGCAGAGTGCTTTCACTTGTTTTCATAGGGAAAGAGTTTACCTTTGTGACAGTGGCAAGCACACTTTGCTCTTAATGAGTTCCAGAACCTGAAAGAATATGCCAAAGTACTTCTTGTACGTTATGAACTACTGTGTCTATCTGCAATACCCTTCTTGGGAAGAACTAAACTCAAATTTTCTTTGTCAACTTGTGAGAAGTGATCTGAAGGACATCCTCTTATGAGTAGGGAGATCGGTGTCCTTTGAAACATAATCATTTTCATGTCCTTTGCCTGTGTAATGACACATCTCATCAACCACTCTTCAATTTGGTTTTGTTTTGAGCTGCAGATTGTCTTTTGAGAGATACCTTGTTAAGAGACAAGTTTTGACCCATTGGATTTCAGTGGTACCCCTGCTTTCTTTCTTGGTCTCTTTCCACTCATCTATGATGAATCAGACCCTCTCTAAGGAAAATGCCTTTCTTTGGAAATGGTGACATGCCCTGTTAGCTTTGAATGTTGCTTTAAAGCTTTGAAACTCATGCCATAACCCTTTGAGATATAATTAACATCATTTGCCTGTGTTATGACCTGTCTTTTAACCAACAGCAGAGTTTGTGTTATTTGTGCCCAGACTGCTATATTGGAAAGAAAACTTGATAAGGGACCAGCTTAACCTCTATCTTAATCTGCTAAAGATTATTTGGTGAGCATGCTTGACTAGGGTTTCTCTTATACATGATGGTAGTCAAACAAACTTTGAAAAACACTACAGATTTTACCTCTACCTTCAACCATCACCTTTCTTCAGAAAACCCTATTCACTGTCTCACTGTTTATTAAAAACAAATATGTCTTACAGTCAGTTGCAACTCTTGAAGTCAAACTTTGGCCATCGCCCTCTGCTTATAGATGAAGGAGGCGCTCTCAAAACCCTCTGCTTATAGATGAAGGAGGTTCTTATCCATTTCATATCAACAACCCCTTGACAGTGTTGTTTTTCCTTTGACTGTCCTTTCAGGATTTGAATGATGGTTGCAAGAGCTTGATGAAAAGCTCTTTGCTTTGTAAATGTATCTCAGGCTCAAGATCACATTGAGAAGCAGTTGTCTTCTCATGTGGAGCCAAAAATTGTCTTCTGAGATGCTGGTATGTTTCTGTTCTTGAAATATCCATCAAACATTGTAAAACACTTAAAATCAGCTTGAGATTATGGTCTATGGATTGCTGAGACTTAAGGGTGTATTAGTGGCGCGACCTAGGGCTGTGACCAACTTCATTAGCAGAGTAGGAAGGTATGTTATGACTGGTATATAGCAGATGGAGGTTTTTTGGCTCTTTGATAGTTTTCCAAGGGAGAAATGCCTTAAAGCGCCACTTCCTAACTTAGGGGAGACTGTTTGAAAAGATTTGGATTATCCTTTTAGAGCTGATGGGCAGACTAGTATGGCTGAGGCAAGGTAGGATTTGATAATGAGGTTTCATCTCATCATGGGCGGACTGAAAAGGTAGGAGGGCGAAAATTTTTTATGGGTGTTTTCCTAGCTGGAAAATTTGACAAATTTTAGATCGGCTGTTGGAAAACTTGGCTGTTAGAACTAGTCATCACCAACAAGTAAAAAATACTGATGACTAACACTGTCCATTTATTCTCTGATAATAAATCAGTAAATCAGGCTTAGGATATACCCCTGCATGGTACCCTAATGCCAATTTCTCTTCTTGTCTTTGATGTTTTCTACTGATAGTGAATCTAAGAACAATTCATGTAATTTAACCAGTTAAAGATGTTGGTCTAGCCCATGCTTACTGATGTGTAAATTCAGGGTTGGTTGCTTATATGTTCTTGTTGGGTTTTAAGCTGGAAGAATTTGGATACCAGGGATATAGAGTTAGCCCTATCCACTAGGGTACTTTTCCAATAGATTGGCCTTTCTAAGATCCCTTTGAGCTGGTGTCAAAAGCATTGAAGGTTAAAATCCCTTCTCTAATCTTGGGCCTTGCTCTGTGTTAAAATCTTAACTGTTTTTCCCTTTAGAGTATGCTGAAAGCAGGCCTAGAGTTAAATGACCTCTGGCCTTATCTTAAGCTACCCTTTATGTCTTCATTTGAGAGTTTCCTTGGAGGTATGTCAAAGTAGGTCTGGATTTAAATGACATCTGACCTGATCTTCAGACTGCACTTGGGTTCCTTTCCTTCTTTTACTTCACTCCTGAATGTTCCATTCCACCATCTATCTTAAAGATCCTTTAGTATAGATGACTTGCCCTATGGAAAACCTTGGTTAGATGTTATGCAAGTAACTCCCTTTCATGACTCCATAGCACAATGGATCGACATTTTCTTGACCTATCTTCTTTTGCCGAAACATCCTGCTATTTTGTTCCTTTCATCCCACATAACCTTCTCAGTTAATGATCTCCAACCCAACAACCAAATCATTTAAAAACCCCTTGTGCTTCATACCTAGCCTAATACCTCATATTGAACTTCAAAGATATATATCATTCTTTGTATTTATAGAGAGATCCCTCTCTGGATCCAGGAGGGCTAGATCCTAGGATCCCAAAGTGTTTTAATGTTGTCTAGTCTTTTGGTCTTGCCAATCTGGCCAAAACACTGGAACCCCAATAGTCTCCATGTAATGAGACATTATCATCAATAGTAGAATGCATACATCAATGGACAGACTTGTCCCTACTCTCACTACGCAATCCAATCTCCCTCTTAGGTGCATCAACCTCATGAAGTAGAAAGAGGTGTGTGCTCCTCATCACATGATGTTGGTCATCCTTCCTATCTCCTCCTTGTGTCTCCATGGTTCCACACCTCCTCAACAATAGCACATGGGTTGCGCCTTGATCTCCAGACATGAGATCTTGGGGACTTCCTTGCAAATATGCAAGAATCCCTCTTCTTGGAGCAAGAGCTCCTCCTTCCTCTGCATGAGGTGCTAGATCAACTCCAGATTTGACAGCGCTGTTGCCGTTATCCTCCTCAACATGAATGGACAACCCTCCAATGATTGGATCCTCTTTTGGAAAAGGGATATTTTTTCCTTCTTATGCCAAATTACAAGATGAGGGTCTTGCCTCCAACAAAGTATAATGCAAGATATCAGCCTCCTTTATGGTTTTCTGAAATGGTTTTGAGTCTATGGTTTCCTCCATCACATGCAAGGGTTTTGTTTGTTTAAATTTTCTTGTTTCCTCCACATGTGTTTTAGAATTTTTCCTACCAAATATTTCCATAAAAGTTTTAATGAACTTTGCATAGGAAGAAATGTTTACATTCTTCAAATAAAAGGACTCAAATATACACCATGCATAGGCCTTACCTCCTAAATGCAGTGCTACTACTCTGTTGGCTTCATCTTCAGAAATTTGATGTTGCTGCAAAAAGGTGTCTAGCTCCTCCACCCAAACCCTGGCTGAGCATGTAGGAGAGCCGTCAAAGGTAGATAGAAGAAATCTATCCACATTATGCTACTTTTTCCTCCTCACCTTGACCTTGAAAAACTTTGGGAAAGTGACATGAGCTCTAAAATTCTGAGTTTGAGATTCATACTCATGCAAGAAACCACTAAGAGTTCCCCTCTTAGGCATTCCTTCTTCTTCTCTTCCTCTTATGGAAAAAATGGCCATGTGACTGTGCTGTGCATCATAGGGTGTGGCTGCATGCTTAAACTCCCCATAAGAAAACCTAGAGTTTGACTCAGTCTCAAACCCTCTTGGAGATTCTGTACACATCTCCCTCCTTACCTTCTTGAAATCTTCATGAATGCTCTGTACAGATCTTGGAAGAAGTTGTGTGAGCCTATCTTCATTCCTTCCTCCACATAATGGAATCTTCATCTTCTCTTTTCTTGATAGAAACATGGCTGAGATTCATAGGCTGAGCCAAGATTATGCTTTGATACCACTGTAATATCCCAAAACAAGGGATTTATACAACAATAAGGAGGGAATCAGGGTTTTTAAGCCTAGTTTGAGAAGGAGGGACTGTTTATCTGAGCTAGGATTATTTGTTTGAGCCCAAATTCTGAGAATAGGTCCCTCATGACCTAATCTAACCTGTAAAACTGTCCCCTTCCTTTTTTTTTATGCAGATCTATGAATTTATGAGTTTTTGGGACAAAATCACTGCTTTCCCCCCATCCTTTGTGAAGAGAATTAACCTTATTTCTTTTTGTTGTATATAAATTTGTTGCTGAAGTGTTTTTAGACCCATATCAAAGCTTTTACTTTGCTGCTACTCCAATACAGTGTTTAAGTTACTGCAGCCCCTTCCGTTGGATTGTTTTTGACTAGTCTTGACTGTGGGAGACCTGTATAAGGCCTTAGAACTTATTCTTTTCTACTAAAATTCATTGTATAAGTCCCTCACATCCCAAAAAATGGGAACCCAGCTCTGAAATTCCTTATTTTTTCAGATTTTAGCTTATATAGTGTCCCTCTTGAGCCCATTGCTGCATTTTATGAATTGGAGTTTTTGGCCACTCCTCATCTACTTGGGTTTTACTCCTCTTTGGTTCCTCATATTAGATTTGCTGATCTAAGGACCCCAAGGGAAGCAAACTCCTAAGGAGTGTGTTAACATCCATTTTGATGTGTTATCCCTGTACTCTATAGATAGAGTCTAGATCGGGTCAGGTAGCCTTCGGATCTCACCCTCTCTTTAGAGGTGAAATATTTGGTAAAATCCCCTCTAGTCCATCTCTAGTTTAGAATTTTCAGGTGTGTTTTCCATACTTCTATGAATCCATAGAGGAATATCTTAAAATATTCCCTACTGTGCCTATTTTTACCATTTGGAATATTACAGTGGTATCAGAGCATGATCTCTGGCTCAGCCTGTGAGATCAAGCTATTAGAGAAGCATTGAGAAGAAGCAGGAAGCAGAAAGAAGAGAACATAAGATGGAGAGGATGAGATTACTCTCATCCATTTTCAGAAAGTAGAAGAGCCTCTCCAAGGAGGTTCAACCGATGGAAGGAGGGAGATGCAATGAAGCCCCAAGAGGGTTTCAAGGGGAAGAAGGAGATGCATGCACTTCCTGCTTTCCTAAAGACATTGAAAGATGGGAGAAGGAGGAGTCATCTTCTCCATTTGAAGAACCTTGTACCAGCATTGTCCTACCGATGAGGGAACAACTATATATAGCAGCAGTTGGACCAGCCAACACATGGGAGGGAGAGACTCTTATAGACATGCAAGTTTCTTCAAAGGCTCCCGAGGAACACCTCACTGATGAGGAGAAATAAGCCTGCACAGCACTGTGCCACTATGGTTATGCACCTTTAATGAGAAACATGCAGCAGGAGGTGTGGAGGTCCAAGGTGTTGGGAGGTATCATGTGAAATGTGCCACCTCCTCATAATGTTTGGTTCTCTGTACACTTGGATTCTTTTGGATCCAATGGATTGACTAGTGAGAGGTCTTCCCAAAAATATCTCCAAAGGTTTACATCTCAACTTCCCATGAGGTGTAAAGGGGGAAGCTTGCTTGGGGAATTTGGTAGTCGTCATTGGGAAGATACCAATGGAAAGAATGGTTGGGGGTAGCCCTACTTGGATGAAGAAGGATGGGTAGAAAGCAAGAGGCTTGTGATCCACTTGCAAATCTATGATGCAGGCCAGCAAGAAGCATGTCTGCACTGGTTGCTTTTGGGTGAGTATGGTCACTACCCAAAAATTTCTACTTCCTTATCTCATGCCTTAAGCTTCAATGATGGGATGCATAAGAAGAAGGCATGGGTTTTGTGGTCATTAATAAGAGAGGTTGGACATTACATGTTGAATCCTATGTCCATATATTTTCTCTTGTTTGAGGTATGTCTCATGTGCTCACATGTATTTATGTTTGAGATATATTTCATGAATGAACATTGTCTTGGGAGGAAGGATGACTTCCACATGGTATATGAGGGAGCTGATTTTCACTATGTTGAAGAGGCATCTCACATGTCTACCATTATCTTATTGCTCCATGATCTACAGTTTGATAATGCAAGGATGCAACAAGGGTCCTTGTTGCTATGGCCATTGTTGAGAGAGCATGGGCTGAAATTTCTCCATACTCATCATGAAGATTTAGAAGGAAAGCATGGCACCATGTATACTTATTTTGATCATGTACAGTTGATATATATTTCTATTTACTGTCACATAGTAAAATGGAACTTATGCACAACTAGCACATTGTTGAAGGGCAACTTTCCACATGACACCTTTGGCATAAAGGAGATCAAAAAGAAGGATTTCTATTTCAGCCAACCCTTTCCTATGAGGCTCAACAAGATCAACTTGAGGAGCTATTGTTGTGGGGGCCTTGAGGAAGAGCTACATCATCATTTCAAAATATGCATGGAACATGCAAAAATGGAGCAGTCACATGACTCTTTTAAAGATTTGAATCAGCTCACTCTTTCTTCTTTGGAAGGAGGAAGTAGATCCATGCACCACTCCTTTGATTGCGAGAAGCTACATCAGCCCTTGCAAGAGTGCATCGGTTATGAGGAGTTGGAGCAGCCAAGGGAATCTATGCAAGAGTCATTCCAGCCACCTCTTCCTACTCTTGAAGGAGGAGAAATACCCATGCACAATCCCATGAGTATGAAAGTTTTGAATGGTAAGAAATATGATCTTATGGAGCATGTTTATTTTTTTGATTTGGCACATTCTCTTACCATATGTATGCAGGCCATGGCTCCTACAAGGAGTGATATTACATGTAGATCTCATGGCATTGGTGAGGCCAATAAAAATTCCAAGGCTGGCCACCCCCTTGAGGTACAAAGAGAGATTATCTATCATGACGGGTGCTTTCCAAAGGAACCTAATGAGGGCTTCACTTTCAGCCATATCAAAGTGACCCATGTAGCAAAGATGTGGTGGGGGTACCACCTATCGCACTCAGATCTACTCAAAGCAAGGAATGCACTGCATTGGTACCTTATGTGGGATTGTGAACCACCTCCTCAAGTGCAAATTTCAGTTTGCCTATATGTAATTTTTCTCCCATACATAGATGACATATTGGTATTTTTTATGGGTTTGTATGGACAAAAAGTTGTTGAACCCTTAGTTAAACTGAGAGGGGGGGTGAATCAGTTTAACACATACATGGACTTTTAAAACTTTTCCCTTAAAATTTATTTACACCTTCATTTCATGATCAACTTAATATGTGAGCAATCTTAATTTGTGAGCAGCAAGTATCAAGCAGATTAGTTAATGTAACAACAGTCTTAATATGTGAGAAACATGTATTAAGTAGATTAGATAAACCACATCAGCACATAGACATCATGGACAGAGACACTAGATATAAGTGGAAACCCATAAAGGGAGAAAACCACATCTTATTATTGTTGTGATGCAAAGGCAAGCTCCAAGTCCCTCTCACCACTGATTTTCTGTAGGCACCAACCTACAGGAGGCTCCTACCTCAATTCTGCAAGCTACAACTTGCAAGGAAGCTCCAACTCCCATCAATTTTCTGCAGGCACCAACCTACAGGAGGCTCCAACCTCAGTCAGCTACAACTGACATTTTATCAACCTACAAATTGATGTGGAAGCACCAACTTCCATCTATTTTTTGCAGGCACCAACCTACAGGAGGCTCCTACCTCAGTCAGCTACAACTGACATCTATCAAGCTACAACTTGATAGGGAAGCTCCAACTTCCTTACTCTTTCAAAAGAAAAAACACTTGCTAATTTACCTTGGATATCAGCTCTGTTCTATACCTTCTCTTCTGCTATTCATCAGTCCTCATATCAGCCATGCATCATCTCTGCTCAGTCCCTCCTTCTTCTCTACTTATCTCCTCCTTATTCATGTCTTTTCTCCTCAATTCTTCATACTCTGCATTCTCTATATTCACACTCTCTGACCTCTTGCAGCTTTCTTATTTTCTTCAACTTTCTTCAATTCTGCTGCACACTCTCTCCTTTTCTCATTCTGTTTTCATCAACTCTCTCCCTTTGGATATTACCTGTTTTATACAAAAATAGCTTCATGGCTGTTTGTATTCCATTGGGAATTCGAAATGGACAGCCATGTCTCTTTGCCTTCTGCCTTCTCATCTCTTTTCAGCTCACTCAGAAAAATGTAATTGTAGGTGCTTATTTTAATATTACAGTGGGATATTTTCTCTCTTCCGGAGACTTGCCAATGCATCACAACAATATAAATTTAAATAAAAAATTTACATTCAAATTTAAATGAGAACTCCAGCTCACTCGTTTTGTCTCTTGGCTTGCTGCGCATTTGTCTTTTCTCTAACTGTGTCTTTGTCTTTTCTGTGACTGTATTTTATCTCTTTTCAGCTCTGTTTTCTCTTTTGTCCTCTGCTGTGGTGTAACAGCTGCATACGTGTAACTGTGCTTTTTATATCAGTGCATTTTATATAAATATATGTAACTGCTGACTGTAATTCAACCCTTTACACTCAGCAAGTGTCTTGTTGATGTGGAAGTTCCGCAAACGAAACATACATACACCACAACTGTATTAAATAAAGAATCGCCCTCCACCTTGAGCCGAGGCCCGTGGGTCTACAGACCACGTGGCATATTTTAATATAACCACAACCATGTTTTATATATCTAACAACACCCTTTTTAATATAACTGCTGGGCAGTTCCAATCAACGCGTATCATATCCATGGTCCGTTTATAATACAACACTTTAATAATGTCGCCCTCTCTTCAATGTAATATTTTACTTAAACTCCTTTCTTTGCACTTTAATGTATATGAACCCTTTCTCATGTAACTTCCGGCGATATATTAATAGACCCATTTAATATAGGAAACAACCTTTCGGGCCCACTTTCCATGGTTTCCGATGCAATATGCTACTCCTCAGCGATTTCCGATTGCAATTGATCGCAATCGCCAGCTTCCTTGATCCGATGCGATTGATCACTATTCACTATTCTTTTCCGATGTGATTGGAACTCAAATCCTTATTAATCAAAGTTTATAAGCCCATCGGGTCTGGGCTTCAATCGCAATCGCAAGTCTTTTAATATATGTTCCGACGGTCTATTTCTTTCTGATGCGATTGACCATTGTTCACTGCATTTTACCGATGCGATTGGAACTGGACTTCAAACACTTGTTAAACATGATTTATAGACCCATCCGGTCCGGAGCTTAATCACAATCGCAGTTCTTTGGTTGCATGTTCCGCTGCCCCTCCTTTCTCCGATGCGATTGACCGGTGCCGATGTGATTAGACTGGAACTCAAGCTATATATGAGTTGTAGTTTATACACCCATTGGGTCCGAACTCTTAATCGCAATCGCAAGTCTTTTAATATGTGTTGTGATGGTTTTCTTCTTTCCGATGCGATTAAGCCGGATTTCAAACTTATCAAGCCACTGTTTATATGCCCTATCGGGTCCGAACTCTTAATCGCAATCGCAAGTCTTTTAATATGTGTTGCGATGGTTTGTTTCTTTCCGATGCAATTAAGCCGAATTTCAAACTTATCAAGCCACTATTTATATGCCCTATCAGGTCCGGAACTCAATCGGAACTCTTGTCACTATGTTCCGCTGCCCCCCTTTTCTCCGATGCGATTGGGTGAGTGTCCCACTTTATATTACTTCCTTTCCATTGATCATAACGTGCTCCATATAAATATATGTATGCTTTGGACCTTTATGCATAAGGCGCAATATATGTAATGCGCTACATATATACTCCAGCGTGGGTAACGATTCCCGGAATGAGATTTATATATACGTATACTTTTCTGCTCCAATCTTTAGTGTATCTTCCAGCGGGGGAGGTGATTCTCGGAATTTATTTTATGTATCCTTCTGCCTGGGGTTAAGTGATTCCCAGAATTTATGTACCTCTGCTATGCTAACGCCTTTTCCTCTGTTGTGCTAACTCCTCTGCCTCTGCTGTACTAATGCCTCTTCCGTTCAACCACTTCACTACTTCTGTATTCGCTGCCTCTGTCTCCACTACTCGATCGTTTCACTCTGCCTCTATATTTGACTGTTACACTCTAGCAGTGTTCTTCCGCCTGTTTTCTTTGCCTGTTTCAGCTTCAACGCTGCTCGACCTCTGCCTCTACTACATGTTCGTTTCGCTCTGCCTCTGTATTCGACTGTTACACTTTTAGCATGTCTCCTTTATATTTGCATCCACTGCCTCTGCCTGTCTCCTTTGCTGTCTCCTTTGCCTGTCTCTGCTATATTTTTGTTTCTATCTCTTCTTCTTGTCTAATGCTTCTCCTTGCTTCTTCAAATGGTCCAGTCTCTGCTTCTCTTTGCTGCCCTGCTTCTTCTTTTTGCTGCTTCTGCTACCTCTTCTTATGATTTCTCTGCTCTTCGGCTGATGTTTCAAGTGCTCCTCCTTTGTCATCTCCTTTGCCTCATTGCTGGTTCAGGTGTTGTTCCTTTGTGCTCCTTTGCCATCAATGACAACATTTCCAACAGTCTCCCCCTTTGGAATTGATGGCAACACCTCCACTAATAATCCAATGCTTCCTCCAAGTCTTTCTCTGCCTGGCTTCTTTTAGAAGACTCTTTCTTCTATTTCCTGCTTTTCCTCCCCCTTTGACATCAGTGGAAAAGGGTTGCACATTTCTCAGTGTTGATTCTGTATTTGAATTTCCTCTCTCTCAGTTATGTTTATGCCCTCTTCTGCTGACTTTGTACCATGCTGCTCCAGACTGATGTACAAGACTTGTTGAGAGAACACTTTGAGGATTATTGGACTTGAATATCCCTTTAAAGATTGTGAATGCCCCATGTGACATATCAAGCTTGCTTCAACTATACTTCAGTCTGTATTATAATCTTCATCTGTGATGCATATCTATCGAGGAAGGTTGTAGTTGGAGTCTGTCTTCTTCTGCAATAATCATCTTTCGTACATCATCTATTCAATTGTGATGATGCCAATATATCTTTTATTGCTGTGATTTACTTGTACTGCCTATTGTTGGTGATCTGTGTTAGGCTTCTTTTTCATGATGAATGCAGATAACCCTGGGAATACTACCTTGATGCACTTTTGCCATAATCCTTTGATCCTGAGGACCTGTACCAAACTGTTGCTGCTTTATGATAACACTTGATATTTTGTTGATAGGGATGCTACTTGTACCTAAACACCAATTGATATTTCTTTGATAAATTATGCAGAGATTTCACTTCAGCTTCTTTTCTGGATTTTGGCTTGACTGGATTTGTCTTTTCTGATGTTGTTTAGAACCTGTTCTGCATACACTTTGTTCATTGTCATCTGCATATTCCCTGTTTTCTGTGCTTATTCACTTGTCCAACTCATTCCTGTACATATTCCTGTTCACCAAACTTTCATCTCTGCATGCTCTCCTCTTATTTTTCTTTTTCCATAATTGCATTCAAGTTTCATGCCCAATTTTTTCCCAAGTTCGGGCAATCTCGCATGTTCTCTTTATTCTACGCTGGCAATTTATATAAACAGGTCTGAAGTGTTAATATCTCAAATCCCTGAGATTTGAGACATTAGTTCCAAACCCTTAGGTCATGCACTCGACCCGCAGTCTGGGCAACTCAAAAATGTTTTGACATAAATCAACCATATTCCCAGTTTAGCTTACGTGGCTCTTAATCTTCTTTTTCATTTATTTATCACTTGAAAAATAAATATATTCGCAACTTTCGAACTTAATTCTGGCTCCCAGTTTAGATATATTATTTTCGATCCTTATATTATGCTGCCAACCAACGTTCATACCTTCCTGACCTTATATTAACATTCTACGCCTTTTAAATGAATGACTTTATTATAAACATTTGGCTCTGGGCCCCACCTATATAACCAATAGCTAATCAACTGCACGCACCGTACCTGGCTTAACCTCTGGGCTTTTTCATTAACCTTCATGCGGGTCCTGCGAGCAATCACCGTTAGATGTCGGGCCACCAGATCAATGGTCTATAACAATATCGCTCGAAGTCTTTCATCGATGTATAACGCGCGATGGCACACTTTAAAGAGCAGTTTTGGATGGGTCACTTCACCACGTGTTGAACTCTGAATGGAATCGCTGCCCATTCCTCCAATACCGCTTTCCGACGGATGGTGGTGCGATGAAACCCACGGTTTCACTCCAACCCACCGTTACTGTTCATTCGGTCATAGCTCCGCTTCCTCACGCAAGGTTCCGTTCTTGTCCTTTTACTCCGGGTTCTGTTCTCCTCCTTTAAACTCAGATTCCGCCCGTTATACATTAAAGGGTTCTTTTATACTCTGACGCAGAGTTCCACCACTTTCTCGGTTCCGTCTATCCTTATGCAGAGTGCACACAACCACTCCTCAAGAACTCATGCTGGAGTTACCCTGACCATTACCACATGTCATTCACTTAATGTCTCATGCACAGAGATTCGCAAATTCATAACAGGCCAGATATTCAGTTTCGTGGCCTTCTTCCTTTATATTCAATTCCTCTTTGCTGCCTCCATTATCTATCTTTGTCTCCTTGTAACTGTTCCTGTCTCTGCATCTGCTACCTCCTTTTAACAAATTTTCTGGCTATTGTGAGTTTCAGATGGTCTTCTTCCTCCATAGATCTCTGTTAGAGGAACTTCCTTTCCCTTACTGATCTCATAGCTGTTATCATTCCAAGGAGCTCTTCTTAGACTACTTTCATGGGGTCTATATATGAACTGCTCTCCCCCTGGGATGCTGCTTCATATCTATAACTGGTTAGATATTTGCTTTGTTTCGTAGAGCAGCTCCCCCTGAGACTATGCTAGATTCATTATGTTATGGAGATAATAGGCTCCCCCTTTCTCTTTTCCTTCCAAACTTTATTGAGGTTCTTCATAATGTCTGCACTACTTTTAAATTCATAGTTTTGTTTGATTTGCTTTGATCCCATCATCTGTCTAGAGTTCTTTAATGTATATGGCAGATTACAGTCTTTAGCTTTGTGACCATGCTTGAGGCATACATAACATCTTATTTGACCAAGGTGCATTTGAGCTGATGTATAATATTTCATTCCCCTTTTTGAACATAATTTACAATCAACAGATTTGTGTCCAAATTCATTGCATGCATAACAATAGCCATGGAAATGATTTGTGTACCTGGTGAAAGATTGTCCTTTCCATTTGCTTGCTTGAGGGATTCTTCTCTTTTGCTGCATCCTTTGCTGGTTGGACTGGGTTTGCTTTGTCTTACAATATGCTGCAGTGTGTCCTTGTTTGTGGCAGGAAAAACAAGTGATGCTTCCCATAGGAGGAAAGAACCTTCTTTGACATCTTCCGAATTTATTCAATTCATCCTTAGGAGCATATGAGCCTTTAGCAGTTGATTGTTTCATCCTCTCATTCTCTGTTCTTTCATGTTGCTGCTTGATTTTGTTTGTTTCTTTACAAATCTTGTTCTTGCTGGCTTCTTCTTCTGTGGGAATCTTCTGAGCTACTTCATTTTCCTTTACAGCTTTTACAAAGATGATTTTCTTGTTATCTTCTGCCTTGGACTTACTGGTTTCTCCTTCATATCCTATCCCAGTCTTTATGAGAGGTGACCTTTGTGCATTTAGAATTTGGTCCAACTGTCCAGAGCCTTTCATTAGAGGTGTATTCATTAATAGTTCTCTTTGGGCTTTTTCTAATTTCTTTCTTAAGCTCACTACTTCTTCTTCCAATCTTTCACATTCCTGACTTTTCTCTCTCATTTGTTGCAGCAGAGTGTCTTCTACTTTCTTTGCCTCTTCAAGCTGTGTCTTCAGGCCAATAATTTATTTCTTATTTTCATATTATTTCTCATCACATATTTGTACCAATATCTTAAGGTATTTGTTTTCATTCTTCAATTTTTCTATTTCAGTCAGTGCTGTGTCAAGTTTGGATTTTTCTTCAGCTGTAATTTCTTCATGGTTCTTACTACCATTCACACTAGCAGGTACCTCATTTGATTGAACATTTTCTTTTTGACATCAATTTTTCTTCTTCTTAATTTTCTTCTCCTTCTTGATAATGCAATCCTCAGTGTCTACACCATGCATGAAATGCAATCTGTCCCAGATTTCTTTTGCAGAGTCTAGATCCATTATTAAATCAAGATCCTTATTACGAAGATTGTTATATATCACACATTTTGCCTTGGCATTCCTCTGTTTTTCTTTCACCATGGGGGAGTCTGTGCAGTAACCATCACAAACAAGCTTCCATACCTCAGGTTCATCAGCCATTAAACCTATCTTAACCTTATCTCTCCATTCAAGAAAGTTTGTTGTATTTAGCATAGGTACATTTTGATAGTCCATGACTCAACCAGATCTCCTTCAAGCTATTAAGCTTTCACCAAAGGAACCAGATCTGATACCAATTGTTGAACCCTTAGTTAAACTGAGAGGGGGTGGTGAATCAGTTTAACACATACATGGAATTTTAAAACTTTTCCCTTAAAATTTATTTACACCTTCATTTCATGATCAACTTAATATGTGACCAATCTTAATTTCTGAGCAGCAAGTATCAAGAAAATTAGTTAATGTAACAACAGTCTTAATATGTGAGCAACATGTATTAAGCATATTAGATAAACCACATCAGCACATAGACATCATGGACAGAGACACCAGATATAAGTGGAAACCCATAAAGGGAGAAAACCACATCTTATTATTGTTTTGATTCAAAGGCAAGCTCCAACTCCCTCTCACCATTGATTTCCTGTAGGCACCAACCTACAGGAGGCTCCTACCTCAATTCTGCAAGCTACAACTTGCAAGGAAGCTCCAACTCCCATCAATTTTCTGCACGCACCAACCTACAGGAGGCTCCAACCTCAGTCAGCTACAACTAACATTTTATCAAGCTACAACTTGATGTGGAAGCACCAACTTCCATCTATTTTCTGCAGGCACCAACCTACAGGAGGCTTCTACCTCAGTCAGCTACAACTGACATCTATCAAGCTACAACTTGATAGGGAAGCTCCAACTTCCTTACTCTTTCAAAAGAAAAACACTTGCTGATTTACCTTGGATATCAGCTCTATTCTGTACCTTCTCTTCTGCTATTCATCAGTCCTCATATCATCCCTTAATCATCTCTGCTCAGCCCCTTCTTCTTCTCTACTCAGCTCCTCCTTCTTCATGTCTTTTCTCCTCAATTCTTCATACTCTGCATTCTCTATATTCACACTCTCTGACCTCTTGCAGCTTTCTTATTTTCTTCAACTTTTTTCAATACTGCTGCACACTCTCTCCTTTTCTCATTCTTTTTCATCAACTATCTCCCCGTGGATATTACCCTGTTTTATACAAAAATAGCTTCATGGCTGTTTGTATTCCACTGGGAATTCGAAATGGACAGCCATGTCTCTTTGCCTTCTGCCTTCTCATCTCTTTTCAGCTCACTCAGAAAAATGTAACTGTAGGTGCTTACTTTAATATTACAGTGGGATATTTTCTCTCTTCCGGAGACTTGCCAATTCATCACAACAATATAAATTTAAATAAAACATTTACATTCAAATTTAAATGAGAACTCCAGCTCACTCGTTCTGTCTCTTGGCTTGTTGCGCATTTGTCTTTTCTCTGACTGTGTCTTTGTCTTTTCTCTGACTGTGTTTTATCTCTTTTCAGCTCTGTTTGCTCTTCTGTCCTCTGTTGTGGTGTAACTGCTGCATACGTGTAACTGTGCTTTTTATATCAGTGCATTTTTATATAAATATATGTAACTGCTGACTGTAATTCAACCCTTTACACGCAGCAAGTGTCTTGTTGATGTGGAAGTTTCGCAAGCGGAACATACATACACCACAACTGTATTAAATAAAGAATCACCCTCCACCTTGAGCCGAGGCCCGTGGGTCTACAGACCACGCGGCATATTTTAATATAACCGCAACCATGTTTTATATATCTAACAACACCCTTTTTAATATAACTGCTGGGCAGTTTCAACCAACGTGTATCATATCCATGGTCCGTTTATAATACAACGCTTTAATAATGTCGCCCTCTCTTCAATGTAATATTTTACTTAAACTCCTTTCTTTGCACTTTAATGTATATGAACCCTTTCTCATGTAACTTCCGACGATATATTAATAGACCCATTTAATATAGGAAACAACCTTTCGGGCCCACTTGCCATGCTTTCCGATGCAATATGCTACTCCTCAGCGATTTCCGATTGCGATTGATCGCAATCGCAAGCTGCCTTGCTCCGATGCGATTGATCACTGTTCACTATTATTTGCCGATGCGATTGGAACTCAAATCCTTATTAATCAAAGTTTATAAGCCCATCGGGTCCAGGCTTCAATCGCAATCACAGGTCTTTTAATATATGTTCCAACGATCTATTTCTTTCCGATGCGATTGACCACTGTTCACTGCATTTTACCGATGCGATTGGAACAAGACTTCAAACACTTGTTAAACATGATTTATAGACCCATTGGGTCCGAAGCTTCAATTGCAATCGAAAGTTTTGGTTTTTAAATTCCGCTGCCCTTATAATCTCCGATGCGATTGACCAGTGCCGATGCGATTAGACCTGGAACTCAAACTATATATGAGTTGTAGTTTATATACCAATCGGGTCCGAACTCTTAATCACAATCACAAGTCTTTTAATATGTGTTGTGATGGTTTGTTTCTTTCCAATGCGATTAAGCCAGATTTCAAACTTATCAAGCCACTGTTTATATGCCCTATCGGGTCCGAACTCTCAATCGCAATCGCAAGTCTTTTAATATGTGTTGCGATGGTTTGTTTATTTCCGTTGCGATTAAGCCGGATTTAAAACTTATCAAGCCACTGTTTATATGCCCTATCAGGTCCAGAACTCAATCAGAGCTCTTTTCACTATGTTCCACTGCCAACCTTTTCTCCGATGCGATTGGGTGAGGGTCCCACTTTATATTAATTCCTTTCCATTAATCATAACGCGCTCCACTTGAATATATATATTAATGTATATGCCTTTGTGCATAAGGCGCAATATATGTAATGCACTGCATATATACTCCAGCGTGGGTAACGATTCCCGGAATGAGATTTATATATAAGTATACTCTGCTGCTCCAATATTTAGTGTATCTTCCAGCGGAGGAGGTGATTCTCAGAATTTATTTTATGTATCCTTCTGCCTGGGGTTAAGCGATTCCCGGAATTTATGTGCCTTTGCTGTGCTAACGCCTCTGCCTCTGCTGTGCTAACTCCTCTGCCTCTGCTATACTAACGCCTCTGCCGCTTAACCACTTCACTGCTTCCGTATTCGCTGCCTCTATTTCCACTGCTCGACCGTTTCACTCTACCTCTGTATTTGACTGTTACACTCTAGCAGTGTTCTTCCGCCTGTTTCCTTTGCCTGTTTTAGCTTCAACGTTGCTCGACCTCTCCCTCTACTGCATGTCCGTTTCATCTCTTCCTATATATTTGCTGCCTCTGCCTCTGCTGCTCGACAACTTCTCTGCCTCTACCTGTCTCCTTTGCCTGTCTCTGCTATCTTTCTGTTTCTATCTCTTCTTCTTGTCTAATGTTGCTCCTTGCTTCTTCAAATGGTCCTGTCTCTGCTTCTCTTTGCTATCCTGCTTCTTCTTTTTGCTGCTTCTGCTACCTCTTCTTATGCTTTCTCTGCTCCTTGGCTGATGTTTCAAGTGCTCCTTTTTTGTCATCTCCTCTGCCTTATTGCTGGTTCAGGTGCTGCTCCTTTGTGCTCCTTTGCCATCAATGACAACATTTCCAACAAAAGTAAGTAGTGTACATGTGCCACATTGGATGGAAATTTATCCTCTACTTCATGATACATGTTTCAGATATGACATTGCTTCACCCATGTTCAATTCTGTTGAGTTTTACATTCTTGAAGGGGCAGACTATGCACCTATCATGTTATCATTGGAGGAGCAGTTTTTGATGTATTGGCTTGGTGAGCACTTAATCCATGATGAGAGCTTGATTCTTGATGGTGCCATCAATGGAGAAGGAGAAGAACTACAACTCTTACCCTGTCAGTTGCTTGAGGACAAGCAACATTTTGGAGGGGAGTACTATAATGTTCCTACTTAGCCTTAGCTAAGAGGAGACATTCAATTTTGATTTAATTTATGTTTTATGAATAAATGAATAAAGGAGGACATGTAAAACTCCTAAAAAGTCTAAATAAATCAATGCCCATGTAAACAAAGACAAATCAGGGCTATGTAAATAATCACTTGCAGGTGTGAAAGAGGTTTGAGCCAAAGATTGGGTCCACCTTGACCAAGTCAACTAAGTTGTCTAGGTTCATTGTATCCCCAAAAGGGACTGCGCAGTTCTAGAAGGGACCCTGTAATGTGAAAAGGGCTAACTCATCAAAGTGGTTTAGGGTTTGCAAGAGCTTTCTCATGATATAAAAAGGAGGAGAAGACACATGAAGAGGTTGTTGATAGATCATATTTCTGAAGTATTTGTCTACTTAGAAAAATACCATTCTCTGTTGTTTAGTGGAGGATTGTGATTGGAATTCCTGTTTAGGGGTTTCATCTCTTCCCTTGAGGATAATTGGAGGAGTTCTTTGCTAAAGTGAGCCACTATCTGGTTTGAGGCCAAGCTCTATTTTCATGAGCAGTGTTGGTCCATTGAGGGTTTTGTAGCGACTGCCATTTGCAGCAAGTGGTGTTCTAGATCTGTTTAGATCTAGCTTGTATTAAGAGCCTTTCCTATTGGAGTGTGTTTCTCAGCCTCCAAGGAGAGGGTTTCTCCCATTTTTGTATCAGATCTGCAATTTCATTTAGTTTATTCAGTCTCATTCACCCTCAGCACAGTTTCTGCTCAATTCTACGTTATTTTTGTAAGAGGGTTTCTTATCTCAGTTTAATAATCAGATTGGAGAAGATCTCTTGGAGTTAGGCTTGCCTTCCCTTGGTGATCCGTGGATTGGGGTGCTAATCCATGTCTCCATAGATCTGATCTCTTCAGTAATAAAGTTTATCTTCAGAAATTTTTGGGTTTTCTACAGCACTGTAATTTTTAATTCAGATCTACAGCTATTCATGCAATATTTTGATGTAATTTCAAAGGGATATTGTTCTTAAAGTCTTATAGCTTCCAGATTTGTATTAGATCTGATGTTTTACCTATGCATTTGGAATATATCTGAAGTATAATGTAGTATAATGTACAACAGCTGAATCATCTGACAAATAATGTTGTACCTTCTTGTTGCAGTTCAATACATTGTTGCGGCCCCTTTTTCTAAGGGATTTCTTCATTAAATTCATTGTCTTTTACATGTAAATTGTATGGGCCATGTCTCTGATCTGATTCATCAATTTTCAGACCCTAAATAGCTAAAACCTTTAGCCAAGTACGCTCTCAAGCTTCAGTAAAATTCTGCGGTAAGAAAGTCATGGGGAATTAGGGTTTTTAAGCCTAGTTTGAGAAGGAGTGACTGTTTATCTGAGCTAGGATTATTTTTTTGAACCGAAATTCTACACATAGGTCCCTCATGACCTAAAATAACCTGTACAACCATCCCATTCCTCTGTTTTTATGCAGATCTATGAATTTATGAGTTTTTGGGATAAAATCACTGCTTTCCCCCCATCCTTTGTGAAGAGAATTAACCTTATTTCTTAATTTTGTATATAAATTTGCTGCTGAAGTGTTTTCAGACCCATATCAGAGCTTTTAGTTTGCTGCTACTCCAATATAATGTTTAAGTTACTGCAGCCCCTTCCATTGGATGGTTTTTGACTAGTCTTGACTGTGGGAGACCTGTATAAGGCCTTAGAACTTATTTTTTTCTGCTAAAATTCATTTTATAAGTCCCTTACAGCCCAAAAAATGGGAACCCAGCTCTGACCTTCCTTATTTTTGCAGATTTTAGCTTATACAATGTCTCTCTTGAGCCCATTGCTGCATTTCCTGAATTGGAGTCTTTGGCCACTCCTCATCTACTTGGTTTTTGCTCCTCTTTGGTTCCTCATCTTAGATCTGCTGATATAAGGACCCCAAGGGCAGCAAACTCCTAAGGAGTGTGTTAACATTCCTTTTGATGTGTTATCCCTGTACTCTATAGACAGAGTCTAGATCGGGCCAGGTAGCCTCTGAATCTCACCCTCTCTTTAGAGGTGAAATATCCAGTAAAAGCCCCTCTATTCCACCTCTGGTTTGGAATTTGCATGTGTGTTTTCCATACTACTGTGAATCCATAGAGGAATATCTTAAGATATTCCCTACTATGCCTATTTTTCCCATTTGGAATATTACAGAGAGAAGAACTAGGTTCCCAATCACTACCTCAAGACAATCCTCGAAGGATTGGCTGAAATATGCAAAACTAAAAAATGCCAGAGTTGCAGGGTAGCAGCTGCAACTCAAGAAATGGAAATGAATGGAGAAGGCTGAAGATGCTGCATCTGATGAAAATACCTCCTCCAATGGATCTCTCAAGTGAAAGGTTGATCCTATCACTGAATATCTCACCCTCCAAACAATCTGCAAAAGCCCCACTGCAATTTCTCACTAGAAATAACATAGTCACTAAAGCAAACTACACTGTAGGGGCAAGGGAATGATTTGGCCCAATGGCAAGTTATGCAATAAGCTCCAAGGGCTTCCAAATTGATCTCTCAAAGGAAAGAGAGATTCCTCCTCTGAAAAATAGCTGATGGAAGTGGTGTTGTGAACCCCCATTGCAACACCCTGCAACACAAAGTTATCCTGCTTCAGGAGTAACGCTGTAGCTGAAGGAGGATGCTTGGCCTCAAGCTTGGATGTGAGGAAAATTAGAGCAATCCCTCAAGAGGCCTCTCAAGAATGAGAAGGAATCCTAAACAGGAATGCCTCATGCTAAGCAGCACAGGAACTCTGCTAAACAACAGGAGAATGCACAAAGTCTGAATAGACAATGAAATCAATAATCCAAATCATGAATAACAATGGCTGCCTTGCCCTTATTTTAAACAAGTGAAAGGCTTCTCCCCAAGGGTCCCACTCATTAGGGTTTCCTCCACCAAATAACCCTCTTCCCATTCATACTGCGTTGTCCATCTAAGTGTTCTCCACCTCCTCTCCCAGCATTGTTGACTTGGTCAAACTTGACCTTGTCTCCATGCAAATGTCTTCTTTCACACATAGGGGTCTGAAATCTAGCTCTTGTGATTATCCCTTTGAACATTTGAGGGATTTTATTCATGTTTTAATAAGCATGGGCCTCCTTACCCAATTATTTAGCTGCTAGGTGATAAAAACAAAAATTTAATATTCCATTTAGTTGTGTGCTAAAATGGGAATGTTACATATGATCTTACGTCCTCCTGGAAGAGAACCCGAGTGAAAGGAAAAAATGAAGAGTCAACATCAAGAGAACATACCCCTCCTAGTTCTACCAGTAAGGGTAAAAATCCATTGCATGAGTCTTGATCCGGATTTATGCAGGAATGCAACAGAATACAGAAATAACCATAAACATAAAAATACAGCGGAAAAAAGGCTTCATTTCATTAATATCAAATCACAGAAATATTCTTACAAACATGATGGAAATAAAATAGCTAGGGTGATGGTAGAAAATCTCTGAGAAGAGATGTGGTGACTACAGACCTCTGAACTATATTACAATGAGGCTCGAGGGCCTATTTATTATGGAGAAACAATGAATAATTCTAAACGTCCAAAAACCTAACTCTAGGAGATGAAGCGCCAAAACTATGGGCCCCATTTGGGTAAATTGGTGTTTCAACTTCCCAGGGATGTAACTTCGGCATACTATCTCCGTTTGGGGCTTCAAAATGGCTCTGGAAGTTCAGGACCTAAAAAAATGCTAAAAATAGTAAGTTGTGAAAAAAAAACTGAAAGAGACAATGGTGGGGCCCCAAGTGGAATAGGCGGGTGGCCACCAATATCCACCTGGATCATTCCTCCCCCCTTAGGAATAAATGTTCCCCATTGCGTTGAGTTCCTCCATGAGATGAGGAAACTTTTGTTGAACTTGGTCCCTGGTGAACCACTTGCCTTGGTGCAAGAGTTGGCCAACTTTGGCAACCCAATACAGTTGGATCTTCTGTCAGCAAGTGTTCTTGATTTTAATGTCCATGATACAGTCTGTGGTGGCCTGTTCCATGTAGTTTGGGTTTAAATCTTTTGGTGTGAGTTCTTCTGCAATGTCAGAGGTGTCCAATAGAGGTGGGAAGTAGGGACAAAGGCGGTCTACATTGAATACTAGGTGCAGACCAAGGAATGGTGGAATACTGAGTTCGAAGGCATTGTTCCCTACAGCCTTGGTGATGGTGTACAGCCCATATCGGAGCTGGTGAATCTTACGGTGGGGTCCAGTGAGGCGCTCCTTCTGCAAATGTAGGCACACTTTTTCACCCTCCTGGAAGTTGTGTGGCACTCGATGTTGATCATGTCGTTGCTTGTACTTAGCATTGGCTCTGTCCAATATGTCATGAACCTGTTGGATGTGCTGAATGCGCTCAATGAAGTTGTTTTCTTTGTCAGCTTCATACTGGACATAAGCTGAATCGGCCTGAGTAGCTGAAAATGGCATGGCTACGTCAATGGGACATAGTGGCTGGAATCCCAAGCCCACCTAAAAGGGGCTGTGGCCGGTTGATCTATGGAGAGCCCGGTTATAACTGTGTTGTACATAGGGAAGGCTCTCATCCCATGTGTGTGGATGCTTTGAATTGTACATGCGTAGAATGTGTACAATCATCCTATTGACGACCTCTGTCTAACCATCAGTTTGGGGATGGAAAGCTTTGGACTTGGTGAGCTTGGTGTCCAACATTGACCAGAGGCTAGACCAAAATGTGTTGAGGAACCTGCTATCGCGATCTGAAATGATAGACCGTGGAATCCCAAAGTGCACCCACACTCGTTCAAAGAAGAGTTTAGCAGTGGCTTCTGGTGTGATATTCTTCTTGCAGGCTGCCATAATGGCCATCTTTGAGAATCTGTTGACAACCATGAAAGCATAGTCGTTTCCATGCTTAGTAGAAGGAAGGCCTAACATGTAATCCATGGAGATGGATTCCCAAGGTCGACTAGGGGTAGGTAGCAGAGTATAGAACCCTTGCTTCTTGATGGTCAGTTTGGCAATGGCGCGAGTAGTGCAGGATCTTATGTACTTCCCGACACCCTGTCGAAGGTTTGGCCAATAGAAATACTTCTATAGTACTGCCATTGTTTTCTCGACCCCAAAATGCCCAGCAAATCGACTGTATTGCGCTTCCCATATCATCTTGGCACGCTCGCTTGAAGGAACACAAAGGTGTCCCCGGTGACATAATAGTGCATCTTGGAGGTGAAAATTTGGAACTTTCATACCCCCCAAGAGTGCCTTGTATGTGTAGTTGAATTCTGGATTGCTTTTGTAGAGAAGCAGCCAATCAGAAGTCTCATGCCCACAAGAGTTGATAACGGTGGTTATGGCCACGATCGGTGGTAGGCTGAGGAAATCTGCAACATTATTGGTGCTACCCTTCTTGTACTTGATGTTCAAATCAAATTGTTGCAGATATGTGGACCACTTCTAATGGTGATTGTTCTGCAACCTCCCTTGTGTCTGTATGAACTGCAAGGGTCGGTGGTCTGTGTGGATGATTGTCTCCTTCCCCAAAATTTAATGCTTCCATTGTCGACAAGCTTGCATAATGGAATACATTTCTTTGTCATAAGTGGGATACTTTCGAATTGTGTCAGACAATGTCTCACTGTGATATGCCATTGGATGCCCGTGTTGAGTAAGAACTGCCCCAATAGCATAGTCAGAGGAATATGTCTCAATCTCAAATGGTTGTTGCAAGTTTGGTAACGTGAGCACTGAGGCACAATAGAGGCGATGTTTCAATTCTACGAATGCCTTCTGTTGAGATTCTGGCCAACAGAATTTTGCTTTTGCTCCTCCCTTGGTGACTTGACTCAAGGTCCAAGTGATATGAGAGAATCCTAACACGAACCTGCAGTAGAAATTAGCAAGACCCAGAAAGTTGCGAAGCACTGTTAGGGTGGTTGGGGCTGGCCAATCCCAAATGACTTGGATCTTGGCTGGATCCACATGCACCCCCCTTTCATCAATAATGTACCCTAGATATTGAACCCGGGTCATGCCAAAAGTGCACTTCTCCAAATTGGCACACAACTTGTGTTGCCGCAGTGTTTGGAGGACTTCTCGTATGTGGTGGAGGTGCTCTTCCCAAGTCTGGCTGAAGATAAGAATGTCATCCAAGTATACCACTACAAATGATTTGGTGAATGGACACAAGATGTCATCCATCAACCTCATGAAGGTTGCGGGAGAATTTTTCAATCCGAAAGGCATGACGAGCCCTTCGAAAATCCCCTCCTTGGCTTTGAAAGCAGTCTTCCACACATCAGAGGGTTCGATTGGTACCTGGTGATACCCATACTTCAAGTTGATCTTGCTGAAATATTTTTCCCCTTTGAGTTGTTCCAGAAGGTCATCAATCTGTGGGATTGGGTACCTGTTCCGGATAGTGATCTTGTTTAGTGCCCGATAATCAATACAGAGTCTCCAAGTCCCATCCTTCTTCTGTACCAACACGATTGGGCTCACACAGGGCGATGAACTTGGCCGGATGTGACCTTTCTATAGCATCTCCTGAATTTGCCTCTTGATTTCATCATTCTCTAGAACAGAGAGCCTATAGATCAGTCCATTGGGTAGCGACGCACCTGGGGTCAGGTTAATGGGGTGCTTGACCTAATAGTGTAAAGGCACCCCTGTGGGTGAGGTGAAGATGTCCCCGTACTCCTCCACAACCTTGTCCATTTGTTGTTGTCGTGCAGAGGAACCATGTCTGGAGGTCGTGGCCACAGTCTTCTTCTTGCCCTAGGGGTGAATCATCAGGAAAAAAATCTCCTATTTTGGGAAATGAGCTTACTGCATTGTTTTGCAGTAACCAAAGAGATAGTGGGAGGCGGTGGTACCTCTGGTATCCTGTACAATTTATTTCCCAAAGTAACAATAACAACGCGAGGCCGGGACTTATACACAGCATGTCACTTCCACAAGTATGGTTGACCTAATAATACATCATAAACATCAATAGGAGCAATGTCACACAATACCTCATCCGTGAAGGGCTTGATGCTATAGGGAAGGCGAAATTGCTGGCTGACGTGGAAATCTCGTCCTTGGTGAAGCCACCCGATGGTGTATGGTTGTGGGTGTGCTGTGGTCGGCAAACCCAACCGCTTCACAACATCTACTAAAATGAGGTTCTTTTGGTTCCCATTGTCGGCAATGAACCATAGCGGGGAACCCTTTACCCACATCTGGGAGTGGAAGAGACGCTATGCCTCCTCTGGATCTTCTGGTTCCTCCTTCTGGATCTTCGTAGTGGCAACAGTGGCGTTGGGCTCCGCATCAATAATTTTCTTCCATTTTTCATTCACCTTGTCAGGTTCTGATTCAGAGTCGGAGTATGCATTTGCTTCAGAAGCCCTCATCTCGGCCACTAGCGACTGCTTGGCCTGACACTCACTTGTGTTGTGAGTGGAGCTCTTATGGAACTCACACCACTTTCCCGTGTCCTTCTTTGGCTTCGCGGTGTTGTTCTTTGCTTGTGTGTTTGGCAGGTTTTCTTGGGCCGCCATGCCTTGGCTTTGTCCTTTGTTTTGTGGTTTGGGGGCACCTTTCCCTTGCTTTTGATTCGCAGATCCAAAGTCTCACTTCTTCTCTTTGAATTTCTGCTCAATCATGGCAGCATACCGATATGCCATACCAAGCGAGGAGATGTCTAGGAACTCCATTTCCTCCTGAATGTATCTGTGCAGACCACCATGATACTTTAGCACCAAATGTTTCTCTGAATCTTTGATACCCAACTTTGTGCGCAAGGTATGGAACATATTCGTTATCTCATGCACATCTTGATCCCTTTGTTGCCGCAGCGTGGTCTATTATATGTACTTGTCCTCATAGCTCCCCATGGGATAGTATTGTTCCTTGATGGCATCTCGGAAAGAATTCCAAGTGGGTACAGCTGAGAACATAGAGGGTTCTTTCTCATCCGTTTTCTCACAGTAGGTTTCCCACCAGTCCTTGACATGGGGGGTAGCTTTGAGGAGTGCAAAAATAATCTTCTCCCGGTCGGAAAAATCATGAACTGAGAAATATCCTTCTAATAGATTCAACCATCTATCTATGGCATCTGCATCTATTTGACCCTCAAATATGGGCATGTCAAAGTTTACTTGTACCTTAAAGGGAGTCGCACCTCCAGAGTGGCTGCTTGATGCAAATGCGCCGCCGGTGGGTAGTCATTGAAGGATCTAGGCAAAGTTATCAATCATCGCGTTCCTTTGTTTTTCAAGGGCCTCCTCGAGCAATATTTTGATAGGATCTCCTGCTCCCTCATCTTTCTTTTCGTCCCCCATGGGCATTCGTCAAGGTTTGCGTGGCTGATCTTGCAAAGGTTCCACCAGATCGAGCCCTAACTCCTTATACCCCGATCTCGTTGGGGACATGCAAAGAAGGATCAAGAAAAATCAGACCGCTCTGATACCACTGATCTGGATTTATGCAGGAACACAACAGAATACAGAAATAACCATAAACATAGAAATACAGTGGAAATAAGGCTTCATTTCATTAATATCCAATCACAGAAATATGCTTACAAACATGATGGAAATAAAATAGTTAGGGTACTGGTAGCGAATCTTTGAGAAGAGATGTGGCGACTATAGACCTCTGAATTGTATTACAATGAGGCTCGAGGGCCTATTTATTATGGAGAAACAATGGAGAATTCTAAACATCCAAAAACCTAACCCTAGGAGATGAAGCGCCAAAACTATGGGCCCCGTTTGGGTAAATTGGTGTTTCAACTTCCTAGGGATGTAACTTCGGCACACTATCTCCGTTTGGGGCTTCAAAATGGCTCCAGAAGTTCGGGACCCGAAAAAATGCTAAAAATAGTAAGTTGTGAAAAAAAAACTGAAAGAGACAATGGTGGGGCCCCAAGTGGAATAGGTGGGTGGCCACCAATATTCACCTGCATCAAGTTTGCCCCTCACAAAGCCACCGCATCCACTTCCATGAAAGAAGGCTCTAATCCTCCCAAAAATGAGAAGTCCAAAGCTATACCCTTGAAACTGCCCGACCCTCCTAAAGAGCAGTTCAAGGAAGTTATTACAGAAATAGCTCCCACAGCCTTTAACCTACATAAATAATTAGAGAACGTTAAGATCTTGGTTCCCCTGATCGAGCTCCTAAAACAACCTTCATACAATGCCCAAGTGACCCGATTCATGCTGCCCCATGGTGAAAGCCCTCTGCCTGACAGCCTCAATCTCCAAGAAGAAAGGCCCATGGTATTTTTCAGACCTCATGTAGAAGAGAAGGACTCATCCACTCCCCCATTCTATGTGACTCTAGTTATACATGACCTATTATTGCACAATTGTATGCTGGATTCCGAGGCCTCACATAACATGTTTCCATTGTATGTCATGGAGCAATTGCGGTTGTAGATTACCAGGCCTTATAAATACTTGTATTCTTTTGATTCCAAGAGAGTGAAATTATTGGGCATGATAAAATATCTGGCAGTAAACTTAGCCCAGATTCTGGCCAAAAGTGTGGTAATGCACATTGTTGTAGCTGATATCCCAGCTCGATTTGGAATGTTGCTATCCAGATCATGGGGTTCCAAAATCGGAGGATCAATAAAACTTGACCTAACCTATGCCAATATTCCAGTATTTGGTGGGGAGGAAAGAATATTATACCAAGAATTTAGGTTTGTGAATATGGTCACCAAAGCTGATTTTTCAACAAATTCTTTGGTATATGGTAAAGAGGGTGAATCCTCCTGTCTTATGTTCGAGGAGGATGAAAATTTCTTGCAAGAAATGAAGGTATGTCCTCTAAAACAAGATATGTACCTTGAAGTTCAATGGAGCTTACTCACGAGAAGGAAATGGGGATGGGGTACTCTTGATATCACCAGAAGGATGCTTGGTTCCCCTCTCCCTTGAGCTAGAATTTGAAGCCACAAACAGCATGGCTGAGTAAGAAGCCCTATTGTTGGGATTGCAAAGAACACAAAACATGAACATACAGAACCTCAAGGTGTTTGGATATTCAGAGCTTGTAGTGAGGCAAGTTAGGAGCCAATGCCGAACTAAGAACCCACGGCTTAGAACTTACAAGAATGAGGTATGGGATTTGGTTGAGAACTTATTTTCTGCTTTTAACATTGATTTCATGCCAAGGGATAAGAACAGAATGGCAGACTCACTAGCTGTGGCTACTAGTAATTTCTGCCCCCCGTAGAATCCCCTGCTTAGATACGAGGTTGAAGTGCGATATCACCCCTCCATTCCGGACAACATAAAGCATTGACAAGTCTTCGAGGATGAAGAGAAGGTCAAGCATTTTATGGAGATGGTGGGAGAATTATCAAATATGGTGATCAACTCCATCACCGAGGATGACTGTGAAGAGCCAAAAACTAGATGGGAAGAGACACTGGCTGGTCACCGTGTTCTGCAATTAAATGGAAATGTCATTCCTAGGGGTTTCGTGCCATTGGAGAGATTATTTGACAAAAACGATATCTTGGTGAATCCCAACAAAATGACCCTCGACGAGTCTGTCAGGGATGTGAATATTGGGATAGAGGAAGATCCAAAGGTAGTGAAGCTATCAAAAGGGGTCCCTGAAGAATGCCAAGATCAATACCTCAGGTTGTTTCATTCGTATAAATATGTCTTCGCATGGTCATAACAGGATTTGAAAACTTTCTACATTGACATTATACAAAACAAGATAACACTCAAAGAGGACGCTAAGCCTCATAAGCAGAATTTGAGATAGATCAACCCTCTTCTTCTCCCAACTATTGAGAAGGAAATAAAGAAGTTGTTGCAGGCGAAGATCATTATCCCTCTAAGGTACTCTAAATGGGTGGTGAACCTAGTACCCGTGAGGAAGAAGAATGGTGAAATCAGGCTTTGCGTGGATTTTCGCAATCTGAACAGAGCCTCGCTCAAAGACAACTATCCTCTCCTGAAGATGGACCACATCTTGCAAAAGGTGGTGGGATCCTCCCGCATGTCCATGATGGACGATTTCTCAAGATATAATCATGTGGCGGTGCTCCCTTAAGACCAAAAGAAGACGGCGTTCAATACGCCTTGGGGAACCTTCATGTACGCCCGCATGCCTTTCGGCCTAATAAACGTCAGTGCCACATTCTAGCATGCGATGGACATCACCTTCATAGGAGAGCAGGATAAGTTTGTGGTGATTTACTTGGATGACATCACTATCTTCTTGAAGAGTGACGCAGAGCATATAGAACATCTTCGACGAACTTTTGGCAAATGTTGAAGATATGGTCTGTCTCTTAACCCCCCAAAATCCATGTTTTCTCTAGAAGAAGGAAAGTTACTAGGGCGCCTAGTAACCAAATAAAGGGTAAATATTGACCCCAAGTGGGTGGAAGTGATAAATGACATCTCCCTACCAAGAAACAAAATGGAAGTACAGGTAATCCTAGGAAGAATAAATTTCCTTAGAAGGTTCATCCCAAACTATGCTGAGATTGTCCGAAACATCACTGGAAATTTGAAGAAAAATAGTGAAGTGAGATGGAATCTTGAATCTAGGGACTCTTTCAATAGGATAAAATAGGCCTTTGCAGAAGCTCCAGTGATGGCAGGTCTGGATTATGCGAAGCCATTTATGATTTTCTCTTTTGCCTCTCCTCACATAATAGCTACAGTGATTTTACAGAAAAATTCTGAAGGGCATGAACAACCTATCACATTATTCAGCCAAGTCCTGCGAGACGCCGAACTAAAATATAATATCTTGGAGAAGAAAGCTTACACTTTGGTCAAATCGCTAAAGGAATTCTGGGTGTATGTGTTACAATTAGACATAACAGCTTATGTACCCACTATTGCAGTGAAGGATATTCCGGTGCAGGGTGACAGTGAAGGGAGGAGGGGCAAATGGATAGCTAAGATTCAGGAGTACGAGATAGAGATAAATCATACCAAACTCATCAAAGGCCAAGGGATGGAATTTTTTTTGTTTGAATCCAATTGTCAGGCTCTAGGGATAAATATGTCCATGATAGGAAGAAAAGCACAGGATAATACAGGTATGCATCAGGGCATAGAATCTTCCACACAAAAGACACATGTAAAGTACCTGTTATCCTTGTGGTATAAAAATATAGTGGAATACCTTTTAACCCTGAGGTGTCCCCCTCACTATGACAAGACCAAGTATTGCACTTTGAGGCTCAAGTCTAAAAAGTACACTGTGGCAAATGGGCAACTATATTAAAAGGACCCGGCGGGGATCTTATTATTGTGTTTAACAGAGCAAGAAGTTGACCCAATGATGACTAAGTTCCACAAAGGGATATGTGGCTGGCATTATAGTTGGTGATCCACTGCACACAAGATCCTGAAGGTAGGTTTATTTTGGCCTAAGTTGTTTGGTGATGTACATGCCCACATCCGGGCCTACGAGAAGTGTCAAACGTTTGCCTTAAATAAAAGGTATGCACCTCTCCCATTGATCCCAGTACATGTTGAATATGTTGATAAGTGGTTGTCATTGATGTCAACCCAAGCAGCACCAAGGGCTACCCCAATATTGCATGGGAATTTTGACCTAAAAAATTAATGTATTCTGGGTCAAGAATGATTTTTGTGGTTTCTACTTGTCGATATGTTTCCGTTGATATATGGCACGCCACGTAATTCTTCACGGTTTGAGAGATATTCATGTTTGAAGTTTGTACCCCCAGTTAGTGGGCTAAAAACCCATGGAGTTGTGGCATGGGTCATTGAAAATTCATAACTAATATTTTTTAAGCTCCTAAAATCCCTCCCATGTTAACTTGTTGAAGCTCCTCTCAACCTAAGCATTTAAATAAATTGTGATCCTCATATCCTCCTTATGCAAGGGATTTCGCCATCTGAAATAGGTCATCATGGAATTTTCACTCTAACCTTTTTTCTACGAAGGTTAAAATGCTGAAATTTTTATGAGGCGAAGTCAAAATTCTGAGGAAGCTCCTGTAAAAATTTCAGATCAAGGTGCACAATATTTTCAAAGATATGATCTGTGGAAGTCGGTGCTTTTGCAGGCTCCTGAAATTCATCTCAAAGAAGTGACCTTGGTAAAATCATCATAACTCTCTCTCTGAGTATCAGATTGGAATTCTGTAAAAATTGGTAGATAGTGCATGAACTGAAGTTTTCTCTATATCAATTTCATAGCTGAACGAAGAAAAAGTGACACGTGGCATGCCGTACAAGTTCGCTCTATTGAAACATTCCATAATTAGGGCATTGTCAGAGATTGGGAATAACTATCTCTTGAAGAATCCAAATTGGGTCAAACCTGTGGAATTGGAAATATGACTCAAAGGAGTAGTACAGGACCAAAAATCACATATTGGGGATTTGAAATAATAGAGATACACCAGATTCAATATCGAGCTCCTAGAAGGCAAGAAAAAGCTAGATCATGTGTTGTCAAGGGCTGCAAAGGATCAGACTTTCTAGGGCATCAAAGCAAAGCAAGGTGCAGCAAAGGGTAGCATGAAAAGAGAAGCAACCAAGGTGCAGAAGAACAACAAGAAGTTCATCACATGAAGTCTTCAAGTGGGCAGCACTGCATACAATCACTGTAAAGGTATCATTGTACTAAGTCATTGTAAATACATTATTGTAAAAATTGTACTAGTGTCTATCTGCCAAGAGTTGAAGAGGCAGTTAGGTAGTTCTGTCATAGTTGGGTTTATAGTCTAGTGTGTCTTCTTCTACATCATTCTATATCATTGTAAAGTGGACCATTTTTCCCTGGTATGGGAGTCCATTCTTCTTTTATTCTTCTATAGGGTGGTAGGGTGGTGCTAGGGTGAGTTGTAGCTCATTGGGTGTTGGGGCATCTGTTAAGTTGACTACTAAAGAATCTTGGGCATTGGAGCCTCCATCCAGTGGGAGTTGGAGAAGAATTTTTTTCTAGATTCTAGGAAGTTGGAGCTTTATTTTCAATTGGAGTTGAATATTAAAGAATTATTAGAAAAGCATTAGGTGGTTTTTGTCCTGAAGTGGGTTTCCACCTTAAAAAATGTGTGCAGTTGTGTTCCTTTTGTTTACTACTATCATTGTACAAATGCTGATAATAATTGAAGATTAACTAATGCTCTAATTGAAAGGAATATTGATTCACCCCCCCCCCCTCTCAGTATTTCCAACAGAAGAACCTTTTAAACAATAGGGAATTGACTTCATATGAGAAATTCACTCGGCAGCTAGCAATCAACATCGGTGGATCCTCACTGCTACGA
Source organism: Pinus albicaulis (assembly GCA_034641835.2). Taxonomy (NCBI): domain Eukaryota; kingdom Viridiplantae; phylum Streptophyta; class Pinopsida; order Pinales; family Pinaceae; genus Pinus; species Pinus albicaulis. The sequence continues at coordinate 1,681,190,596 of CM076579.1, read as the reverse complement.
ATTAATTCACTAAGTGGGTGGAAGTTGTGCCCACAATAAATGATACAAATGTGGTGGTGATCAAGTTCCTGGAGGAGAACTTAATAGCTAGGTTTGGATGCCCTGCTAAAACCATAACAGATAATTCCCAGGCTTTCAAGTCGACTAAATTTGTAAATTTATGTCAGCATTACAATATCATGTTGGGACACTCCACTGAATATTACCCATGGGGGAATGGGCTAGCATAATCATCTAACAAGATATTGGTGAGAATCTTGAAGAAGACCATCAACGAAAACCAAAAGAACTGGGATTCCCAGCTCAAGTTTTCACTCTGGGCAAATCTTATCACCACTAAAAGATCCACAGGGAAGTCCCCTTATAAACTAGTGTATCGCAGAGCTGCAGTATTTCCTATTAAGCTTTCATTACCCATGGCATGATTCTTACAAGAGAGTGAGAAATATCTAACTGGCCTTATCATAAGAATGAATCAATTGGTTGAGCTACGTGAAACACGGGAATAGGTAAGTCTCACACTAGCAGATTACCAGGAAAAGATGAAAGGCTTATTTGATCAAAGAGCTAAAGACAAGGAAATCCAAGTAGGGGGTTTGGTGCTACGATGGGGTGTTAGGCAGACAGACAAAGGGAAACATGGTAATTTTGACCCCCTCTGGTTTGGTCCTTTCAGGGTGGCAGAGGTCAAAGGAAACAATACTTTTGCCTTGGAGAACTTAGAAGGAGACATAATTGAGGCGCCCGTGAATGGGCAGTTTCTCAAGTTCTATTTTCAACACTGATGAGGGCTAATCCAACTCACTGTATATATCATTACACTGTCTATACTCCATGTTGTTTCCTCCACTATTTGAATTTTTCCATTTCATCTTCCATATCATCTTCCACTGTTCCCGTTTTGTTTCATCCATTGTTTGCATTTTCCATTTCATCTTCCATTTTGTGTCCACTTGAATATTGGTATAAAACTTCATCTAATAAATATGCATTTGTGACTCCATTTGCCCAATAAAGCACATGCATTCAGGTCTGCAGGTTCTCAACGCACTGAGAACAACACATTGTCCCCATATGGAGCCAATGTTGGCCTGTGACCGCACACAAAGTGGAGGAGAAAGGAATGGGAATCCTAACTGTCAAAGAGCTTCAAAGGAATAAGTCTACCTTTCAGTTCAGTAGAAAGGGGAAAGTGCTGCTGATAAGGTGTAAAGGTGAGCAAACCTCATTTCTGCCCTCATTCATCTCATTTATCCCCTTTACCTTCATTTACCCTCTTTTACCCTTCATTTTTCCATTTCTAAAGTCCCACGCTACATTTATTTATTCATATTTCTACCCCCCACTTTAGGCTACTTGATATATATATATATATATATAACACATATATGGCATAGACCACACCTTACCCCTTTCTTATCTTCCCGCATCGCAAGACCGCAAACTTATTCATAACACCATTTTCCACTTATAACTCCACCAATGCAATATAAAGGGACCCACCTTCCCGCATGAGCCTTTATCATAAACAATCCACTCCTTTCGTTCAAAACCTTTATTGACAATTAATTACCTTTTCGCATCACCAACCTCTCCACTCATCGCATTTCGCACTCTGCAGAATATAACCATTACCCTTTACTGCTTCCATGAAAATCTTGTGGATTGCGATCTGAGGGCGGGCCCAGTTCCTTGCCTTGACATCCTCCTCTCGTCGTGCATCTCCCATCACAAGTCATAACTCTTACCCCCACTCCTTATACCAAAACTTACCCGACTTTGATTTTGCGGGTAGTCCCACCTCTGCCACATCACTTCCACCCATCACATATCGCTCACCGCAATTTTTAACATTTACCTCCCCGCGCTTCTCACTTCGTAAAAAATAGTAGTTGCCCTCCGCTTCTTATAAATAAATGCTCCCGCTTGTGATTTGCGATGTGCGGGTAGTCCCACCTCTGCCATGTCACTTCCACCCATCGCATATCACTCACCGCAACTTTTAACATTTACCTCCCCGCACTCCACACTTCACAAAACATAGCAGTTACCCTCCGCTTCTTATAACTAAACGCTCTCGCTTGCGATTTACGATGTGCGGGCAGTTCCACCTTCGCCATGACACCTTTCACTCACTACAATCGCACTTCGCTCCCTGCAAATCTTAACTCTTACCTTCCACTGTTCACACATAAACCTTGTGATTTGCGATGTGCGGGCGACCCCACCTCCATCCTTCCATGTCACTCCTCCGCCCATCCCACTTCACACATCGCAATTCTTAACATTTACCCTTCATTTCTCATATTTAAAACCTCCGATCTACGATATGAAATATGAGTTTGGGTCCCACCGCCTTGCCATGCCATCAGTAGCCCTTCCATAGCTTTTGTCCCTCTCTTTTCTGTGCTATTCATCCTGATAACCTCACCATTACTTCCACCATCTCCCCTTCATCTCCTTTCCCTATCAATACATCCAATGGTTTATGATTTGTTTCGGCTCCCCCCTCACCTTTTGAAGATTAACACAGAGGGGGGGAGGGGGGGAGGGGGGGTTCCGAAATGGTCGGTTTTTTATACCGCCTCCGGTGCTATGTGGTAGCCTGTAGTGATTTCGCACCCCCCCATAAAATACCACAAACCATACATGCCCCCTCCGAAATATAGTTTCCGGCTTGCAATTAAAACATAACATGGGCTTCTGGGTGGAGCACGCAGTTATGGTTTATTCAGTTTGTTAAGGAAATATCCACTAAAGAGCCAAGCACGCGTAATAGGATTGGCCATTTCACAACTGATTAAGTGGAAATCATGAGAATGAGGGAGTGGAGGCTTCCAAACATCAGGTGGAATCATATGATGATAGCTATCTTGCCCACCTATTCATGGCCACTCCTCACCACACCGTTCGAAGGCTCCCAAATTTGGCCCCCATGGTCAACCATGTCTTTTCTCTTTACTGTTTCATTGTGATGTTTTGCTGGTGAAATTGTGATTTCACCCATACCTATTTTGATTTTCTAGGTACATAAGTAATTGCTCGTTGTACGCCCTATAAGTTAGGTAGGATATTTTGATTTCACATGTATGGGTCGATCATAAATGTTATAGGAATGTAGACCCTCAGGCATAACTCTATATGTAGGGATTTCAGAAGTGAAAGAAGGGTTCCAAATTTTGAAGAATTTTGTTTTAGTTAAGTATAATTGTGCTCCCTGTGCCCTGAGATACATATTTGGGAGAGCTGTTTGAACTTAATATGATACAACATTTTTTATTTGGATTCCATATGGGGCAATGAGTACTATGTATCGGTTTCTCTTTTTTTATCAGTAATCTCCTATTTATGTGTAATCATCTTTCAATGTTCTGTTGCTTTGATAATTTGTGTAATGTAGTTGCCGACAGTATGTGTTTTTATTCGTGAATTCATTTATGTCTAACGCTCATGTATTAAACTTGTTGCACTTCCTTAATTTGTGCTCCACAAATCTCTATTGTTAGTCATATTCCACTTACACCTATTTCCTTTGAGTTCACGGGAGATAGATTCTTAAGGATATTAAGCCTATCTTTTGTGGATTCCCCATCTGTCCTTCCTCAACGCCTCTACATAACTTGAAAGCCTTTACTCATTGTTTCATACTTGGCCCAATTGAAAGCCATACAACCATTCAGCCTCTTGAGCCCTCTTGCGGTGTAGGGTAATTCATAGGAATTAGACTCAAAGATCTTCTCCATTCCTGAAACACCAAAACCATCACTTCTCTTACTTCATCTTTTGTCAAAGGTATCCATATATTGGTATACATTTAACCTATGATTTTTAAGATGTCCTAGGCACTAGTCTTTTGCAACTCAAGGTTATATCTAGGGGCTACAACACATTGATCAGCTGAATAGAGAAACTATTACAATTGCATGCTCCAGCCCTGAGCACAACCTGCAAACGAATAATTGTTCTCACCGTTGAATGAGAAACTATGGCCAAAACTTATCCATTTTATGCCTCTATCAACATCTTATTTCCTTACACAATCCTTGAGGAAATTATCTCCTAAAATATAGGAATTTCCTCCTATTTTCTTGTGCAATTCCCAAGGATTGATCCCCTAACTTCATGCAATTCCTTTACACTCAAACTAGTATAGAACTCATGTTACATTGCCTTTTCATATTAAATTTAGCTGAGGAATTCAAATTACATGCATGAATTAACTATTTTGGGCTGATTGATATGTTAACTGACAGATCTATGAGTTAGAATGTTTTCCCACTACACAATTGACCTTCAACTGACTCTATCAATAGTTAGAGTTTGATTTAATAAATGCAACTGAAAATAACTGAACTATATTGATAAAATTTATCAATCACACATTTATAACTGAACTCCAAGCTCTCTAACTCAAATTTACTGAGCTAACTGGGTGAAAACATCCATGTCACACTGGATAACTCCCTCCAAGTTGTCCTACTGATGTGAAAATTTGATATACTCAATTTAACTAATGTTAAAGTCAAATTGAGCCTTTCTTGCTACACTTTCCAACATTCCCTCTTAACAAGAAAGTTATTTTGCACCACCGCTATCCAACACCTATGGAATGTATTGTAGCACTATCTCTCACTATTTTTTTTTCTATTACAACTAAGAAACATAAAAAAAACACAAAATCAACTGTGTCTCTACAATTTTCCACTGGGAAACTGCACTGATGTTGATTCTACATTGTGCCTCCTGCACTGATATCTACACTACTTTTTTCTCCTCAACATATGACTACATTAAATAACATTGATAATTTTGTTACTAAATACTGCGGGACCCTGTAGTAAGGTAATCATCCATAAGGAAATCATGTTGCAACTGCTCTCCTATGGATCCTTCCCAAATCTATGCAAGTATGGGATTAAGGTTCTACATCACCCCAACTCACTTCTGGAGGTATAGTTTCACGCATGGAAAAATCTACCTCTAGCTTGTAGATATTTTTCACTCTAACTCTAATCTATTTAACTTGCCCAGTAGCTACATGTTTCAGGAAGGCTTTCTCCTTACTGAAAATAACATCGTAGCCTCTATCCTCCAATACTCCTATAAAGATCAAATTATTCTTCAGCCCAGGTACAAAAATAACATATTTGAGGTGAACATGGGAGCCAAAATACTTCTTAAAGGTTACAGTACCATTTCATGTAACATTGTACCTTTAATCTTCCCCCAATTCAATATGCATATGGAGATCCTTCTCCTCCAGGGTACTGAAAAATTCCTTGTTTCTTGTTATATGGTAAGAGGCACCAGAATCTAGGTACCAATAAATCCCTCTTACTGTGTTATCCAAGCATGCAAGCAGGGTGAAATATAGCTCAAATTGAGAAGCCAAAGCATCTCCTCCAGCTCCTGTTGTAGGCTCCTTGCTAGATTTCCTTTACAAGCACTTTGTTGCATAGTGTTTGAATTCGCGACAGTGAAATTTTTTTATCTTGCTTAGATCCTTCTTATTTCCATTGTTCTAGCTAGACTCAAACTCACCTTGGTACTTCTTTCCCTTGGACTTCATTCCTTTTCCAACTAGAGAAAATCCTCTTCCTCTTCTTTGGATGTTACTCCAACTCTGGTATTTCTCCCAAATTCTTCTTGAACCAAATCAGACCACAATTTCCCAATTTGGTATTTTTCTCTTCCATTCACAGAGTCTTGGTAGTTGTGCCATGATTTTTTAAGGCATAGAAGAGCTTGGCTCACCAGCTCATATTCTTCAGCATTCACCCCAACCCCTCCAAGATCATCTCAAACATGAGCGAATCTGGAGAGATACTGTGGAATGGTGTCATTTTTTTGCGTCCCAATATTTCGAAGTTTGACTTTCGTGGAAAATTTCCTATGTCCACTGCTATTTTTGAATAACTCAATCAAATTATTCTACATAGAAAATGGTTTCTCTTTTCCATGGATATTTGATACCACATGGTCTCTCAAAACTTCCAGAATGATCCTTTTAGCTCTAGCATCATCCTTCTTCCATTGTGGTAATTTGTGTGCATCATATTGTTTGGTTTTCACAATGTCAATTTTAACATATTATAACACACCATTATCATCAAGAACTACTTCCATTTGATCCTTCCAAGATATGAAATTCGAGCTACCCTTCAGGGCATACTCCAATATCAATTTGTTGGAAGAAATTCTCTCGATCCTAAAGAAAAATTATTTCACTAGAGCCGCAAGTTCGAAATTATTGAGGGAGAAATTTGAAATATTGGTTCTAATGTGATTTCAAGGCTCCGATACCATGTATAAATTTGATAGAAATTGCATCTGCTCAATATTTCAAACTGAAAAAACAAGAGACACAATTATACTCTACTGATCTGCAGAATGGAAATCACAATTTAAAACAACATTCATAGACATGAAATTAGAAAAACCACAAAGTACATGGTGGTTTCTAGGTGAACCCAACTGGGAAAAACCCCTCAATTCTCTTTGCATTAATCAGTTGAATAGAGAAACTATTACAATTGCATGATCTAGCTCTGAGCACAACTTGCAAAAGAATAATTGTTCTCACTAATGAATGAGAAACTCCGACCAACACTTAACCACTTTATGCCTCTATCAACCTCTTATTTCCTTGTGCAATCCTTGAGGAAATTAACTCCTAAAAGATATGGATTTTATCCTATTTTCTTGTGCAATTCCTAATGATTGATCCCCTGACTCCATGCAACACATGTACACTCAAACTAGTATACAACTCATGTTACACTGCCTTGTCATCTCCACTTTAGCTGAGGAACTCAAATTGCATGCATGAATTAGAAGAAAGAAACATCCAAAAGGGTTCAAAGGAGGAAAATTCCACTGTCAAAGAAGCAACCACAAGAACCATAAGATCAAGATCAGTTGTGGACAACAAATCAGACTTGGACAAGCTTGTTGAAGCTGTAGCCCACATGGAAGAAAGGTAAAAACGTTTCCTAATAAAACACCTTTTTACTTATCAAAGTGCAATTTTGAACAACAACTCAAATTTCAAAGTGTATAAATTTGCACAGGTTTTTCAAGTGTTTTCTGTGAATTTTTTAAAAATAAATAGAATGCTACCGAAATTTTTGGATGTGTTATAGTTTTTGCGCAGTTACTGACTCTTACCAGAATTTATAGTAGCGCCTGTTTTAAATGATTTTTGACATGTGTCAGCAAAACTTCTGAGCCAATTCAGGAAAGGTAAGGACTCATAACGAAATGGATATAGCAAGTGATTTTGATAAGTGGTTATGAGGTTGTTGGAGTTGATATTTAATGAAGATACATGTTTATTTAAGAACCAAAGACACGAGGAGACAAATCAGCAGAAAAAAGGGGCAACATGTCAGCATACTCAACAGTTCAACCCAAATTCTCTTCTCTTTTTTCATCTGCATCTGTCCTTTCAATTATATTTCGATGGGATATAGATTTAATGTCCTATAACACCTATCTAATGTTAGGAATACTAGATCCTTATTTTTAGAAGAGATGGAGTTGGTGCCTCTCTTGCTATATATACCATTTGTAAATACCATTTCTAGGTTGGATGTTGGTCTACTTGAAGATTTAATATAATAAAGAAAAGCCTTTTTTCACTTCATGCTGGAGGATTTTGTGACTTAAGAACTATCTAATGTATGGTGTGTTTCTCTCTTTGTTAATTTCTTCTAATTTATGAGTTGCAGCAACTAGTAAGGTGTGAGTAAGAAACTAGTAAAGGATTTAATAGTAAATTATGTGCTTTACAGCTTCCTGCAAATCGTTTGTATGTTGTAGAACATGTTAGTGAAGATTTCATAAAGGATTTTTGAAATACTTTATGCATGTACTATACTTTCTTAATTTTTTTTACTTTACATAAAATAGAGTTTGTGTAAACAGCCATCATTATAGCTGTGTGACTGATTTAGGATATGAATATTTATTAGAGTAAGTACTAGCTATCCATCACATTTCATTTGTTATACTCTTCTCCCTATACTACCAATGTACCCATACAATTTATACTTGCCACAACTTTCCAAATGCATGAAAGTCTTAAAGAATAAAAAATAATTTCAAACTCTTTGAGAAGCCATCCCACCACTCAAAACCTTTAAATTTGAAATGAACTAGATGTATAAGGCTTACTCCTTTTGTAGTCAAGGAGTGAATCCTTGCACTAACAGATTCCACACGTTATGACTTGATACTTAAGGAACAAAGAAACAAACTTGGTGCAATGAGTCGTAAGTGTATCTTCTTGCGGAATTCAAATACCTCCAAATCATACTGCTTCTATTCTGAAGTTAATATGAAGTTTGTAGTATCTAGAGATGTGATATTTCTTGAATCTTCCAAGACTGACAATGTTATTGAGAGGCATCTTAATCGCTTGGATAGATTCAAACATGAAAATTCTTTTCAATAATTTGATAATGAGATTATAAATCTAGAAGGGGGGATTCCTATACTGGATCAATTTGTGGAATCTTATTCTGAAACACTCTCTCCCCCACATGAAGCTACAATGAATGATGACACTTTGAGTGATGTGATTGACATAATTGGGAGACTAAATATTGATTCATCCCCAACTCAGTCAACTGGGCAGCCTGGTCCATTTCATAAAGGTCCTCCAAAATGGTTGACAAAGACACTTGAAAGTGTTTATCCTAATAAGATTGGAAAGATAGGAAAAAGAAGCACAACTAGGAAAAGTGGAGGTGATGTAGACGATTATGATTCACCTATTGATATGGATGTTTCCTATGATTGTGAACTGAATTTGTCTACAGATTTTGAATCAAATTCCTTCAAAGAAACCGCTTCTCATGATAAGAAGAAAGAAGCGATGAAGAAATAATATGATGCCATGATAAGTAATGGAATTTGGAAGCTAGTTGATCCTCCATTGGGAACCAAACCAATAGGATGCAAGTGGGTATACAAGAAAAAATATAAACTTCATATGGCTCACTTGACAAGCACAAATCTAGGATTGTGGCAAAAGTTTTTTCACAGAAGGAAGGGGTCGAATATGAGGAGAATTCCCCCCAATAGAAAAATGGCTACCATCTGGACACTCTTTTCCTTGGTAGATCTGAATGGTTGGAAATTCCATCGAATGGATGTAAAAACTGCCCTCTTGAATGGAGATGTTAAAGAGAATGATTTTATGTCCCAGCCAGAAGGATTTGTTGTGAAGGGTCAAGAACACAAAGTATGCAAGCTTGTAAAATCCTTGAATGGTCTCAAGAAATCACCACGAGCCTAGTATGAGAAGTTAACTAAGAATCTTCTAAAAATCAACTTCAAACGTTATTATCTTGATGATGCAACTTTGTTTATTAAGAAATTTGGAAAAAAAATTGTATATTTTGTGGTGTATGTAGATGATCTTTTGATGACAGGGAATAATGAGAGTTACATTAATGCATCCATAAAGAAGGAATTGAGGAAAGGCTTTTAATTAATGACCTGGAATATGTTCACTACTATATTGGTATTGAAATAACTCAACATCTGAAGTTTATATTCCTCTCTCATGTTGAGATTCAACAAGAAAATTCAGCACCCACACCTAGTGCATTAAGTGTTATAAAATTATATATTGCAGAGAAATGCAACACAGAAAATGTGGAAACACAAACACAGAAAACATATAAAACCAGAGAGACACAGATATACATGGTTCAACCAGTTTGGGCTACGTCTGCGTGGTTCTAAGAGAAAGTAGTTTTATTTCTCAAGTATAAATAGTTGAAGGATGGTAAGGGAACTTCAAGTTTTGTTTTGTCGATATGTTTATTCCAAAATTTTTTATGAAAATATGATCAGTAGATTATTCATATCGGATGAAATGTTTTTTATGGATTAGTTCTACAATTTTATTATACGTATACATATTTCTGGATTGTATGAGTGCAGGAGATTGAAAAGCGTTCTGACTATGTCTGCAAGAGGCATTTCAATATGAAAGAATACCATGTGTGAGAATGGTGAGATAGAAGTTGTAAAGTCTGAATCCATCTGTACAGTTGTTACTACATGTGATCGAAGGCGGTCTTGGCAGTGAGGGGCCACATCTTGATCGATTCTCTGCGCGCAACCCCAAGACAACAACTAAAGGCAGTATTGAAGGCAGTATGAATCTTTGTTATTGTTGTAATGCTAAACCACCGAATTATGTATTGAAAATACCACGCAGGTTTGATGAGACACGCAGGTTTGATGTGCCATGCAATTTGATGTGGTTTGATGAGACAGGCAAGTTTGATGCGTTATGAATGTAATGCATTACATGTCATGATAAAACTTGACGATGTTACATGCCACCGATTGGAAACTACACAAGTTGATTGCGTTATGAGTTGATGGAGGCATGGTTCTGTTTGCAATAAACATTCAAATGATATTGCTAAAGGTAGAATGATATTGCAGGTTGAATGACATTGCGGAGGTGGAATAAAATATGACTTTAATGGTTTTAAGATACGATTTCCACCATATATAGCATGTACAAGATCCTTTGTCAACGGTTGTATGTGTATGGTAGAATAAATAAACCATCATATATGTTGGGTTTCAACTATTATATATGTGGTTGGAAATTCACGGTATTCGAATTCTTTAATGAATTCAAATTTGAAATGATCAATTGTAAACAATAAATCTTCTAATGAGGTTTGAAAATAAATACCATTATGATAAGTATAGATGGTATGTGGTCTGAAGATGGTTACATCATTATGCTGGGAAAATTAGGCAATTTGACATGGATTAAAGTTGTGAAAATAAAGAAGCAAACTAGTTTTTATAAGGGAAGTGTGGGCCTCAGTAAAATTTATACATTTTACTACAGTAATTGATTTGTAGGAGTTGTGTATTCTTTATTCCTACATCATTTTTGGTATCAGAGCTTGTTAAGCTGTTTTTGGTGCATTGCAGAGAATGCCACCCAAAAGAGGAGTCGGGATAGGTCGAGGGAGACCTATAGAAAACGCAGTTTTGCTAGATGAGATCCGACATTTACGCATGGGACTGGCTACAGTAGAAACCACTCAGAGGAGAGCAGCAGATGGTGGAATTGCCAGTGCCGATGAAGAAGAGACCACTGACGAAGAAGCGGAGGAGGAAAGCAAAGTAGCCAAAGTAATTCTTATCTGATGATACCCATTCTTATCTGATGGTAGAGGTACCTTTATATGATGGAAGTCTTAGTGTGGAGGTGCTAATGGACTGGATCAGTTCGTTAGATAAATACTTCGACTATGAAGAAGTCGACGACAAGAAGAAAGTGAAGTTTTCAGCCACGAGATTGAAAGGCCATGCAGCCTTATGGTGGGACGAATTCCAGCCATCCAGGGAGCAGAAAGGAAAGCCCAAAATCAAGCAATGGGACAGGTTGGTAAGTAAGCTGAAGGGTAAGTTTTTGCCAAAGGATTACCATTTAAATCTGTTTAGACAATTGTAGAACTTAAAACAGAAAGGGATGACAATCAAGGAATATACTGAAGAATTTTATAAGCTGAGTATTAGATCTGGCCATGTTGAAGATGATCTAGAAAAGGTAGCTAGATATATAAATGGTTTAAGATATGAAATACAGGATGAGATCAGCTTATTAAATTTGAAGACGATTGAAGACGCTTATCAAGCAGCCTTGAGAGCCGAAGAAAAGATGTTACGCAAAAAAACTAGAGAAATAGAGGTAAAAGTCTGGAAAAAGGAAAAGGAACATTTAAATCCAGATTTCAACACTCTCAGAATGAGTCAGGGAATGCAAGAAATAGATCACTGAAAAGAGGAGATTCTGGCCGCGGAAGGTTCGTGCCTAGAGGCAGAGGCCGAAGAAGAGATGTATGATGCTATGCATGTGGGGAACGGGGACATATGCAATGGGATTGCCCTCATCAGAAGTCGGCAAACCCACGTAATGTGAATGTTGCTGAAGCCAAGGAGGAGGTTCCTCAACTTGAAGCCAAAGAAGAACCGCCAGAAGCCAGAGAATCCATGTTACTAAACAGGGTATTGCTTAAAGAGGCTAAGGAGGCCAAAGAACCTGCTCAAAGGAAAAATCTGTTCTGAACTGTATGTAAGTCAATGGGTAAGTGCTGTAAATTAGTAATTGATAGTGGTAGTACTGATAACCTTGTTGCTACTGAAATGGTAGATAAATTGAAGTTGGAAAGAACAGTACACCCCACTCCTTATAAAGTATCATGGCTTCAGAAAGGCCATCAAATTATTGTAACTGAACAATATAAAGTTGACTTTCAGATTGGTACTTATAAGGATGTTATTTTATGTGATATAATGTCGATGGATGTATGTCACATATTGCTTGGTAGGCCTTGGCTTCTTGATCGAAAAGCCATACATGATGGTAGAAGAAACACTTATACTCTTGAAAAATATGGGAACAATAATACATTGCTACCATTGAAAGCTAAAGCTGATGAGGAAACACCTGGAAACAAAATTATGATGATGAGTGGGAAGACTCTGTTGCAGGGAGTTGAGAAGGGCAAGGAAATGCATTTTTTTATTATTGGGAGACCCAAGGTAATTTTAACTTCTACAAATTTAGAAGATTTACCTGAAGAAATTTGAAATTTGTTGAATGATGTCGCTGATATTGTTGTGGATGAGTTGCAAAATGAGTTACCATCCATCAGGAGTATTAGTCACCACATTGACTTAATACCTGGAGCTAGTTTGCCAAATAAAGCAGCCTACAAGTTAACACCACAGAAAAATGCCGAAATTGGAAGGCAAGTGCAGGAACTGTTGGATAAAGGGTTAATCCAAGAGAGTCTCAGTCCATGTGCAGTACCAACAGTACTCAGCCCAAATAAAGGGGGTGAATGGCATATGTGCACAGATTCTAGAGCTATAAATAGAATCACCATTAGGTATCATTTCCCTTTACCACGAATGGATGATTTAATGGATTGTTTGAGTGGGTTGAATTATTTTTCTAAGATAGACTTGAAGAGTGGGTATCATCAGATAAGAATGAGAGAAGGGGATGAATGGAAAACTGCATTCAAAACAAATAATGGTTTATATGAATGGTTAGTAATGCCCTTTGGACTTACTAACGCACCTAGTACTTTCATGAGATTGATGAATGATTTTTTGAAGGAATACATAGGTAAATTTGTGATTGTTTACCTCGATGATATACTTATCTTCAGTCAAAATAAGGGAGAGCATCTAGAGCACCTTAAATTAGTTCTAAGAACTTTGCAAAAAGAGAAATTGTTAATAAATATAAATAAGTGTAGCTTTATGAAGGAAGAACTAATTTACTTAGGGTTTGTAGTCTCTAAGGAAGGGCTAAAAATGGATCTAGAGAAAATCCAGGAAATTGTAAATTGGCCAACTCCTAGGAACACATTTGAGGTAAGAAGCTTCCATGGTTTGGCAAGTTTTTACGGAAAATTTATTCAAATTTTTAGTAAAATTTGTGCACCCATCATTGAAACAATCAGAGAAATTAAACAACCATTCAAATGGATGGAAGCAACAGACCAAAAATTTAAATTTTTAAAGAGGAAGATTACCGAGAAACCAATATTGGCTTTACCAAATTTTGAGAAAGTTTTTCAAGTTGAAACTGATGCTAGTGGAATTGAAATTGGAACAATTCTAAGCCAGGAACATAAACCCATAGCATATTTTAGTGAAAAACTAAATGAAGCTAAACAAAAATATTCATCATATGATAAAGAATTTTATGTTGTCATACAGGCCTTAAAGAAGTGGAGACATTATTTATTGCCAAAGGAGTTTGTGTTATATTCTGACAATCACACATTACAGTTTATAAAAAATCAACCAAAATTGAATCAGAAACATGCTAAATGGGTAGAATATTTACAAAGATTCACTTTTGTAATCAAACATACAAGTGGGAAATCAAATAAAGTTGTTGATGCCTTATGTAGGGTGAATTTGATTATGCAAGAAATGCAGGTCAGTGTTGTGGGATTTGAAGGAATGCTAGACATGTATAAAGATGATGCAGAGTTTAAAGATATTTATATAGCAGTAGAAAATCCAGCAGTCCATAACAAGAGCCAGTGGTTGGATTATTCAATCCAGGGGGGTTACTATTCAAAAGTAACAAGTTATGTATTCCAAATTGTACTATGAGGGGAAACATAATTAAGGAGAATCACAGTGGAGTTCTATCCGGACATTTTGGACAAGACAAAAATTTCGCTCAGGTAAATACTTTTTATTACTGGCCGAAGATGCAAATTGATGTTAAACAGTTTGTGGAAAAATGCAAGATTTGTCAGCATGCTAAGGGGAAAATTCAGAATGCAGGATTGTATCAGCCATTACCAATACCCAGTAGACCATGGGATGCAGTTAGTATGGATTTTGTTTTGGGTTTACCAAAAACTCAAAGGGGAAATGATTCCATTTATGTTGTAATGGATAGATTTTCAAAAATGGCTCATTTTGTTGCATGCAAGAAAACAAGTGATGCGACACATATTGCTAACCTATTTTTTTCAGAAGTTGTAAGATTACATGGATTTCCTGTAAGCATTGTGTCTGACAGGGACACCAAGTTCGTGGGACATTTTTGGATAACTCTATGGAAGAAACTAGGTACCAACATTAGTTTCAGTTCACCATATCATCCTCAAACTTATGGGCAGACTGAGGTCGTGAATAGAAGCTTGGGAAACATATTGAGAAGTCTGGTGTATAACAATCCTAAATAGTGGGATTTAGCACTTGCTCAGGCTGAGTTTGCTTATAACGACACTCCAAATCATAGTACTGGCATGAGTCCATTCCAAATTGCTTTTGGAATGCATCCAAGGGGTGTATATGAACTCAGAGACCTAGGAAAGCAAGAAGGAAAAAGCACAAAGGTTGAAGAATTTGTAGAACAGATGCAGGGATTACAAGAAGATGTCAAAAGAAGATTTCAGGAAAGCAATACCAAATACATGCAAAGAGCAGATATGAAAAGGCGAGAAAAGGAATTTCAAGTAGGTGATTTAGTTATGGTGTATTTAAGAAAAGAAAGATTTCCTATTAAGACTTATAATAAATTGAAACTCAAGAAGATAGGACCGTGTAAAATTGTAAGGAAATTTTCTTCAAATGCATATGAAGTTAATTTGCCAACAGGAATCGGAATATCGCCTATATTTAATATTGCAGATATGTATCTATACCGAGAACCACACAAAGAACCACAAGGGGGCACTATAGAAGAAGGAAGCCCACCAAAAAATTAGGAAGAACAGATGCCTACAGCAGAAAAGAGGGAAGTGGAAGCCATTTTAAAAAAGAGAGTGTCAAAGAAAACTAGGAGCCAAAATTATTATCAGTATTTGGTCAAGTGGAAAGGACAGCCAGTGGAAGACACCAGTTGGATGACTGCAGTAGAACTACAGAGATTGGGGATCGACTCCAAAGTGCCACAAGATCAGTTTTCTTCCCTGGGAGTCTGATGCAGGAGCATCGAGAACCTAGCCAACAATGTGACATCTTGGTCACATGTTGTGGCTAATTGGAATTAAAATAAACTTAGGAATAGTTTAATAATTTAATTATTAAATTTTTTATTTATTTTTAGAGAATTGTTAATTTTTTTTATATTTAATTAAATTTGGCATAATAATAGAAGTTGGTTTCTCTCCTTACGTGGATGTACAGCCAACATAGAGATAAGCCTAAAAAATAGGAAGGTATAAATTTATTGAGAAAGTCTATTCTAAGAGAAAGTAGTTTTATTTCTCAAGTATAAATAGTTGAAGGATGGTAAGGGAACTTCAAGTTTTGTTTTGTCGATATGTGGATTCCAAAATTTTTTATGAAAATCTGATCAGTAGATTATTCATATTGGATGAAATGTTTTTATGGATTGTATGAGTGCAGGAGATAGAAAAGCGTTGTGACTATGTCTGAAAGAGGTGTTTCGATATGAAAGAATATCATGCGTGAGAATGGTGAGATAGAAGCTGTAAATTCCGAATCAATGTGTACAGTTGTTACTACGTGTGATCAAAGGCGGTCTTGGAAGTGAGGGACCACAACTTGATCGATTCTCTGCGGGCAAACCCAAGACAACAACTGAAGGCAGTATTGAAGGCGGTATAAATCTCTGTTATTTTTGTAATGCTAAACCACCGAATTATGTATTGAAAATACCATGCAGGTTTGATGTGCCGTGCAATTTGATGTGGTTTGATGTGACACGCAGGTTTGATGCGTTATGAATGTAATGCATTACATGCCATGATACAACTTGACGGTGTTACATGCTACCGATTGGAAACTAAACAAGTTGATTGTGTTATGAGTTGATGGATGCATGGTTGTGTTTGCAATAAACATTCAAATGATATTGCTAAAGGTCGAATGATATTGTAGGTTGAATGACATTGTGGAGGTGGAATAAAATATGACTTTAATGGTTTTAATGGATTAAAGTTGTAAAAATAAAGAAGAAAACTAGTTTTTATAAGAGAAGTGTGGACCTCAGTAAAATTTACACATTTTACTACAGTAATTGATTTGTAGGAGTTGTGTATACTTTATTCCTACATCAGGGAGTACGAGACCACAATGTCTCAAGCCTCCATGGGAAAGCCACACCATATGCAATGTGGAAGGCTTTGACGGATCTATTCCAAAGCAGCATCAACCATAGGAAATTGGCACTCAAATGTAAACTCAGGAAGGTCAAGATGGAAAAGGGCAACACCATTCCAAAATATCTAACAAAGTTTGTCCAATGTCAGGATGAAATGGGGAGCATTGGAATAACAGTTTCTGATGATGAATTGGTGAGCTTGGCTCTCGTAGGAATTCCCAAGAGTTGGCATAGTTATCAAGACCCTATCAATGGAATGGAAAAATTGCCATATTGGGAATGACTGTGGTCGGATTTGGTGCAGGAGGAGTTCAGATAGAACACCAGAGATGGATCTTCATATAAGAATGAGGATGAAGAGGATTTTTATTTGGATCCCATGGCGAGGAAAGGGAAGGGGAAGAAATTCCATTCAAAATCTGAGTCCAAGAATAGAAAGAAGAAGGACAGGTCTAAGGTGAAGTGCTTTCACTGTCACGAGCATGGGAATTTTTCTACTAACTATCCACAAAAGAAGAAGAACAAGAAGGTTGGAGTATCTTCAGCTGATGAGGCCCTTGCCTCACAATTTGAGCTTGAATTCTCATTGATCGCATGCATGGTGTCCAATAGATTGGGATCTGTGTGGTATTTGGATAGTGACGCTTCCTTTCACATGACGAGAGACAAGGAACTTTCCAATGACTTGGAGGAGAAAGATCTCCAGATGCATATTGAAGTGGGCAATGACGGACGATATAGTACTACCGATATTGGTAGCATTACCTTTCAAAGGGAGTTAGGTAAACCATTTCAATTAAAAGATGTGATGTATGTACCAGGGATGAAGAAAAATTTGGTCTCAGTCTCAATGTTGGAGGATAAAGGCTATGATGTTGTTTTTAGTGAAG
Organism: Pinus albicaulis; assembly: GCA_034641835.2. Taxonomy (NCBI): domain Eukaryota; kingdom Viridiplantae; phylum Streptophyta; class Pinopsida; order Pinales; family Pinaceae; genus Pinus; species Pinus albicaulis. Next base: position 1,681,173,049 of record CM076579.1, on the reverse strand, counting down.
GAAAACCTTTCCTGTGACATAAAACAATAGGACAAGCCAAGAGGATAGGGATTTGAGTTAAGAATCTCTACAAGCTGGAGGTATATGGATGCACAACAATGATGGCAAGGCAGATCAAGTGGTGAGCTGAGATGAGGGCGAATTATGGCACAGGTGATTGGGCCATCTTCACCATGTAGCCTTGAAAGTCATGCAGAAGATTTCTACTAGTCCTCCCAGGGTTACACTTGCACAGTTAGAAACATGCAAGGGATGTACTATGGGAAAATATGTAAAGGCCACCTTTCATGAGAAGGAAAACTGAGCTTCGGGTATCCTTGAGAGAGTTCACACATACGTGTGTGGTCCTTTCTTTGTTGCTTCAACAAAAAACATAAGTACTATGTAATATTTGTTGATAACTTTTCTCGTAAGTGATGGATCTTCTTCATGCAGAAGAAATATCAAATATTCTCTAAGTTATATGAGTTTAAGGCACTGGTGGAGAAAGATTCGAGGAAGAAATTGAAGGCTCTTAGGAGCGATAATGGTGGAGAATACATCTCTAAAAAATTCAAGAACTTCTGAAGCAAAGAAGGAATTCGAAGAGAACTCATAGCACCTCATAACCCATAACAGAATGGGGTCATGGAGAGGAATAACATAACTATTGTGGGTGTAGGACGAGTGATGTTACATGATCAAGGCCTGTCGATGCATCTGTGGGCGAAAGAATGCAATACAATGGTACATGTGCAAAACCATTGTCCTTATAGATTACTTGGTATAAGTACTCATGAAGAGGCTTTCACCAGTAAGAAACCTAATGTTTCACACTTTAAGATTTTTGGCTCATATATTTATGTGCATGTGACCAAGGACGCTAAGAAGAAGTTGGAACCAACAACTGAGGTTGTGATTTTTGTGGGGTACACTAAAACACCCCATAATTATCGTGTGTATTTTCCAAACAACAGAATGACTGTTGTGCGACAGGATATCAAATTTGATGAGCAGAAATCCATGTGGTTGACATCCCTTGAGAGGGAGCTGGACTTGCATGCAGAGGAGGAACTGTTGGTTCCCAAGGATGAGTCTCAAGATGTGGATCAGCCACATGAGGAGGTTCATGGAGTGGAGGAAAACACTCATGCAGAGCCGTCCATCGGAAATGGTAGAAGGCACACCACAGAAGTTGATAGATTGAGACTTGATGATGTAGAGAATGTAGGAGCCCCTACTTCACAGCACAGATAGAGATATTTTCCTGGCTGATTTACTGGATACATGGCTCTTATGAGAAAATTTATTATGACTAAACCATATTCCTTTCAGGAAGCAGTGCAGCAGCCAACTCGGGTTGATGCAATGGTGGAGGAGTATGACTCCATTGTCAAGAGCAGTGCATGGGAGATAGTCCTAAGGCCGGTCAACAAAGCAGTTGTTGGATCGAGATGGATCAACAAGGTAAAGAAAGTTGTTGATGGGAGTGTGGAGAAAAACAAGGCTAGATCTGTGGCTTGAGGATTCTCACAGATCGATGGGATAGATTATGATGATACTTTTTCACCAATTGCAAGGTACTCTTCCATAAGATCCATCCTTGCACTCTCAAAGCAGATGGGCTAGTTGTTACACCATTTTTTGGTCATCTAACCTATTATTATTAGATGGACCCAAGTACACCATGTAAGACCAATTTTACCCTAAGTAAAATTGCTTTCACTATGTGAAATAACTTAATAAAATACATTTATTAGGTTGTTTATGGTTTAAATAGGAAACCCCAAGGGGAAATATTAAACAAATCTATATTTGTTTGATTTTCTTCATGGAATAATTAATTAAACAATAATTTAATTATTATTCCGGGTCATATTTAACCCAAAACAAGGAAATTAATTAGATAAATCCTTATTTATCTTCTTATTTTGTAGGAATAATTATTTAAATCTTATTTAAATAATATTCCTTGTTAAATATGACTAAATCATTTATAAATAATTAAATAAATCATTATTTATTTAATTATCATTCAACCACTTCCTTAAAATAATAAATAAATCATTTATTTATTTATTATTTACAAATAAAGGGATTTGACCCAAGTCAAATGCCTTTTCCCTCCAAAAAATATAATAAAATATTCCATAAAAGGGGGATCTAGATTTGGTTAATATTATTTTAATCATGCACCAAGATCTAGAATGACCCAATATTTTTTTATAACTAGGAGGGTTTTTCCTACCATTCTTCACCTTTTGTTGCATATTAGATCACTCTGGATCTATACTCTTGGTCTAACTTTGAGCCATTATCATTGTCACATTCTCCATTATTTTCTTTGTGAGCTCCCTTTGAGTTCTATGTTTGTCTGGGTTTTCTACACCAACAAGAGAGAGAAATGCTAGATTTGAAGCGCTAAGGACTTTCAAGAACCCATCCCATTGAGGAGAATTGGAAACACCTTTCTTGTTTTCCTCTCAGGTGCCCTTAATATAAAAAATTCTTTCAAAAATATTGTTCTTGTCTTGTCTATTGGATGCATGGAGCAAAACCTTATTTTCACTGCTTAATGTCTTTTTATGCATAGATCTAGATTTGTGCAGCTTTGTCTTGATCAACTAACTGCAGATTTGAAGATATTGGCAGCCATAATTGATGTTAGGGCTATTTGTTATGCGTAGCTAAAGTGGTATTTTTCCGACAAAAGATTCATACTAACAATTGGCGACTCCACACGGGTTTTCTTTTACGACCGTTGTCGTTTTATATATTCCTGCATATCCAGCTATTTCAGACCCTAGGGTTTCTCTTCAGTTTTTTTTTTTTCCTATTTTTATGGTGTTTTTCACCTCTAAAACCCTCAAACATTAAAATTTTTAACTTTCGTGTGTTTCTGGCCCTATTGTGCAGGTGACAGACATCAGCCGCAGCTGAGACGACAACTTTTTCTGAAATCTGCCGCCGAGAGACCCAGATCTGCAGGTCGCACTTATCGGCCCAAAACCTATGACCTGGACTAGAGGACGCCCTTTTCTTCCCAAAAACTGCGACCTGGACTGAAAACAGGTCAGAACCTGCGACCTGCACTTTTTTCTGCACTTTTCCAGCAATTTTTTTGGGTTTGTCTGAAGCTTCTGTCAGGGTTTTCCAGCCTTTGTCTCCGCCTGTTTAGACCTGTTTCTGATCTTTTTTACTCAACTAAGTGGGAATCTTGCCCCTTAGGGCTTTAGTACCCTCCACTTTTTGTGGAAGAGTTTTCGCTGCTTCAGACGTTTGAATTTTCAAAGTTTCAGCCTTGTTCTTTTCAGATCTGATACCTCATTTTCAGATCCCTTTTAGATCAGCTCTTCTCCCTTTCAAATCACCTCATATAGTTTTGTTTGGGTTTGCCTCTAGGGTCACCTCCTTGTCCCTTCTACCTTTAGCTGATTTCCTCCTTTGTTGCAGCAACCTTGCCTCTACCTCTTTGATGTTGTCTGCACCTCTTTTCAACAGATTTCTCCTTTAGATCCTTGTCCCTCCCGACCTTAGATCTATTGACCCCTTTTTCGTGTGTTTTGACTAGATTTTTTCCCTATTTTAGACTAGTTTCGAGAGACCCACCTTCTTGGGTTAGATCAATGCATTGTTAGTTGTTAATTTTCTGTTGTTTCAGCCTTATTTACTGTTCTTTGCAGATTTATTTTAAGTTACGCAACACACTTTTTCTTTTACTCTCAAAATGTTTGGGTTTAAAAATTAAAATTAACACACACCATACACTGACCCTAAGTGAAGAAGAGCCTGGTTAATACCGCCAGGCAAAGACTTTAAAATCAATTGACACTGCACCTCTCTGCCCTTATTTCGACATTGACATCACTTGATTCTACACCTTCCTGCCTTTGTCGATTATTCTTCTTCCCTTTGTGCCATCATCATTGTGCCTCCAAGGCGTTTATCCCAGAGATTTCTTGGCCTTCACCCTCAGTTTCCGGTTAGTCGACTTACTCCTTCCTACCGTCGTCGAGTTAGTCCTCCCCCGAGTCCACACTCCGACTCTTCTTCTGATTCTTTGGGTTCTCCCCCTACTTCTGGTTCTCCCCCTGTTACCTTCACCATGTCTAGTTCAGGGCCTAACGCTAGTAGCAACCCCAGTCCTACTACTGGGTCTGTTACTAGTGGAACCACCATGGGAACTACCTTGACTGTCCCTTTGCTCCCTTATATGGCAAGTCTCAGTCTCCCCGATTTCAATCAATTGATCAATGATCCTATCTACCACGATGTTAGTTGGCCTGCTATGCCAACCAAGCTCCCCTTCGACATTCCCAAGTTCGAAGGCCTTGCTAGTGAAGATCCCTCCAACCATATCCGATCTTTCCACATGTGGTGTTCATCCAATTCCATTACTAATGATTCCATCCATCATAGATTGTTCCAACGAACGCTTACAGGAGCAGCTTCTAAGTGGTATGTTGATCAGGCCACTTCCTCTCATACCACCTTTGTGACTCTTACCCAGGCTTTTTTATCTTACTTCCAGCTTCCCCTTCGTTATGATACTGGTATCGAACTTTTGACTTCTTTCTGTCAATCATCTGCGACCCGCCTATCCAACAATGTCTAGGAATAGCGGAGAAGAAAGAGCCTATGTCAATCCCCTACCTTTGAAGACCGTGTCTACATGGACTGGTTCCTTAGATCTCTCTTGCCTCCTATCGGGAAAGATGTCGCATCACATTTTCCTCAAACCGAAGAAGCTGCCCTCCAAATGGCGTTAAAATATGACCTGATCTATGCTCAGGCGAGTTATATTTATACCATTCTACCTGATCTCCCCAGACCTGGTGGTGCCAACGCACCAGGGGCACCTCATGCCACCGACGATATCGTTGGAGCTCTCTCTCATCCATATGCCCAACCTCCCATGGGCTATGGTTTTCTTGGAGGAGGGGGGGGGTAGCACCTCCCACACTTTTTCCCCTCCCGGTAGTACGTATCCAAGATACGGCATGCCCCCTCTTTTGGCCCAACCTCCTGCTTACCACACTGTTACCCAACCCCCTTATTATTCGTATCCATAGCTTGGTGCTCCAGCTCCTCCAACATTAGCACCTCTGCCTCCCCCTCAAGAGCAAGTGGATGCACAACAGCGATTTGTGGCTACCCAACCACCTGATGGATAGGCGGCCACTCACCCTTCCCCTTCTGGTTCCTTCGATTACCAGATCCTCATGATGAACTCTAATCACCCTCTAACCGTCGACCTTAACCTTCAAACTCGGCCTCGTTAGCGCCCCAAGCCTCCCGCTCCGTTTGTCCCCAAGTCTTCTTCTTTAGGTTCTACCGAGCCTCTTTCAACATCCAATGGTCCCTTGCATATCCCTCAGCCCAAAGTTGAGGTTCCTACCAAGATTCCTAAGGGACCATTACGCCAAAATGTTGCTTTTGGTCGAGCTGCTCATTTGTATAGCATAGTAGATGATTTGGCGCAGTCTCCTGCTGCCATTTCAACACTGGAACTCCTCCAGTCATGTCCTTCTCAAAAGAAGGCTCTACAATCTGCCATGGGCGCTGTAGATCCTGTTGATGACCAATTGATTGTTTTTGACACCTGTCAATTAGAACATCCTCCCCTTCCTGCTTCCATAGCTTTCCAAATCCCAGTCAAAATCCGGAACGCTAATGTTTCTCGGTGTATCATTGATGAGGGGGCATCCACCTATGTGATGTCTGCTTCGGTTTGGAAAAAACTTGGATCTCCTGAGTTGGCCCCTTCCACAATCACCCTTCGTGCGTGGGATGGCCACGCCTCCCAACCGATTGGCCTATTCCGTAATTGTCCTATCACTCTTGCGGCCAAGACTGTTTGTGTTGACGTTGAAGTCATCGATGCCCCTCTCGATTATAACATTCTTTTGGGGCATAGCTACACCTATGCTATGTCTTCTATCCCATCCACAGTCCACCGCAAGATGTTTTTCCCTCATAATGGAAAGATAGTCACCATTGACCATTTGACATATCATGAGCCAAAATCTCATCCCTCCCCTGATTCGATCATCTCTTCTATCGCCAATAAGCAAACAGTCGATTCCTTGACCAATGTCTCTCCTAGCATCTACAAAGACTCCTCTTTGCTTGGAACCTTCCCTGGTCTACCTCCTCCCCCTATCTCTGATCCTAGCTTCTCAAATGTTTGCATGATGCAATCATCTCGGGCTGCCCTTCAATGGCCTGCCTCGGCTAGTCAGCAACCTCAACCTCGCCCGCCGCAACCTGCTCCTAGCCCTTTGTCTCAACCAGCCGGATCTACTCCGTCTAGCCCTTCTCCTACAACTGGTATCCATGAGCCCCTTTATCCTCCTGGGTCGGTTCCCCCAGGCCTTAACCATCTTGGAGTCGTCCCACCTGGTCATTACCCCGCTGGTCAGATACCTTTCCTCGCTCCTCCTCCTAGAGTCTCTTCAGTTCCCATCATGGCCACCCTTTCTCTCCCCAACTTGACCCTGGGTATATCCATCTGGTACCTTAACCCCACAGCCACTACCCCACCTGGTCAACCCAAACCTTATCTTACTTTGACCCCAGTTCAACCGGTCCCCCTGACTTCTCCCGCTGCAACAGTGCCTCAGTCACCTCAACAGGAACCACCTCTTGTTGCGACCGCTTCAGGTAAGAACGGAAAAGCTCGTAGGGGGGCATCAAAGGAAAAGGCTACCCCGACAAACCCTACCCCTCCTTGGCCTCCAAAGCATACCATCCAGTGTGCTTTGTGTGATGTTGTCGGTCACGCCACCCATACCTATCCTGAATTGCTTCATCTCAAGCCCATGGTTAATGTCGCGCTCCCTGAGTCCATGATCCCGGAAGGCTCTGTTCCTTCTACGAGCGCGGCCAAGAACCCCAAGACTATTCACACCAACCACCCCTATGCTTTGTGTGATATCCATGGCCATTACACCCACCTTTGTCCTCGCCTCGAGGACTTCCACACCTCTCTAGCTGTGGTCAACCAATTCAAGGCCAAGCGCAATGAGTCCACCTCTCCCCTATTTGTGCATTTGCTTTGGCAAAACTACCAGACATGACTACTCCCATTGAAATTCCCTTTCCTGATGCCAAGATGACGGAGCCTTCGTCTAACATTTTCTACCTATCATCATCCATGAGACCCTCGAGGAACATTCCCTCTGAATCCTCCCCTGTTGTTTCTCTTGACCTTCCTTCAGTGATCACCTTGGGCTCAACATTGGTAGATCCTTTATCTACTTACTCTTATGTCACCCCTTGTGACGATGCGCATGTGAACCTCTCTTCTCATGATGATGATTCAAGTAGCTTCGCCGCGTCAGGTGGTCTTTCTTCCACCAGTCACCCCATCTTCTATCACGATGATGACATTATGGAAGAAATCCCCACCCCTGACTTTATCTATTCCCCCTTACATCGAACCCATGTGTTCGAACCACATACACCTCGTGGCCATTACATTTAAACCCAATGTTTGGGTAAGGGGGCACCCATATTTGAGAGACTAGGAGAAGCAATTCTCCACAACTCTCCTAGTGTATCTGGTTGTGTTGACTTTAGTACCATTATTCTTCCTCATTTAGAAGAACCTCTAGAGTCCCATATCACTTCAGATCACTCTAGGGATGATACCCCTTATTGTTCCTTCATATTACATCAGCAACCCAATCTCTTAGACATTGTTGTTGACCAACCTATGGGTTTTTTAGGAGAGCATCAGTTCAATATCTCCAAATCCTCTCTTTGGGATAGTAACACCAAGTATGCCAACCTGAAAACTTAAATTCCATTTGATTCATATATGCAGTATTGAAAGAGATTGGTAATCCTCCATTTCCTTTCTCAAACTGCATAACCATAACAAAAACAAATGGCGCACCACATCATTACAATGTGTTTAGATTCCCCTTTTTCTAAATCCATTTTGGCATGACCACAACATGCTTGGGGGCACCTATGCCCCTCAACCATAACCCTCCTCAAAATTGAATTTCTTCACTTGCAACAATCATACTAGGGGCACCACTTGGCCTCCATACTTGTCCATGCTCGTTTTGATGTTCATCATGAGTTACCATATTGTACTCATGTTTTTATGGTCCCCCAGTGGACCTTTACTGTGTGGCAGCACTATCGAGTCGCCCTTGTTTAGAGGCTTGTCAGGTTTGAAGTCATCATGGGCTGTGGGGTCTGTCTGATCCTTTATGTCCTTGTAGTCCTCTATCCTTCATTGCTTGGTCCCTCTCTCGTGTCGCACATTATGGCCTTCAGTCCCACTGTCCCCTATCCCTCATGATATTATCTCAGTCGCTGCCAGGTCATCCATGCCCTTTATGCTTTAACAAGGGAATTCATCCATTCGCTACTCAGTCCCCTCCATTCCATCATCATCATTGGTATTAGTTTGTCTGTCGCTCTACTATTTTCTCTCGTGCCTTAGTTGAGGATCTCTCATTGCCTCACCTATGGCGGACCTCCTTCTGTCGACATCAGCTCATTCATTCCAGAAGCCAGGTCTAGAGGGCGGTGTACCTTGGTTCCAACTTCCACTCTTGTTCGGTGCCTCGGATCAGGAAAAGGGATCTCTCATTTCCCTTTGACTTGATTGTTTCTCCACTCCAGCTCCTTTCAGCATGATCGAGATCCGTATACTTGATGGTTCAGTGATGCAGTAGCAGCTCTTGGTGATTCCCGGGTGTGTGTGAGATGTCTCAGCCCTCATGAGGGGGTGGCCCTGCAGGTAGCCCCCCACATGCTCGGATGACCTCTTCATTGCAGCCTTCGATGCAGCTCCATATATTTGATGATGTCGGCCTTAGCCGCTTGCAGCGCCTCTTTGATTTGCATGTATCAGTCAGATTTTGTGAGCCCTTCCCCATTTACAGGGGGCATTTGGGTTGTATTTGTATCTCATGTACTCATATATTATTGTATAAGTCCTGGCTGTTATCCCAGGCACAACATGTATGTGGGATTCCTCATTGTATTCTTATCTGGCTCATGTTTATGCCGGTTGTACTTTATGGTTCGGTCCCTTGTTTACTGGACACACTATTCTTTTGTACTTTGTCTCGGCGAGCATAGGTATGCCTCCCCCGCCACCTTTAGCACAGGTACCCTCTCATAAAAAGAGACTTGTTGCACCTATAAGTCTCGTCTCCTCAGGGTCTAGTTCTTCAGCACATTAGTCTACCTCACATTTCTCTCTCTGACTTCCCTTTTGATGTCTGGTGATTGAGTTCTTACAACGTACTTCGGTCATATGATTTGCTCCTAACACTCGCATGCTGGGGGGCAATCTGTTACACCATTTTTTGGTCATCTAACCTATTATCATTAGATGGACCCAAGTACACCATGTAAGATCAATTTTACCCTAAGTAAAATTGCTTTCACTATGTAAAATAACTTAATAAAACACATTTATTAGGTTGTTTATGGTCTAAACAGGAAACCCCAAAAGGAAATATTAAACAAATCTATATTTTTTTTATTTTCCTCATGGAATAATTAATTAAACAATAATTTAATTATTATTCCGGGTCATATTTAACCCAAAACAAGGAAATTAATTAGATAAATCCTTATTTATCTTATTATTTTCTAGGAATAATTATTTAAACCTTATTTAAAATAATATTCCTTGTTAAATTTGACTAAATCATTTATAAATAATTGAATAAATCATTATTTATTTAATTATCATTCAACCACTTCCTTAAAATGATAAATAAATCATTTATTTATTTATTATTTACAAATAAAGGGATTTGACCCAAGTCGAATGCCTTTTCCCTCCAACAAATATAATAAAATATTCCATAAAAGGTGGATCTAGATTTGGTTAATATTATTTTAATCATGCACCAAGATCTAGAATGACCAAATATTTTGTTATAAATAGGAGGGTTTTTCCTACCATTCTTCACCTTTTGTTGCCTATTAGATCACTCTGGATCTATACTCTTGGTCTGACTTTGAGCCATTATCATTGTCACATTCTCCATTATTTGCTTTGTGAGCTCCCTTTGAGTTCTATGTTTGTCTGGGTTTTCTACACCAACAAGAGAGAGAAATACTAGATCTGAAGCACTGAGGACTTTCAAGAACCCATCCCATTGAGGAGAATTGGAAACACCTTTCTTGTTTTCCTCTCAGGTGCCCTTAATATAAAAAATTCTTTCAAAAATATTGTTCTTGTCTTATCTATTGGATGCATGGAGCAAAACCTTATTTTCACTACTTAATGTCTTTTTATGCATAGATCTGGATTTGTGCAACTTTGTCTTGATCAACTAACTGCAGATTTGAAGATATTGGCAACCATAATTGATGTTAGGGCTATTTTTTATGCGTAGCTAAAGTGGTCTTTTTCCGAAAAAAGATTCATACTAACACTAGTGCATTCATCAGATGGATGTGAAAAGTGTGTTTCTCAATGGGATCATTGAGGAAGAGGTGTACATAGAGCAACCTGAAGGTTTTGAAATCTTCAACAGTGATTCGCATGTGTGCAGACTCAAAAGAGAATTGTATGGGCTGAAGCAAGCACCCCGTGCTTGGTACACTCAGATAGACAGCTATTTCACCAGACTGGGCTTCACCAAAAGTGAAGAAGATGCAAAACGATACCAGATTGTGGTTGAGGGTAAGCTATTGATTATTTTTCTATATGTTGATGATCTAATTTTGACTGGTGATGAGCAGTTGATACACTCATGCAAGGAGGATATTGCAAGGAAGTTCGAACTGAAGGACATGAGACTCCTTCATTATTTCCTTGGATTGGACATATGGCAGTGGGGTGGTGAACTTTTTGTGTCTCAAGGAAAGTATGCAAAGGAGATACCAGGTAAGTTTAACATGGAGAGCTGCAAACCTATGGATACTCCTCTTCCAGGAAAATGGAGGAAACAGGATTGCTACTTCTGGAGAGGTATTGGATGCTACTGTCTACAGGCAGCTAGTGGGTTCACTAATTTATTTGGTGAACACGAGATCGGGCATTTTCTACACAATTAACCAGCTGAGTCAAGCTATGGTTAAGCATACCAAGCTCTTTTGGAAGGTAGGGAAGCATGTCCTGAGATACCTGAGGGGCACATCAAAGTATGCTCTATGGTATAGACAGAAAAAGGGAGTGAAGTTGCATGGCTTCAGGAATGCAGATTGGGTTGGTTGTTCACCAGGAAAAAAGAGCACATCAGGGGGGATCTTTAGCATTGGGTCGACAACAGTTTCCTGGTATAGTAGGAAGCAACGGTCCATGGCACTCAACTTAGCAGAAGAGGAATACATGGAAGCAAGTCAAGCTGCATGTGAGGCTATCTGGATGAGAAATATCTTGGTTGGTTTGTTTGGTTCTCAGATGGATCTGACAGTGATTCATTGTGATAATCAGAGTTGCATTAAACTCTCGATTAATCCTGTGTTTCATGATAGGTCCAAGCATATAGATATTTGGTACCATCATCTCATATATTTTGTGCAAATAAGGATAATGTTGCTTCAGTACATTCCCACGGAAGATCAGGATGCAGATATTCTAATGAAGGCACTCACCAAGAGAAAATTCAAATACCATAGAGACAGGATCGGGGTGAAGGATAATCCCTTTCTTGTTGAGAGGGATTGTTGAGATTCAACAAGAAAATTCAGCACCCACACCTAGTGCATTAAGCACCCAAACTAGGGTGGGGCCCACAGTGTTATTTTTGGGTGCATGTCTATTTTGGTTATCCCTTAATTAAGATGTACATTAAACTGTAATCTATTCTCAATGTTGACTTGAATCAGTTAACTGAAAGTGAGAAATTCAGTTAGCTAGTGGATTTCATTTTAGAGGTAGTTGGTGAGGCGTGTAGAGTAATTCTAGTTGTAACAGAGTTCGAAGTGCAGTGGTGCATGAGTTAGTGCAAGTTGTAAATAGTTTAACTCAGTTAAGTGAGTTAAACTGAGTTGTGTTAGTTGTAACTGAAGATACACTAGTGAGAGATCTAGTGAATTAAATATTAATTAATTCACAATCAATGATCTCACATGCAACTAAGTATTTAATATTATTAGATGCATGCATGTCAGATCCAGTGGAGACCCAGTTGAGTTCTAGGTGAAAGGGATGATTGCTATCAGTTGTAGGATTATTGGGTTGCACACATGCAAACAAACACCCAGTGGAGTGCCCATGATACTTGCGTAGTCAAGGCAGGCATGAATTCCTATCTTTTAGGGATATTTACCATTAGGTATTACGCAAGCAAGGCAGACTGTATGGAGGCTGATAATTGGCTATGTGTTGGTCAGTTTTGCATATGATAGCGTGAGACAATTAGCTGAGTACTGGAGGGCTCTTGTGAAAATATTTTTGGATGTAATTGTTTCATGATCCATGCTTAATATAAAATAGAAGATAGTGGGGTTTTTAGTTATAAGATTTCCCCGAGAAATTATTTGTGTTGTGTGTGATTGATCTTTCTTCATGTTTATGTTATTAGTGATTGTGTTTTTAATTCCACAAAATATTTGTAGAAGCGATTCAGTATTGAACTTTAATACATTGTTATATCGGGCGAATCAAAGATATACATGAATGTTGTATAATTTCTACATCTCAGAAGAATTACATAGAATATTTGTTGAACATGTTTGGCATGGTTGAGTGCAATCCTTTGCCTACTCCAGTGGAACAAAATTTAAAGCTCACATCCATTGAAGGCAAATAATTTTGAGGATGCTAAAAAGTATAGATAGTTTGTAGGAAGTCTCAACTACTTGACTACTACCAAATGAGAAATTTCATTTGTTGTTGGAATCCTCTCCAGGTTTATGCAAAATCCTTGTGAGGGACATTGGTTTGCTACAAAAAGAGTTCTAAAGTACTTGAAGGGAACTCAAGACTTTGGACTTAAGTATACATAGGTGCGCGGCTTCAACTTGATTGGGCACTTTGATTCAGACTTCGATGGAGATAAATAAACTGGGGTATCTACTTTAGGTTATGCTATGAGTCTTAGATCAGGAGTTGTCTCTTGGAGGTCACACAAAAAATTAGTTCCAAAATATTCCACAACTGAGGAAGAATATGTGGCAGCAACTAAAGTAACAAAGGAAAGTGCGTGGCTTAGGAAATTTCTAGAAGATTTGCAGGAGAAACAAGTGCATTCAACTCCTCTCATGATTGACAAAAATTTTTCAATACAGTTGGCCAAGAACCCAAAGTTTCATGATCAAATGAAGCACATTAATACAAATACCATCTGATTCGACATCATGTTGAGGCCAAGACAATCCATCTACGCCATTGTTTCACAAATAAGAAGATTACAGACATCTTCGCCAAAGCGCTTGGAAGAGAAAAGTTTGGAAGTTTCAAAATGATGCTTGGACTCACTAACATCCCTTCATATTAAAGGGGGGGAATGTTGACACCTAATATTTGGGATTAGGTAAATCCTTGTAAAACATTGTAAATAGAAAATAAGGAGAATTGGAATATGAAGATACATTGGGAGATGAAGCCCAAGAGTCTCTCACTGCATGTATATATCTATGATCAATATTAATACAAAAACACAATTCTCTTTGAGGATTTACCTCCTGGACTAACAATAATGTTTTTTTTTTATATGATGTGCTTGGTTCATAATAAAAAATTCATACCCAATTGTAATTTATTTCAAAACCTAGTCCTTGGTTATCTATAAATCCTTTCCAAACAAGTTAATTCATATCAAGGGAAATGGTCATGGTGATCGCTTAATATAATATATTACTATGGTGATCTATCCTTAATCTAAAATATTTGGAGGGATCACCCACAAAGTTATGTATTAATTTTATAGTTGCATTAGTCAAGGCTTAATTATAAACTTAACAATTAAGTTAAATTTGATGGATTGTAGATTTCTGTGGTGTAGATTTTTAGAATCACAGCTCGGAATCTCCACAGTTCTCATTTTTAAGTCTACATTTCAGGTCTAAAACAAGACCCATCATCAGGACAATTTTAAATAAATGTAGATGTTGTATAATATAATTTAAATGTTATATGATCATTTAAGGATGATCCTTCAATAAATTTAATTAGTGTAATAACTTTTTTCGAAGGTATGTTGGAAAATAACAATAGCACTCTTCTTTATTACAACGAGAAAAAAAATAAAAAATGAAAAATGGATCTTTTAATAAAACAATAGGTCACTAGTAAGTTGCATACCTTAATTTGGAGAATATCAGAATGGTTGAAGTTTTATTGATATATCTTTGAGATTTAAGCTCTTCTAGACCTAAAATTTTATTTTGAAATACTTTGATATGTCTTTTCTGCATTCCACGGGCGTGAATTTAATTTGATGGGTCAAGTGAATGTTATAGTAACTTTCCCAAAACTTACTAATTTTTGGCCTCTTCCCACGAGAAAACTTGTATAATGTCCCACATGTCCAATTATTCAAGTATAATTCTAAAATTCGTACCTCGTGTACTTTTTTATGTCTCCTGAAATACCTAAAGATTTCATAGTCTAAAAAGTCCTAGATAGTATGATATAGCAATAACACCACACTTACCCATTTAAAATTTATTTCAGGACTATTCACAAACCCTAACTTCCATAGGGTATAATTATTTATGTATAGCAAACCAAATTATGAAATTGAACCATGTGTTCCCTGAGATTTCTCCTTAATATGGTCGAGTTACACAATCTGAAATATATATATATATATATATATATATATATATATATATATATATATATATATCAAACTGGCCTATTGGAAACTAATTTAGGGAGCATACAAGAACTCGAGCTTCCTTAGAACATATATCCAAAATTCTAGTGAACCAATATCTAAAATTTATACCAAATATTCACCAAATATTCACCATGATTTCTCCTCAATGTGGTCTAAGTTTCATTGACCGAAACCTCACAAGAAAAAAAGTTATAGTAAAAATGTCAAAATGACATGTTTGAGACAATTTTCAAGGCATTTAGAAACCCTAAATCCCTCATAACATATCTTTGAAAATATAGAAAACCGAGATCTAAAATTTAAACCATGTATTATTTGAGATGTCTTCTCAATATTCTTTAAGTTTCACCATATAAAACCTCCTAGAAAATTGATGCAACCATAACTGCAAATTACACAAATACTCATGGACTGGTGGGTTAGGACCCACATATATTCATTTTTCTTTACATAGCGGAATAAACATATATCGGGTTATTACATACATATGTGAAAGCGATCAACAACGGATTTTTATTATAACATATATAACCCAAGATACAGCCATACACACAGGACCAGAGCTCTCGGGTCCCACATCCCGATAACCAATCACAATGCATCGCAACACTCACCCAAAACTTTCAATTCTTTACAAATTCACTAACCCATAAAACTTGCGACGTGTGAAGTTGCACCAAGCCGACACGTGGTTGTTCCTTGTCGCATTGCATCCTTCCTTCTCCCCACGTCGCATCACAACCTGTTTAAATTTTTGTGTGAACCCTTAACGTTATCCACTATAATCTATGAAATGCAAAGTCGCGGTCCAACATCCATCGTTGACCTGCCACATGATCCAGTGGCCCGCGCAACTTCCCATTCATGCCACTTTGCATCATGAGTTAAAAACTTTAACTTGCGAAATCATTGACTCTTAAACAATCCAATTTCCAATGCGAAACCGCACCCTGTTGACACGTTTCCACTTCAATTCTCTAATTTAATAGCGACCATTCATTCAACTTTCTTGGTTCGTCTTCAACTCTTCTATCCCCTCTAATATCTTTTTTTGATCCTTAAACTTTTTAATCTATGATTCAATCCACGCCATCGATTCCTCTCTCATAATTCTTCTAAGTAATTCTATCCTCAATCGATTTCTCCTCTTTCGGCCTCACTGCTCTGCATTACTGATTCCTCCACATTACTCCTCTACTACCCTTCTGAGTCAGTTTTCATTTCTTCAATGATGTATCTCCATAACTTGTCTATACGAATTTTCCAGAAACTTTGTCTTCTCGCTCAGCCTTGTTGCGCCTGTAATCTGATTATATTTCTTCGTCTCTCATCCCTTGGTCTCTGTCCCAACTTTTCCTGTGCGAAGTTCACAGGGATTTCTTCCTCTCACTCAATCTGTCTAAGCATTAACAAAAATAAAATATGCATATATCATAATACATTAACGCAATATTTTAATTTCGACAAGGAAATAAAATCCACGGGTTGAAACAGAGAGCCCGATCACAATACAAAACACTTGGAATTTATTTATAAAGAAAAATACACAGAATCGAGCCCTGGGATGCCTAGTTTTTACATTTGTTCCTACTCTCTGTTCAACCCTCTCTCACACCTATTTCCCTCTCGTTCTCTCTTTCTCTCTATGGAAGGTAGATCCCCAAAATGGTGGATTTGTTTTTTTTATGCCTTTCCCCAGAATCCCCATATGGTTGAGAAACTGTTATTCAGTTTCAGAACAATTTATTCAACTAAATGTCTAATTAATCCTAATCTAACTATTCTTTTAACCTAGATATTACAATGGCTATGTTAGCCCAAAAAATTTTTAAACAAAATACTTTAAAATAAAGTCTTCAATTTATTAGGACTGTTAATCCTCTTCCCAAGCCACAACATGTGACCAGCTTGTCACATTGCTGACTCTACCTTAATGCTCCTGCATTAGACTCTCGAGTTAAAATAATTCATGAAATCCTGGTCATGTTTCTTCAATGCTTGAATCTTCCAGGATTCCGAAATTTGTTTTGTTGTTGTCCATAAGATGCATTGTCTTCACCATTCTTTAGCTACAATATTCTAGGCTTCCATACTTTGTACTGTAGTGCTCCATTGCTTATACCTTCATTGTTCTTCACTATCCAAATAGTTCCACATTGGATTTCTTTCTTCACTTTGTTGTAACTCTCTTAGGTAGTTCCATTAACTCCCATAGTTCATCTATGGTTTCTTGCAATTCAATATTCTGTTGTAATATAATATTTTTTTCCAGTCCTCTGCAAACACATTCTACTACACTTTGTCCCAGAAATTGCCGCAAATATTACTCTGGACATTTCTGCCACCCAAACTTCTTGAATATCTCTAAATATATCTCCCTCTGCAACATCCCTCTTCTTTTCCTTGTTTGCAAATTTACTGTCAAAAGGTAAATTGCCTTCTATTTCTCTGACCACAATAATATATATATTCACTATTTCCTGTATACTAGTTAACATAATTAAGTTTTGGAACTAGTATCTATCTTTGTTTCAACTACAGTTTGAAATGGTTCCATCTTTTTGTCTGCAATCTCTTTCTCTTGATCAAATGCATTCAGTAAGAAACTCAGCCATTCACTAATTACTTGATTCCCTTCAAGTACCTCTTCAGTATGTCATATTATAGTTTCAACATAACTCTCTTCCTCTTCCTTGACAACATTCCATAATTGTCCTTCTACTTCTTGACTAGTCCTAATAGTCAATTCAATCTTTTCCACTTCTAGGACTGACTTTCCTTTAGCCCGAGACATAACTGCCTCACTTTCATCTTTATGGCTTTCTTCTTCCTTGTTACTAAGAAAACCTCTTTGTGACACTACTTCTTCATATTTAATTAGAATAAAATTATGATTCTCTATTTCTATGATAGTCCTAAATGTTTGTCCAACATTTAGCAATCCAATTCCTCTTTTTCCTCATCAAGAAAAAATTTCATCTCATGAGGCATTACTACTTCATCTTCATTAAAGTTACTCCCTTCATTAAATAAGGAACTTATGAATTCCTTATGTTGCAACAACTCAAATTGGTCTTCTTCAGAAAGACACTCTTCATCATACCTTGCTTGACAATTTTCTTCTTCATTATGCTTTGCTAGACAAACTTCAGCTTTACTTTTGACAATTCCAAAAGACGGACTATCTTCTACACAACCTGCAAACACATTCAAATTGTCAGCATTAAACTCACAAGACCCAGTGGTATTATTTGATGACTCAATCACCAAATATTTCTCTTGTTGTTCTAAGTCTTTCAGGACTCAGAAAGTCTTCACTAGTCTCAAACATAACATACGAATGCTTGATATCATATTTTGCCTCTTTTTGTTCTTGGCCATCATCATAAGCCAAGTCATCTTTGTTTTTAGCTTTCACAGTAGGCTGGAGATCATTGATTTCACTTAACTGTACATGTGCATGTACATGAGACTCAGATGTCTCATTTTCTTCTTGAACAGAATTCAGATTCTATCCTCCTCCTTCATCCTTTATGAAAACATCAACAAATTGTCTTTCTTTACCAATTTCTCCTGCATACATACAATAGTCATTCGTTTCAAACCCATAAGGATCCATAGCCCCTCTTGTTGTCTCAAACATAAGCTCTTTCTGTTGGTTCTCATCCTTCCAAGGATCCATGAAACCATCAGTTGGTCTCATACCTTCATCCTTATTACTACTATCACCAAGAATACACCCTTGCTCAGTTTCACATAAGTAAAACTTTTCCCCAGTATACATCCTATGTTGCAACTCATCTCTTATAGTTGCACTTTTATCTCATCTAATTCTCTATCAAGTTTATCCTTTCTTGATCTTTCATAATATCCCATAGAACCTTTACTATGACCATTAGTAACCATAGTATTATTTCCTTTATGAACTTCTCTTTATTCATCATGGAATATCAGCAATTCATCTCTACAAGTTGACTCCATCAACCTGACTATAGATACCACACCAATCTTTTCCATGCTTAGTCTTTTACTGGCATCTCTGTTGATTTCTTTATTTTGATTGTGACTCCTCCTTGAGACTTTCAGATAACCATTAGTGGTCATCTCTTCTTATTCCCTCTGTGGAATCATTCTGATCCACCTTGTGAGCTGCAACAAACCTCTTTCATCTTTGAAAAAAGTGTAGTATTTGTCTCCAATTCATATGAAAGAACTTTCTTTTCATACTCTGCTGCTCTGAGTAATGCTTCTTCTTTTCTTAAGCATTCAACCTATGCTCCCTCTTCATCTGTAGCCCATGCCATTTCAATTTATTCCTTGCAAATCATCCAAACCTCTGGTCTTCTTCACTCCTCTGTATCAACTCCATCAATAGATCAAGATGGGTTCTCATCTCAACTATTTCTCTCTTATATTCTTCATCGGTTGTCTGCTTCCATATGACATTTGTCTTGGCATCTTCCTTATTAACTTTGTGGTTGCCTCTTGAACTTCTGCTATGACTTTCAATAGTCATCTTCTTGAGTTATTTCACCCTCTATGAGTTGCACTAGCCTCTGCAGTAACAGTCCCTACTACTACAACTTACCTCACCAAAATTCCTCTCTGCTTGGTCTTTTGCCAAGCGCTAGTTCTCAATCTAGAACCCTCCTTGAGCACTCCTCTATGCTCCTTCTAGGATTACCCTCACAACTCATCTGCACTTGAGAACACTATTGTCCTCTTATATTTAAACCTCAGCTGAAATACTAGGTTCTAACCACACTTCTTCTTCCTCCTAGAAAACCATTGCTAGCTTCCTTAATCATTGCCCTTAAAGGTTGTAATCTTCTTGCTGAGATGTTTTCAATCCTGCTCCTACCTCTATTAAACTCTTGTGCTCTTATTTTGAGTGTGAGCATTTACTTGCCAGTTCCATAATCCAAAATAAAACTGAAACAAAAAATTCTTACCTTATTTTCTGTGCTACTACTTCATTCATGTTGTTGTAGCTCTTATGTTTTTTCATAAGCCTTCAGTCCACAACCTTACCTCTTAAGGTTCACTCGATTAGAATCAATGAGAAATATTTCTCAACTTTGCTTAGTTCAAAGTCCTTCATAGCGCCTCTCAGATCTTGTTGCTCTGATACCAATTGAAGCAACCATAACTGAAAATTACACAAATACTCGTGGATTGGTGGGTTAGGACCCACATATATTCATTTTTCTTTACACGGTAGAATAAACATATATCGGGTTATTACATGCATATGCGAAAGCGATCAACAATGAGTTTTATTATAACATATACAACCCAAGATACAACCATACACACGGGACCAGAGCTCTTGGGTCCCACATCCCGATAAAAAATCACAACGCATCACAACACTCGTCCGCAACTTTCAATTCTTTACAAATGCACTAACCCATAAAAATTGCGATGTGCGCAGTTGCGTCAAGCCGAAACGTGGTTGTTCCTTGTCGCATTGCATCCTTCCTTCTCCCCGCATCGCATCGCAACCTGTTTAACTTTTCGTGCTAATCGTTAACATTATCCACTATAATCTGTGAAATGTGAAGTCGTCGTCCAACATTCATCATTGATCTGCCACATGATCCAACAGCCCGCACAGCTTCCCCTTCATGCCACTTCGCATCGCGAGTTAAAAAAATTAACTTGTGAAATCCTTGACTCTTAAACAATCCAATCGCTGACACAAAACTGCACCGTGTCGACTCGAATCCACTTCAATTCTGCGATTTAATCGCAACCATTCATTCAACTTTTTTGGTTCGTCTTCGCCTCTTCTGTCCCCTCTGATCTCCATATTCGATCCTTAAACTTTTGAATCTGCGATTCAATCCACGCCATCGATTCCTCTCTCAGAATTCTTCTGAGTAATTCTGTCCTCAATCGATTTCTCCTCTTTCGGCCTCACTACTCCGCATTACTGATTCCTCCACATAATCCTCTATTATCCTTCTGATTCTATTTGCATTTCTTCAATGATGTCTCTCCATAACTTTTCTATACGAATTTCCCGGAAACTTCATCTTCTCACTCAGCCTTGCGGCACTTGCAATCTAATTAGAGTTCTTCGTCTCTCATCCCTTAGTCTCTGCCCAAACTTTGCTTGTGCGAATTTCACATGGACTTCTTCCTCACACTCAATATGTCTATGATCCAGGTGGATATTGGTGGCCAACTGCCTATTCCACTTGGGGCCCCACCATTGTCTCTTTCAGCTTTTCAGTTTCAGCACAACTTACTATTTTTAGCAGTTTTTCAGGTCCTAAACTTCCAAAGCCGTTTTGAGGTCCTAAATGACGTTTTTTGGGCATCGCGCCTCCGACTAATATGACTTTATTCTGGAATCAATATTCGTAATGATCAGGTGTAGTCCTCAAATATATCTTTCTAACGATGTATCATGTGCATCAAACAGATATAGTATGCCAAAGTTACAACCCCAGGAAGTTGAAACACCAAATTACCCAAACGGGGCCCATAGTTTTGGCACTTCATCTCCTAGGGTTAGGTTTTTGGATGTTTAGGGTTTTACATTGTTTCTCTATAATAAATAGGCCCTTGAGCCTCATTGTAAAATAGTTTAGAGGCCTATAGCCGCCACATCTCTTCTCAGAGATAAGCTACCAGTGCCCTAGCTAGTTTATTTCCATTATGTCTGTAAGAAAATTTTAGTTCTTTGATATTAATTAAATGAAGTGTTATTTCCACTGCATCTTTGTATTTATGTTTATATGTGTATCTATTGTGTTCCTGCATAAATCTGGATCAGTGGTATCAGAGCGGTCTGCTTTTTCTTGATCCTTCTTTTCATGTCCCCAATGAGGTCGGTGTATAAGGAGATAGGGCTCGATCTGGTTGAACCTTTGCAAGATTAGCCTCGCAAAACTCGATGGTCACCCAAGGGGGACGAAAAGAAAGATGTGGGAGCAGGATATCCTATCAAAATATTGCTCGAGGAGGCCCTTGAAAAACAAAGGAACGCTGCGATGGATAACTTTGCCTAGATCCTTCAATGACTGCCCACCGGCGGTGCATCTGCATCCAACAACCACTTTGGAGGTGCGACTCCCTTTAAGGTACAAGTAAAATTTGACATTCCCATATTTGAAGGTCAAAAATATGCAGATGTCATAGATAGATGGTTCAATCTATTAGAAGGATATTTCTTGGTTCATGACTTTTCTGCCTGGGAGAAGATTATTTTTGCACTCCTCAAAGCTACCCCCCATGTCAAGGATTGGTGGGAAAATTATTGTGAGAAAAAGGACGAGACAGAACTCTCTCTGTTCTTAGTTGTACCCACTTGGAATTATTTCTGAGACGTCATCAAGGAACAATACTATCCCATAGGGAGCTACGAGGACAAGCACATATAATGGACCACGCTATGGCAACAAAGGGATCAAGATGTGCATGAGCTAATGAATCTGTTCCATACCTTGCGCACAAAGTTGGGTATCAAAGATTCGGAGAAACATTTGGTGCTAAAGTATCACAGTTGTCTGCGCATATACATTTAGGAGGAAATGGAGTTCCTCGACATCTTCTTTCTTGGTACGGCATACCGGTATGCTGTCAAGATTGAGCAGAAATTCAAACAGAAGAAGCGAGACTTTGGATATGCGAATCAAAATCAAGGGAAAGGTGCCCCCAAACCACAGAACAAAGGAAAAAGCCAAAGCATGGTGACCCAAGGAAACCTGAAAAAGCCACAAGAAAGAATAGCATTGTGAAGCCAAGGAAGGACACGAGAAAGTGGTGTGAGTTCCATAAGAGCTCTACTCACAACACAAGTGAGTGTCGGGCCAAGCAGTCATTGGTGGCTGAGATGAGGGCTTCTGAATCATATGCATACTCCGACTCTGAATTAGAACCTGACAAGGGGAGTGATAAAGGGAAACTGATTATTGATGCGGAGCCCAACGCCATTGTTTCCACTGTGAAGATTTAGAAGGAGGAACTGGAAGATCCAGAGGAGGAGGAGCGTATATTCCACTCCCAGATGTGGGTAAAGGGTTCCTCGTTACAGTTCATTGTCGGAAATTGGAGCAAAAGAACCTCATTTAAGCAGACGTCGTGAAGTGGTTGGGCTCACCGACCACAACACACCCACATCCATACACCATCAGGTGGCTTCACCAAGGATGGGATCTCCGCATTAGCCAATAGTGTCACCTTCCCTATAGCATCAAGCCCTTCACGGATGAGGTATTATGTGACATTGCTCCTCTTGATGTTTCTGATGTTTTATTAGGCCAACCATACTTGTGTAAAAGACATGTTGTGTATGAGTCACGGCCTCATGTTGTTATTGTTACTTTGGGAAATAAGTTGTACAGGATACTAGAGGTACCACCGCCTGCCGCTATCTATTTGGTTACTGCAAAACAATGCAGTAAGCTCATTTCCCAAACCAGGAAATTTGTTTTTCTGATGATCCGACCCCAGGGAAAGAAAAATACTGTGGCCACGACCTCCAGACAAGGCTCTGATGTACGATAACAACAAATGGACAAGATTGTGGAGGAGTACGAGGACATATTCACCTCACCCACGGGGGTTCCTCTACACTGTCAGGTCAAGCACCCCATTAATATAACCCCAGGTGCGCCGCTACCTAATGGACCAATCTATCAGCACTCTATTCTGGAGAACGATGAAATCAAGAGGCAGACTCAGGAGTTGCTGCAGAAAGGTCACATCCGACAAGTCCTCCAAACACTGCGGTAATACAATTTGTGTGCCAATTTGGAGAGTGCAATTTTTGGATGACCCAAGTTCAATATTTGGGATACATTATTGATGAAATGGGGGTGCATGTGGATCCAACCAAGATCCAAGTCATTCAGGATTGGTCAGCCCCAACCACTCTAACATAGCTTTGCAGCTTTATGGGTCTTTCTAATTTCTACCACAGGTTTGTGTTGGGATTCTCTCATATCACTTGGCCCTTGAGTCAAGTCATGGAGGAGTGAAAGAAAAATTATTTTGGTCGAAAACTCAACAGAAGGCATTCACAGATTTGAAACATTGCCTCTATTCTGCCCCAGTGTTCACATTACCAGACTTGCAACAACCATTTGAGATCGAGACAGATGCCTCTGACTATGCTATTGGGACAGTTCTTACTCAATAGGGACATCCAGTGGCATATCACAATGAGACATTTTCCGACACAGTTCGAAATTATCCCACTTATGACAAAGAAATGTATTCCATTGTGCAGGCTTGTCGACAATGGAAGCATTACATTTTGGGGAAGGAAACGATCATCCACACAGACCACAAACCCCTGCAGTTCATACAGACACAAGGGAACTTGCTGAACGATCACCATCAGAAGTGGTCCACATATCTACAATAGTTTCATTTGAACATCAAGTACAAGAACGGTAGCACCAATAATGTTGTAGACTGCTTCAACTGACCACCGATCATGGCGCTAACCACCATTCTCAACTCTTGTGGGCACAAGACTTCTGATTGGTTGCTTCTCTATAAAAGAGATCCAGAATTAGGCCACACATACAAGGCACTCTTGGGGGGTACACAAGTTCCAAATTTTCACCTCCAAGATGCACTGTTATGTCACCTGGGACACCTTGTGTTCTTTCAAGCGAGCGTGCCAAGATGATATGGGAAGCACACTATAGTCAAGTCGTTGGGCATTTCGAGGTTGAGAAAATAGTGGTAGTACTGCAGAAGTATTTCTATTGGTCGAACCTTCAACAGGATGTCGGGAAGTACATCAAATCCTGCACTGCTTGTGCCATTGCCAAACCGACCATCAATAAGCAAGGCCTCTATACTTTGCTACCTACCCCTAGTCAACCTTGGGAATCCATCTCCATGGATTACATGTTGGGCCTTCCTTCTACTAAGCATGGAAATGATTGTGTTTTCGTGGTCATCGACATATTCTCGAAGATGACCATTATGGTGGCCTGCAAGAAGAATATCACAACAGAAGCCACTGCTAAACTCTTCTTTGAATGAGTGTGGGTGCACTTTGGGATCCCACGGTCTATCATATCAGATCGGGACAACAAGTTCCTCAGCACATTTGGTCAAGCCTCTGGTCAATGCTGGACACCAAGCTGACCAAGTCCACATCTTTCCATCCCCAGACTGATGGCCAAACAAAGGTCGTCAATAGGATGACTGTACACATTCTATGCATGTACAATTCAAAGAATCCACACACATGGGATGAGAGCCTCCCCTATGTACAACACATTTATAACTATGCTCTCCATGGCTCAATCGGTCACAGTCCCTTTCAGGTGGGCTTGGGATTCCAGCCGCTATGTTCCATTGACATAGCCATGCCATTTGTGGCTACTTAGGCCAATTTAGCTCATGTAAAGTCTGAAGCTGACAAAGTGAACATCTTCATCGAGCGCAGTCAGCACATCTGCCAATAGGTTCATGACATATTTGGCAGAGCCAATGCTAAGTACAAGTAACGACATGATCAACATCGGGTGCCACACAACTTCCAAGTGGGCGACAAAGTGTGGCTACATTTGCAGAAGGAGCGCCTCATTGGACCCCACCACAAGATTTTCCCGCTCCGATATGGGTCGTACACCATCACCAAGGCTATAGGGAACAATGCCTTTCAGCTTAGTATTCCACCATTCCTTGGTCTACACCTAGTATTCAATGTGGACCGCCTTCGTCCCTACTTCCCACCTCTACTAGTCACCTCTGACATTGCAGAACAACTCACACCAACATAGTTAAACCCAGGCTGCATGGAACAGGCCACCACAGATTGTATCATGGACATGAAAATCAACAAAACTCGCTAACAGAAGATCCAACTATATCGGGTTGTCAAAGCTGACCAACTGCTGCACCAAGGCAAGTGGTTCACCAGGGACCAAGTTCAGCAAAAGCTTCCTCATCTCATGGAGGAACTCAACGCAATGGGGACCTTTTCTTCCTAAGGGGGGAGGAATAATCTAGGTGGATATTGGTGGCCACCTGCCTATTCCACTTAGGGCCCCACCATTATCTCTTTCAGTTTTTCATTTTCAGCACAACTAATTATTTTTAGTAGTTTTTCAGGTCCTAAACTTCCGGAGCCATTTTGAGGCCCTAAACGATGTTTTTTGGGCATCGAGGCTCCGATAAATATGAATTTGTTTCAAAATTGATATTTTCAATTAAAAAGTATAGTCCTCAGATAGATCTTTCTAACGATGTATCATGTGCATCAAACGGAGATAGTATGCCAAAGTTACGACCTCGGGAAGTTGAAACACCATTTTACCCAAACGAGGCCCAAAGTTTTGGCGCTTCATCTCCTAGGGTTAGGTTTTTAGATGTTTAGGGTTTTCAATTTTTTTCTATATAATAAATAGGCCCTCGAGCCTCATTGTAACATAGTTCAAAGGCCTATAGCTACCACATCTCTTCTCATAGATAAGCTACCAGTGCCCTAGCTAGTTTATTTCCATTCTGTCTGTAAGCAAATTTAAGTTCTTTGATATTATTGAAATGAAGTGTTATTTCCACTGCATCTTTGTATTTATGGTTATATGTGTATTTTGTTGTGTTCTCGCATAAATCCAGATTAGTCTAAGCATTAACATAAATACAATACGCATATATCATAATACATAAATGCAATCTTTTGATTTCAACAGGGAAATAAAATCCACGGGTTGAAACAGAGAGCCCGATCACAATCCAAAACACATGGAGTTTATTTATAAAGAAAAATACAAATAACCGAGCCTTGGGATGGTTGGTTTTTACATTTGTTCGTATTCTTTGTTAAACCCTCTCTCACACCTATTTCCCTCTTGTTCTCTCTTTCTCTCCATGGAAGGCAGAACCCCAAAATGGTGGATTTGGTTTTTTTTATGCCTTTCCCCAAAATCCCCATATGGTTGAGAAACTGTTATTCAGTTTCAGAACAGTTTATTCAACTATATGTCTAACTAATCCTAATCTAACTATTCCTTTAACCTAGAGATTACAATGGTTATGTTAGCCCAAACTAACTTTTAAACAAAATACTTTAAAATAAAGCCTTCAATTTATTAGGACTGCTAGTCCTCTTCCCAAGCCATAACATGTGACTAGCTTGTCACATTGTTGACTCTGCCTTAATGCGCCTGCATCAAAAATAGTCAACGAAAATGACACAATGACCTGCTTGAAACAGTAAAACCCTAGGATCATGAGCTTTGATACTAAATGTTATGATCGTTACACCTTAAGATTAAAAAAAACCAATAATTACAGTTCTCTTCAAGGGGAAAAAATCTCTTTACAAAGAATACAATGTGCAAGTCAATATTTTATGATCTTAAGACTAGGTCTCCTTAGTGTATATATAAGAGAAAAATGGTACAATTATAATTAAATGAGACCATGAGGGGTTCTAGTCTACATAACAATATAACAATAGAAACGTAATCACTTAATATATAGGGCTTAATAAGGGATTTTTGGGTTAACATGGAGCTTATATAACGCTTAATATGCTATGATTGAAAAAATATCGAGTGGCTTGTGGCATTTGGGTGTCTCACAACAGGTTATTGCTTGACAACGAGCACACAACTCCTTATTTGTTGGAAATTTGAGCTTTATCTTGGACGATTGCACAAACAAGCTCCAAAATTGCTTCAGCCATAAACAATTCTAAAGGCCTTATCCTTGATCAATCTTTTCCATGGGGATATTTCAACAGGATCAGTTAAGAGAAGGGCCAATGTTGTGGTCTCAGGGGTTTATTTTATACCTCTATGATAATCTTATCTTGCGGGTATGGAAAAAGACACAAAAGATATGGGAGGATTAAAAGCATTGTTTTCATTATTTAAAAATTTCAAAGCATGGAATGTCCATTGTCTACAAGGTTATTAGGGACTCCATCCTGGTTATAAATTGGATGCAAGGTAATTCACATATTCTAAATTTGAGTCTTGAGGTCGTAGCTCTACCACTAAAGGAGATTGTGACCTTCTTTCAAGTGATATCATTTATTCATACTTATAGAACACATAGTTCCTTGGAAAATTCATTATTGAAAGAGGTGCTCAATCTTCCTTAAGAATACAAGGATATTTTTCTCATTTCTAGATAAAGCATCATTTTCAATTAGTCTTCATTATTTTGATAATATAAGATAGTTAAATTTTTTGTTTATTTTAAAAAAACATATAGTAAAATTTTAATTTTGTTATATATATATATATATATATATATATATATATATATATATATATATATATATATATATATATATATATATATAAACAACCTACATTTAAAATATACTTTTCATCTCATAATGAAAAGAAAAATAATAAAATATATATTTTTATCTTATAAAAATATAATTATCTTTATTAAAGATATATATTTGAAACATCTTCCATTCATTTAACTTTATCACACTCAATAAAACTCATTAGAAAACCAAATTTTATGTGACTTTAAAAAAAAAACCTTGTTTTTATATACAATCTCAAACTCCATTCCAAATTAAAATAATAAGAATAATGATAATAAATTTCATAAAATTTTCATACATACTAACATTTTCAACTCTCAAGAGTATAAGTTTTTTTTATTAGTATAATGTCACATGCCTATTAGAATAATGTCGAGGTGGAGAAGATCCTGGTTTCCCTATCTTGACCATCACCTTTTGAATAATTCAAATGATTATGAAAAACTAGTCATTGGTGACATATAAATCCTTTTTAGACAAGTTAATTCATATGAAGAGAAACGGTCATGGGACGGCTTAATATAATACGTTATTATGGGGATTAATCCTTAATCAAAGTTATCTATTAATTTTAAATTTTAAAATTGGATTAGGGGAGGTTTAATAAATTTAACAATTAAATTAAATTTAAATAAATATAAATTTAAATGTTATATAATCATTTGAATATTATTTAATATAATTTAAGAGATGAAATTATCATAATAATAATTCAATTTTAAATATACGATCAAATTTAATATCAAAACATTACTTAAAACCTAGTCAAAGATGATGTGTAAATAATTATGAGATATACTATACTATGAGACCTTTTCAAAGGATAACGTTGCATGAGCTCTTACATTTTATTTATATTACTTAAAACCTAGTCAAAGATGATGTGTAAATAATTATGAGATATACTATATTATGAGACCTTTTCAAAGGATAACGTTGCATGAGCTCTTACATTTTATTTATATTACTTAAAACCTAGTCAAAGATGATGTGTAAATAATTATGAGATATACTATACTATGAGACCTTTTCAAAGGATAACGTTGCATGAGCTCTTACATTTTATTTATTTTTAACAAGTTTGGGTGGTCGGCGGTGACTTTATTATATTAATTTTTATTATAATATTACTTTATTATAATGGTATTATTGAGTGTGAGAAATGCGGCTTGTGTTTCTTTGAACTCTTGTAATCACTTTCATTATCGGAAACTAATTTGTCATCTATATCGTTATGAGATAAATGTGAATATATGAAAATATGATAATCCAAGTTGTCATCGATGGCAACAGGGTATTATCATGATGACAACGCTATGACTCTATGACTGATAAATTAAATAATGGAGAAGACAAATGAAGAAGAAGACAAGCAATGGAGAAGACATTTTGTCCTATACACTTTCTGCACACAAAAATTAAGGACAATCACAAAGAAAATTAAGGTTCTGTCATCTTGGAGGCAGCCTATTACAATGAGTCCTAGACCATCTGAAAGAGGAATTTTTCATCTTTCCAATGAGCCTTTACTTGCCCTGAAACTCCTAGCAGTTTGTGAAATATTGAATTTTTAAGTTTAAGATTTTTTTATTTTTTTTAATCTCGCCGACCTACACTCACAGTTTCATGTCGGCCTCCCTCCAAAGGACGTGACACTTCATTCCAGTCGAAAATCACTATAAATATATGACTGAAACTTCATTTTCAAACAATCAATCCAATGAAGAGATTGCAAAGATATAAAAAAGTTCACAACTCGTGAACTTAGAAGCACTGAGGAGGATTTTTCAAGAAATATTTGCTTGGGTTAAAATCTGAATTGATCATCTATACAATTCGGACTTATAGCTGTCTCAAACCTGTGATAAGAAGTATGCTTGGATCATTTGAGGACAAAGGTATAACCTACCACAGAACTCGTGATATTCACTTCAGACCTTTTATTATTGCAGCCTAGAACCTACCACAGAAGTCGGACTTGTTGAAGTTAAGGCTCAGCTCGGATAGGAGGTTTGTTAGCTCGGATTGGAGGACAGTTAGGATAATCAGCTCGGATCATTTGTCTCGGACCTGTGGTATCAACAGTTCGGACCTTCTACACTTGCAGTCATACAATAGTGCCTTGGATTGGGGCCAAGGTTGGAGCTCGGTTGCAGCCTTGGTTGGAGCTCGTGCCTGTGGAGTATTGTCTCATAATTGTTTTACCTTTCACCTGTCTATTGGGTGCCTCTTTGAAGCTCGAATAAGTGAAGACTTTAGAAGAACTGTGACCTATTATGATTCAGATCTGTGACTTGGCTTGAACCTGTGACAGTTTTTATAAAGCTCAGACCTGTGGTGACTTATAACCTCTGGACAGTAAAGAACTTATGAAGAATTGAAGGCTTGAACAATGATGAGTTGGAGACATGAAATATTGAATAATCTATGAGTTTGAACAGTAAAGCGAAAAAGTCTTGGACAGTGAAGACAACAATATTGATGGATTAATTGAAGGCCAGTGATGAAGACAAGTGGACAGTGAAGTCAGTGAATAATTGTGGAAGAAATAATACAGTGATGAATATGTCAAGAACATTCAAGTAAGCACTATTCACATTCTTTATTAAACCAAGCAAAGAAGGATTGGTGTCCTTGGAGTAGGAGCTCCTAAACACAAGGTTGGTGCCTTGAGCAGATAGGGTCAAAGCCCTAGATGTCGAAGCCTCATCAAAGTCCAAGTTGCTGCTTGGCAACAGGTTGGTGCCTGTTTCATTAAAAAGTTTGGTGCCCTCACTTATCTATTGTATACTATTATTAGAAAGGGAATTGAAATTCTTATTAATCCTTAATATTATCATTATACACCTCTTTGTCTTTATTTGTGAAGAATCTAACTAGCATTAATTAACAATTGAAAAGAAATACTTATTCACCCCCCTCTCAGTATTTCCAACAATTGGTATCAGAGCCAGCTTCTTCATTATTAGCCTAACAGCTGGGAGAACGATTCTTAGGCACAATGAAGAACATGGAAGCAACAGGGAAACTGCCTATCTTTGATGGAACAAACGTTATTTTTTGGAAAAAGAGGATGTCCTACTATCTAATGTCTCTTGGTCCTAAAGTATGGCACTCTGTTTTGGATGTGTACAAAGCTCTCGCCAGTCTTCTAACTGATCAAGATGAAAGAAGAGCCTACATTGCTAATGCCAAAGCTTTAAATTCCATCACTAGTGGAATTACCAATTCCGAATTTACGAAAGTCATGGATTGTGACTCGCCCAAAGAAGTATGGGATAAGTTGGTTTCTCTATATGATGGGGACTCCAAAGTTAAGAAGGCAAGGCTTCAAACCTATAGAAGACAATTCAAGAGTCTAAAAATGGATGAAGAAGAAGATATTGAATTATAATTCCTTCGAGTAGCTGAAGTAGTTAACTCTCTTAAAGGACTAGGAGAAAATATTGAAGAAAGCACCATTGTTCAAAAAATCCTAAGATCGCTTCCTGACATATTTGAATCCAAAGTAAGTGCCATAGAAGAAATGAAGGACCTAGATACTCTCAAGATGGATGAACTTCATGGAATTCTTATTGCGTATGAGATGAGGAAAGGGATCCCAAATTTCAAAGAAGCAGCTTTCAAAGCCTCAAGATCTACAAAAGAAGGAAAAGGATGGAATTGCAACAATGATGATTCTGATACTGAAAATGAGTTAGCTCAATTTGTATGAAGACTAAAAATGTGATCTAAGCTAAAAGGTAAGTACCCTCTTATTTGTTTCAATTGTGGAAGAATAGGTCATTATGCTGCAAAATGTCCTCATAAACATGATAGTGATGATGAAAAGGACTCTAAACGAATGATGTACAAAAAGAAAGGGTTTAATAAGAAGAACTTCTTCTCCAAACAAGATGAGTCTGATGAAGATGAATTTGTAGTCATACAAAAGAAATCAACTAGAAATGTGTGTCATTACAAAGAAAGTGATGATGAGGAAAGTAATTATGTTGGAAGCAAAGAAACGTTATTCATGGCATTTACAAATGATGATGACTCAAAATTAGAAGATGAAAGAAACATGGATAGTTTGCTAATGAGTGCCATTGAAGAAAATGAAAATCTATAAAAGAAGATAATTTCTCTCAAAATAGAAAGAGAGGAAGCAAAAACAAGGGAAGACTTCTTGAACATTAAGCTAAAAGAGAAGGATGATATCTGTGAAAAACGTGAAGCTGAAATAATATCTCTAAGAAAGGAATTAGAGCAAGTTAAAAGGAGTTGGAAAAGCTCTCTAGCTCTTGACAACATTCTTAATACTCAAAAACCTCAACATGACAAGTCTGGAATTGGTTTCAAAGGAGAATCATCAAGTACAAAGAATAATGCCAAAAGTTATGTTGATGTACTCTCTTGCCATCCAAAAGAAGAAAAGTCATCTCGTCAGGAGCAAAATCCCATCTCAAAACCAAGAATTGAAGAAAGAGCAACTCCAAGGAAGAATGTTGGTTCAAGCTATGGATACTACAATAGGTATCAAACTATTTTTCTTGGACATTGTTATAATTGTAAAAACTTTGGACATCAAGCTAAGCATTGCAAGGCTCATATGAATGAAGCACCAAGATTGAATGATCAAACAAACCAACTACGTGGTCATAAAGAGCAAGGACAAACCAAAACTTACAATTCCTTTGATCCTTTGGCTAAGTTTGATCCGTCTTGCTCATTATGTGATAATTATGATCATAATGAACAAAATTTCCCTCTCAAAAGGGAGAAAGCTAAAAACGTAAATCTCAAAACTGATAATGTGGCCTAGCTCTATGTGCTCATAGTGAAGAAAATCATTGGTTCATGGATAGTGGATGCTCAAGACATATGACAGGTGACCAAAAGAAGTTCATCTCATTAAACAAGAAAAATGGAAATGTATCCTTTGGAATTGGATCCGCTAAAATCACTGGAAAAGGAACTGCTACCCTTGTCAATGGACTAGGAAAGGATCAAAATACCTTACTGGTAGAAGGGCTCAAACACAATCTCTTAAGTGTTAGCCATATTTGTGACCAAGGACATAATGTTGTCTTTAGTACAAAAAATTGTGAAATAAGAAACTCATCCTCGGGAGAACTTGTGGCGAAAGGAGCAAGAACACCAGATAATGTTTATATTCTCAGTAGAATCCAAGAAGATAAATGTTACTTAAGTCAAACAAATGAAAGTTGGTTATGGCACAAGAAATTGGGGCATACAAGTTTTGATAACCTAGTCAACATCAGCAAAATTAATGCAATAAGGGATATTCCAAAAATGTACAAACCAAATCAAGTTGTATCTAGCACATGCCAACATGGAAAGCAAACCAGAACTAGCCACAAAACTAAGGAGTTCTCAACAACAAAACCTTTGGAAATCATTCATGCAGACTTGTGTGGGCCAACTAGAACTCCAGCTCTTCAAGGTGAAAGGAACTTTTCTCTATTTTTTGATGACTATACTATAATGATGTGGATATATTTCATAAAATATAAATCTGAAGCATTTGAATGTTTTAAGAATTTTAAGGCTATCATTGAGAATGAGAAAGATTCTACTATTAAATTTCTTAGAATGGATAGAGGAGGATAATTCACCTCAAAAGAGTTTGATGAATTCTGTAAAGAGGATGGGATCGAAAGAGAACTCTCTACTGCTATGACACCCCAGCAAAATGTAGTTGAAAGAAGGAACCGAACCATTCAAGAAATGGCAAGGAAAATGCTACTAGCAGCTGATTTGCAACCAAAATTTTGGAGAGAAGCAGTTGGCACTGTATTTTATACCTTAAATCAAACTCAACTAAGACCTAATAATGAAAATACTTCTTATGAATTGTGGAAAGGAAGACCTGCTTCAGTAAAATATTTCAGGGTTTTTGGAAGAAAATGTTTCATAAAAATAAATGATGACTCACAAGGTAAATTTGATTCTAGAGTTGACGAAGGGATATTTCTTGGATACTCCACTAGGAGAAAAGCCTACAAATGTTACAACAATCGTCTACGAAGAATAGTGGAAAGCATTGATGTGAAGATTGATAAAGGCCTTCCACAGAAAAAAGAATTGAAGATCATGAAGTTGAGCCTTTCTTTGAACAAAGCGAAGAAGAAGAACCTGAAAAAGAAGAGGAGAATGAAGAACCTCAAAGTGAATCTTCACAAACTCCCTCTAAGATCAAGTTTGTTCAAAGATATCATCTGGAAGAACATGTCATCGAAAATATAGACGAAGGAATCCAAACTCGAAGAAGGATGATAAGCACCCTAAGAAAAGATGATGTGGCTCTATTATCTTTAATAGAACCTGAAATTTTTTTTCAAGCAAGCAAAGATCCTTATTGGATAAAGGCCATGGAAGAAGAAATGTCTCAAATAAAAAAAAATGAGACTTGGGAACTGGTACCTCACCCAAAAGATAAAAATATAATTGGAACAAAATGGGTATTCAAAAACAAGATGAATGAAGATGGACAAATCATCAGAAATAAATCCAGACTTGTCTGCAAAGGATACTCGCAAATCAAAGGAATTTAATTCGAAGAAACCTTTGCACTAGTAGCTCGAATCGAGGCCATAAGAATGTTTTTAGCATTTAATTGCTCAAAAGGATTCAAGGTTTATCAAATGGATGTAAAATCAGCATTCATGAATGGAGATCTCAAGGAAGAAGTTTACATGGAGCAACCAGAAGCATTTGATCTTGCTGAAGGAAAATACTTTGTATGCAAACTAAAAAAGGCCTTGTATGGATTAAAACAAGCCCCTAGAGCATGGTATGCAAAGTTGGATCACTATTTACAACAAGAGGGTTTCAAAAAGGGAGTGGCGGGTAGCAATCTCTACATGAAGATGGACAAGGAAAAACTTCTGATCACTCTAGTTTAAATTGATGATCTAATATTTGCTAGCAATGATGAAGAAATGAGCCATGAATTTGCTTTAAATATGTCCAAAAAATTCGAGATGTCAATGATTGGTGAGTTTTCTTACTTTCTTGGGCTACAAATATCTCAAACCTCTGTAGGCATGTTTATATCTCAAGCAAAATATCTTAAAGACATGCTCAAAAGATATGGGATGGAAGACTGTGCACCTATGAGCACACTGATGACCACAAATTGTAAATTAAGCAAAGATGATGATACCCCTCTCATAGATGCAACTCTTTACAGGTCAATAATTGGAGCTCTCCTATACTTAACTGCTACAAGACCAGATATTATGCAAGCAGTAGGAATGGTAGCAAGATTTCAGTCAAGTCCTAAATAATCCCATCTAGCAGTTGTGAAGAGAATTCTCAGATATTTGAAAGGAAATATTGATTTCATTCTTTGGTATCCTAAGAGTTCAACTCTCATTGTGACAACTTACTCTGATGTTGATTAGGCCAAAAGCATGGATGATCGAAAAAGTACCAGTGGAAATGTATTCTTTACGGGAGATTGTCTTGTACCTTGGCTCAGAAAAAAGCAATCATCTATATCCCTTTCTATAGCTAAAGCCGAATATATAGCTTCTGCTGATTGTTGTACACAAATTCTATGGATGAAGGAAGCCTTGAAGGATGTCAACATAGAAACTAAGCAACCAACTACTATTTTTTGTGACAATACTAGCTCCATCAGTCTTTCAAAGAATCAAGTGATGCACTCAAGGACCAAACATATTCCAATCAAATACCACTTTCTCCATGACCAAGTTGCTGAACATAATATCAGGTTGGAATACGTCAATACAAAAGAGAAAATTGCGGATATCTTTACAAAACCCCTTCACGAGAAGCATTTGAGTATCTTTGCCAAAAGATGGGGGTCATTCCTCTTACCAAGCAGCATGTCACGGGTACAGTATGTTAGGAGGAGCAGCATGCCAGGGGGAGCACTTTGGCACCCCATTGCCATTGATATCAAAGGGGGAGAGAAGAAAAATATTGTCATCCAATGACAAAGGGGGAGATTGATAATCCAAGTTGTCATTGATGGAAACAGGCTACTATCATGATGACAATGCTATGACCCTATGACTAATAAGCCAAACAATGGGGAAGATAAATGAAGAAGAAGCTAAGAAATGGAGAAGGCATTCTATCCTATACACTTTCTGCACACAAAATTAAGGATAGTCGCAAAGAAAATTAAGGTTCTATCATCTTGGAGGCAGCTTATCACAATGAGTCATAGACCATCTGAAAGAGGAATTTTTCCTCTTTCCAATGAGCCTTTACTTGCCCTGAAACTCCCAGCAATTTGTGAGATATTGAATTTTTAAGTTTAAGAAAATATATATTTTTTTATCTAGCCGACCTACACTCACAGTTTCATGTCGGCCTCCCTCCAAAGGAAGTGACACTTCATTCCAGTCGAAAATCACTATAAATATATGACTGAAACTTCATTTTCAAACAATCAATCTGGTGAAGAGATGGCAAAGATATAAAAAAGTTGACAACTCGTGAACTTAGAAGCACCGAGGAGGATTTTTTAAGAAATATTTGCTTGGGTTAAAATTTGAATTGATCATTTATAAAGCTTGGACTTGTAGTTGTCTCAGACCTGTGATAAGAAGTATGCTTGGATCATTTGAGGACAAAGGTATAACCTACCACAGAACTTGTGATATTCACTTCAGACCTTTTATTATTGCAGCCTAGAACCTACCACAGAAGTCGGACTTGCTGAAGTTAAGGCTCAGCTCGGTTTGGAGATCAGTTAGCTTGGATTAGAGGACAGTTATGACAGTTAGCTCAGATCATTTGTCTCGGACCAGTGGTATCAACATTTCAGACCTTCTACACCTACGGTCATACAACAGTGCCTTGGATTGGGGCCAAGGTTGGAGCTCGGTTGCAGCCTTGGTTGGAGCTCGTGCATGTGAAGTATTGCCTCAGAATTGTTTTACCTTTCACCTGTCTATTGGGTGCCTCTTTGAAGCTTGGATTAGTGAAGACTTTAGAAGAACTGTCACCTTTTATGATTTGGATCTTTGACTTGGCTTGAACTTGTGACAGTGTTTATAAAGTTCAAACCTGTGGTGACTTATAACCTCTAGACAGTAAAGAAATTACGAAGAATTGAAGGCTTGAACAGTGATGAGTTGGAGACATGAAATATTAAATAATCTATGAGTTTGAACAGTGAAGTGGAAAAGTCTTGGACAGTGAAGACAACAGTACTGATGGATTAATTGAAGGCCAGTGATGAAGACAAGTGGACAGTGAAGTCAGTGAAGAATTTTGGAAGAAATAATACAGTGATGAATATGTCAAGAACATTCAAGTAAGCACTATTCACATTCTCTATTAAACTAAGCAAAGAAGAATTGGTGTCCTTGGAGTAGGAGCTCCTAAACACAAGGTTAGTGCCTTGAGCAGATAGGGTCAAAGCCCTAGAGGTCGGAGCCTCATCAAAGTCCAAGCTGGTGCTTGGCAACAGGTTGGTGTCGGTTTCATTAAAAGAGCTGGTGTCCTCACTTATCTATTGTATACTATTATTAGAAAGGGAATTGAAATTCTTATTAATCCTTAATATTATCATTATACACCTCTCTGTCTTTAATTGTGAAGAATCCAACTGGCATTAATTAACCATTGAAAAGAAATACTGATTCACTCCTCTCTCAGTATTTCCAACAAAATAATGATATATAAATTATGGGAAGTTTATGATGAATTGCGCAATCAAGGAAGGTTGAATTTCTTATTTAATAGGAGTTTAATTTTCTAGGGATTGAGTATGCAGGGTAGGCTGATAATTAGCTTTGTGTTTGTCTAATTTTTCCTAGATCAGTGTGAAGCAATGGATAGAGTGTATGAGGTTGTGGTGATCACAAATACATTGTATTGTTTCATGATTCCTTGGTTGATTATATAATAAATATGGAGGGGTTTTGAGCAATTGCTTTCACCAGGAATATCTGGTGTTGTGTATTGATTTACTTCTTTCTCTTACTTGCATGTGATTGAGCAATTGTGATTTATATTCCGCAGATTTAGTAGAAGAATACTGTAAATAATCCGGATTCTGCAATCAACAATAACCACAGAAGCTTAAAAACCATAATCTAATTATCTATAAGAAAAAGAACAAAATTTCCAATTTCTAAAGTGCCAAAATTATGTAAATATCTATTTAATTAAATATATTTTACCATACTCATTAGAAAGACAAAAATAATTAGAAATCCAGATTTCTTTTAACTACAAATGTTGTCTTTATATAAAAACAATACCAATATTAAAATAGAAAAAACAAAAAATATATGATAACTTCAAAAACCACTCTCATAAATACCCAAGAACATTTTCATCAATCAATATGAAATTTTAATGTCAAATATCAAATTACACAACTTTATTACAGTTTCACAAAAAGTATTTGTGAAATGAATTTGAAAAACCTTAATTAAAATGGGCACAATCTACCATAAAGATAAGGGTGGACATATATTGTCTCCCTGCACTTTCACGTGATCATGTGAAAATTTCTTATTAAGATCTTATTTAAGCCTCAGCAAACTTGAAATATGAAATCACTACGAAACTCTGAAATCCAGAGAACATGAAACTATGAATTGAAGGCAGTGCAATCCACCCTTATTTGGCCTTCGCTGCCCGTCTTAACTCCTATTCGACCCATACCCGTTATGGCACTAACAAAAGCACTTTGAAAGGAATCCGTGCTCGCTGCAAAAATATTCACAGTACTTGAAGAACGAGAATCAGTGAACAAGATTTCATCTGAAGTGAACAGCCCTTCAAAAGATTGCAGATTTGCGTAGTAAAGATTATCAAACTGTGTGGGCGTTTGTGGATCCATGTTTACGAAGATGCTAGGATTTGCGTTCACGGGACATTCCTGTTGCAGTTGCGTGGCATAAGAAGCAGCCAGAGTGGGATCAACTTGATTTGAGGATGAAAAGTTGTATAGTCTGTTTGAAAATCCGCTGCAGTGACTAACTCCAATAGTATGAGCCCCTTCACATGAGACGAAACAAAACAATTGTTAAGAACTTGCTCAAGTTACTTCAATAGACAATCACAAAGTTAGTTAAATAGACAATCACAATTTATAGAAATGTTCAATTCTTGGTGGGTTATACAAACAAACAAACAAAAGTTAAATAATTTAGGAAAGCAATTATTAATTAAATTTTTAAATAAGTTTTGGAACTAATTAGTATAGTTCGCTAGTGTAGTTCATCATCAAAACTAAATAAAAAATCAAATCAAAACTTACTTATATTATACTTGCATATTAAACAATTCTTACAAATTCTGAATTCTGATATACTGGAAAAGGAAATCTGAGAAACAATTCACTTCTCTCCTAAAAATTTGAGCATGCTCACTGAAAACTACATGCCCATGAAACTATAACATACTTATAAATCAAAATTTAACTGTTACCTGAAAGAGCAATCATGTCTATTTGTGAGAGGCCCTTTAACGAAAAGAGAGCATTCAATTGGTCCAAATCGAAGGTGGGTGGAGGTATATTGGCCGCCACTTCAGAGGCTAGAGATATTATTCCATCTCTGCGGCCCAACTCTACGCTATACGAAGGACCTCCTGTCTGCAAAATATGGTCTATTAAATCAAGTTTTCGTTGAATCTCATGTTAATTTGCAATGATTACGAGTGAGTTTTTAAAAAAAATTATAAATATTTTTGTAAGTTTGGTAGGACTACATTTTTACATTTTTATCAACATGTCTAGACCCGATCCGGGAAGGGAATTGAACCTGTGATGAGTGCCACAATAGTCCGTCTCATCACGGTTTGACCAAGACCCCACAAACAATATACATATCACATTAAAATAAATTTAATAATAATAATTTATATTCACAAAATATAAATATGAATATATAAGAGATTTATATTTGAAAACATAATTAATAAACATATAAAAACTTTATAAACATATATATGTGTGCGTGCACCCATGCCTACATGCCTATAGGCTATAGTCTATGTGTTCTAAGCCTATAAGCTATAGTCTATCTGTTCTATGTTTTGGAAAGTTCCCACCATCTTTTCTAGTTTACTTTGTTAGAATTTTGTATAGTTTCATGAAATCATGAGTTTTGAGTTGTGAACTCTTCACAAAAATGTCACATGGTTTTTTTAGGCTTTGAATCCATACATATAGTCAAACACTCATTTTAAGCAACAATAATTAAGATATGGTCCAAAATTTTTTTACCATATTCCTCATATTTCTGCCAATCATATTCATAACTATTATATTTCAAAATTTCATATTAATTAATTAGCATATAAAAATTTAATATTTACAACTATTTTTTCCTAAATTTTTATCTATAAAAATAAAAAGGAAGCTAAAAGAAAGCTAAGACACTATAAGGAGGTGATCAACCCCACCCTAGATAACTAAGAAAAAAATGAGCATTGTTAGGATAAAAACTAATTCTCATGAGCTTCGGAGACAAACCAAGCAAGCGAAGCTGTGATCTATTCCCAAGGGGGGTGGTCTATTAATCCCAAAACTCCCTAGAAGGATAGAATTTATTCCCAAGACTCCCTAGAACCATAGAATCTGTCAAAGATTTGTGATACTAGGCCGGTGGAAGATGAAAAGCACTTTGTTTTAAACTTTGGGGCTCTTACTCACATCGGCTCTCAATTCTGTAAAATCTGTCAGGCTTTCAATCTTCTACACTATTAAGCTAGTGCCACCAATCTTCTAGACTATTAAGCCAGTGCCACCCTTCCAATCTTCTGGACTATTAAGCCAGCTCATCTATAGCTATCTTGGAGGGCTTCTTTCCCTTCTCTTTGATCATAGAAACAAAATTTTGAAGAATCCCATTTAAATTAGGCAACATTGGTCTTAGTGGAAAATAATCATTATCGTTGAACTTAATTTAAAAACAGATTTTGACAATATTTAATTATATATTTTAGTATTTACATTGATCTCTACTTAATGAGTTGTCATGACATCTTGACTTGACTATATTAAATCGTAACTATTTGAAAAAAAAAAAAAATATGTGATTTTTAAGACTTAATAATATAGATCACAAAAACCTAAATTATTGACTTAAGAAAACATTCTCCAAAACTAGAATTAACCTACAAATAGCTGATATTAAACATACCAGCCCAACAACATCTCTAGTAGCCAATGCTAAAATATCAGCACAAGAGACCAGGTTGGGACAGGCTGCCTCCACAGCCGCCTTTGCGGCGACAACAGTGTTAAATCCAGCCGGGTTTAGCGTCAAGTTCTCCGTGGCATCTTTCTCAGCTGTGTTGGTCGAAGTACTGTCGATGAGGACCGATCCATCACATCCCTGCAAATATGACAACAAAATCATAAAATTAAATAATTCCCAAGGAAGCATTGCACGTATATTGTTTATATGAACTCCATTTTTGTTTACCTCAACAAAGCAATCATGAAAGAAGAGCCTCAGAGTTGCAGGGCCTGTAGCAAGATTCGACTGAAATTGAGCTGTGACTGTTTGCGTAACTATGGTTTCCAGAGTTGGGCACGTCTGAGCGTAGAAAGTCTCGCTGAGTTGAGCTCTGGCAGGCCCAAAATAAAGACCCATCAGTAGTGATATAACACTGAAAGCACAATGCATCTCTGCCCTCATATTTCGTGAGGCCATTATCAATGCTAATGCCAGTCAGGTCTCGACTCTTCAGAGCTCTCAAATTTATAGCAGGAAATAGACCTGTGAAGGAAGGAAAATGTCAGAGATGAAACTGCTATCGATTTCCCTATCTTGATCGTCACCCCAAAAAAAGTTGAATAATTCAAATGATTATAATAAAGCGTTTTAAATGGCATGTTCTCTTGTTATTAATAATAATAAATTTAGATTGTTTTTTATATATAATTTTTTTGGGCTGATTTAATGGGGTAAGAAAATGTGTTTTGTGGTAAGATGCCATCTTTGTATGGATGAGTTTTTATTTTTGTTTAAGTAGAATTGGTAATTTTAATTTTAAAAGATTTAATGTTATTGTTTTTATTGTCTAATTCTAAGTCTAGAAGGCATACATACTCTACTTTTTCTGGTTTTGAATGTGTGACTTTTTAGGAGGAAATACATGCTCTTAACCATTAGGCCTACTGAAGCTGTATTAAAGTATACCGTAGTCTAAAGAGCCCGCGTTTTGACCCAAAATCCGGGAACGATTTTCAGAAAATCCGGCAAAGATTTGCCCAGAAACTTGTTTTAAGTTGTTAAACATTTGTATTTTGAGTGCCTCAGGGGTTTTTGATAGTGCTGAATCCATTTCCACTATCAAAAATGGATTCCAAGCACTGCAACTACCTGATTTTTGCAAATTTAGTTGACCGGATTCCGGCGGATTTCTGCCGTCCGGGCCAAAACGCGGGCTCGGTAGACAACTCCTTAAAGTATTATATTGTTACATTATATCTAATTTTAAGGTCGGGGCCAAACCAAACACCAAATTGGTGTATAAGACCCCCTTGTTTGTGGGACAAGGGACCCACCTCCACTGTGACTTCTTAGGAGGAAACACATGCTCTTAGGCCCACTCAAGTTGTATAGATCAATACAATTATTCATAAATGTCACTAATATATGCTAAGTCTACAAAGGCATACATACTCTACCCCCTCTGGTTTTGAACCTATGACCTCTTAGGAGGAAACACATGCTCTTAACCATTAGGCCCACTCAAGCTGTATAAATCAATACAATTATTCATAAATGTCACTAATATATATACAATTATTCATAAATGTAACTAATATATATATAGGTTACAACATGTTTCTAAATACTTAAACTTGTCACACCAGATACAATTATTTATAAAATATGTCACTAACATGTAAGTTATAACATGTCTCTAAACATTACTAGGATTTCGTCAACCTTGTTTTGAGGATAAACCACATTAGAAACACTTAAACTTGTCACACCATATACAATTATTTATAAAATATGTCATTAACATGTAAATTATAACATGCTTTTAAACATTATCAAATTTGGTCGATTTTGTCCAAATGAATCACATTAGATGGTTCGAAAGTCAACCAAATCCAAATAATGTGATTAATCGGAAAGACATTTCTCTAAATTATGGATCACAAAAATCTTAAATCTAACATGTCTCTAAATATTTGTACTCGCATAACTCCTAAACAAATAATTCACCAAATCACTCAAACTAAAATAAATTTTAGACAATCAATTTATCTTAAATTTAAAAATTTCAAATTCTATATACTTCACAAAACCTTCTGATTATTAAATTTTTGACAATCAATTTTTCTTAAATTTAAAAATTTCAAATTCTATATACTTCACAAAACCTTCTAATTATTAAAATAAAAATAAAAGAAAAGAAATCAGAGGTGAAAAAAGATTCAAATCCATTGGAAATCCAGTGACAGCGGATTTCGAAACGGTCATCCATATCATAACAAACATTAATAAAACGTTGCATTAAATTTTCTTCTGACCCGAAGTTCGGGTGGTCACCGGTGACTTTATTAAATTAGAGTTTATATTATTATCATAATATATTTTGTGGGAGAAACTGGGGAGGCTTTTATTTCATTGTACAAGTGCAATAAATGGTCACAACCCATCCTATAGAATAGTCTTTGCCAATCACTTTCAATATTGCTCACTATTTTTTCATCTTAATTATCAGAAAAAATATGTCATCTATGTTAATAGAATAATATGGAAATTTTTCTTTTCAATTATTTTTAACATAAAATATTGTATTAATGTTTATTTAAATTAAATTTTTTATTGTATTAATATTTTTAATTTTTTTTGGTTTTTGTTTTTGTTTTGAATTAAGTTAATGCATTTGATTTTGATATCTTGTTTGGGTGAAGATGTCAAATTAAATGTTAAAGTGAAATCAAATTTAGAAAGTTGTGTATAATTGAATATATTATTATTATAAAAGTTGAATATGGTATCTTGTTTGGGTGGAGATGTTTTTAATTGAATGTTAAAGTGAAATCAAATTTAGAAAGTTGTGTATTATTGAATGATTATTATTATAAAATTTAAATATATTATTATTATAAATTTGAATATGATGTATAAAAAAATTTAAATATTTGTTTTTAAATTATTGAGATTCTTTTTACATGTTAAGAAAAAATGGTTTTATTCACAATAATGATTTATTAAGACATTGTTTAAAAAAAAGTGTGTTAACCATTACAAATCCATTTTGAAATTATTATAAAAAATGTTTAAATATATGTAATTTTCTACTCTAAATTTTATGATTTTTTAATTAATTTGTTACTAAAAGATGAAGCCTATTTAATTGATGACATCGGTTGGATATTCA
This sequence comes from Pinus albicaulis, assembly GCA_034641835.2. Classification (NCBI taxonomy): domain Eukaryota; kingdom Viridiplantae; phylum Streptophyta; class Pinopsida; order Pinales; family Pinaceae; genus Pinus; species Pinus albicaulis. Next base: position 1,681,128,667 of record CM076579.1, on the reverse strand, counting down.
CATGAGAGCATGTGAACCTGCATTGAATTTAAATGAGCTAACAACAATATTGATGAAGATGGTTAGCCAAAAGCCATCTAGATTGGATGGGTTTTCATATTAATTCTATCAAAGCTATTGATGAATATGGTTAACCAAAATCCATTTAGATTGGATGGGTTTTCATATTAGTTCTATCAAAGCAATTATTTATGAATTTGTTGGTTTAGGTTAGATTGTATCAGAGAAGCAACATTTAAGAATATTATTAATCAAGATTTTATTAAATTCACTTTGAAACCTAACGGACCTTGAGATCATCATAGATTAGATATTGATGTAGGAGCATCAAATTACCATGTTCCATATTGATCTCGCGGTCAAATGTCTTTTTGAAAGAGAAAGATAATTTTTGGTTCCAATAGTTAAGTTCCAGTTCCAATAGTTTGGTTCTTGTTCCTGTTCCAGTAATTAGTTTCCAGTTCCCAATTTCCTTATTCTTATCTGCAAAACTGTCGTGATGAGGAATGAGAATGTAGGTTTGACATATTGATGTGTCATCCTAACTACACCCAGATATTCTAAGATACTGTGTAACTAATGGTTAAAGAGATCAATTATAGCATGATATGCATGGATAGATCAAATGAGATCTGGTCAATTTAGTAAATTGACTATTCTGGCACGAAAGCTAATTTCAAATCCTATTTTTCAGGCGTGATAGACTAAGTTATTAGCATAGGTGTTGAGGATTGCAAATAGTCAGAGATTGTAATTTTGCTAAGAGATTTTAGCAGGGATTTGATTGTACTCTTTATTATTGAGTGTAAAAATAGGATAGGATCATTTTTTTTTCAGGAGATAGAGTAGCGTAGACAAAAAATAATGCAAAGAAAAAAAAAAGAGTTTTATATTAAAAAAAAAATAGGAGACTGATTGCTGAAGACACAGAGAATCTGAATACGCATAGGATGGAGTGTGATTGCTAATATGCTAGGTTTTGATTTTTTAATGTTAATTTGAAAACAGAGTTTATGCATGGATGGTATGTTCGAATCATTGTGTTTTGTTGTGTATGTAATGCTAGTATGAACTGTGTGAAGATTAGTAACAAAAAATGCGTTTTGGAGACTGTGTAAAGTAATTTTTTTTTCATTCTTCTTTCAAGAAAATTTGTAAATTACCTTTTTAAAAAGAAATTCTGTGACAAAACATGGTGATCCCAAGTAAATTTGATTCAGAACAGAGCTGCAAGAAGCAATAACTCCATTTTTTTTTAAATAATTCAGGCCATATTTTCCATCATTTGGTATCAGAGTGGACAGGAACTAAGTTGTGTTCTTGGAATTTCAATAAATATGCCACCCATGAGAGGAGGAGTTGGCATAGTTCGGGGAAGACCTACAACCAATGCAATTTTTCTTGAAGAAATTAGACATCTTCGCACAAGAATGGAAACAATGGAAACTTCTTAGAGGAGAGTTCCTGATGAGGGAGATGTTAGTGTTGATGAAGAATCTTCTGAGGAAGAAGAGGAGGAAGAAAGTGAAGCAGCCAAAGTTTTCAAGATAAAATAAAAACCGAGTGGAATACCAAAAGTGGAACTACCTCTGTATGAAGGAAACCTTAATGTGGAAGAGATGGTGGATTGGATTAGTTAATTAGATAAGTATTTTGACTATGAGGAGGTCGAAGAAAAAAAGAAGGTGAAATTTGCAACTACCAGATTGAAGGGCCATGCAGGTATCTGGTGGGATGAGCTACAAACATCTAGAGAGAGAAAGGGAAAGCCCAAGATTAAGCAGTGGGATAAAATGGTGAGCAAATTAAAAAGTAAGTTTATGCCTAAAGGTTACCAGTTGAACCCTTTCAGACAGTTACAAAACTTGAGCAGAAAGGAATGACTGTCAAAGAGTACACGGAGGAGTTTTACAAACTAAGCATTAGATCAGGAAATGCTAAAGATGACATAGAAAAGGTAGCCAGGTATATCAATGGCTTGAGTTACGAAATACAAGATGAAATCAGCCTGCTAAGTCTGAAGACAATTGAAGGTTCTTATCAAGCAGCTTTCAAGGCAGAGGATAAAATATTGAGAAAGAAAATTCAGAGAAACAGAGGTAAGAGTCCAGCAAGAGGAAGAGGAGCTTCTAGAAAAAGATTCCAAAATTCTCAGAGTGAAGAAGGAGGTTCAAGTAATCGACCACCACATAGGGGAGAATTTTGTAGAGGAAGATTTGTTTCCAGAGGTAGAGGTCGAGGAAGAGAAATTCAGTTTTAAATATGTGGAGAATTAGGACATGGATCATGGGATTTCCCTCAAAACAAAACAAAAAATCAAAGAAATCTGAATATAGCTGAGACAAAAGAATAAACCCCTCAAGTCATGGAGAAAGAAGATCCACTTGAGGCAAGAGAGTCTTTATTGTTAAAGAGGGTGTTTCTTAAGGCAGAAAAGGAAGCAAATGAACCAGCTCAAAGGAAAAGTATATTCAGGACTATGTGCAAGTCTAAAGAAAAATGTTGCAAGGTTTTGATTGATAGTGGGAGCACTGACAATATTGTCTCCATGGATATGGTAGAGAAATTGGGATTGACTATTATGGTACACCCTACTCCCTACAAAGTGTCCTGGTTACAAAAGGACATCAACTCTTAGTGACAGAATAATGCAAAGTGGAGATACATATTGGTACATATAAAGATGTGATATTGTGTGATGTGATGCTAATGGACATGTGTCATATATTGTTGGGAAGACCTTAGCAGTTTGATAGGAAATCCATTCATGATGGAAGAAGGAGCACATATACCTTAGAGAAGGATGGGAAGAAGCACACCTTGTTGCCTTTGAGTGATGAAGCAAACAAAGGAGCAGCTGGAAATAATGTTTTGATGATTAGTGGAAAGGAGTTGTTGCATGAAGTCAAAAAGGAGAAGGAAATGTATTTTGCTGTTGTGGGTAAACCCAAGGTAATTTTGACTTCTAATAATATAGATAATATACCTATGGAAATTAAAAGTCCGCTAAATGGTTATGTCAACATTATTGTTGATGAATTTCCAAATGCATTTCCACCAATTAGAAGTATCAGTCAACACATAGATTTAATACCTAGTGCAAGTTTACCAAACAAAGCAACATATAGGCTAACTCCCCAGGAACATGAAGAATTTGGAAGACGGGTGCTGGATTTGTTGGATAAAGGAATGATAAAGGAGAGCCTAAGTCTGTGTGCAATGCCAGCAGTGCTCAGCCCAAATAAAGGAGGTGAATGGTGCATGTGCACTGACTCCATAGCAACAAATAAGATCATTATCAGGTATAGATTTCCCTTACCCTATATGGATGATTTAATGGATTGTTTGAGTGGATCAAAGTATTTTTCTAAAATAGATTTGAAGAGTGGATACCATTAAAAAAGGATTAGAGAGGGGGATGAATGGAAGGCTGCATTCAAGACCAATAGTGGGTTGTATGAATGGTTAGTGATGCCTTTTGGACTCACTAATGCACCAAGTACATTTATGAGACTGATGCATGAGGTCTAAAATAATATGCTCGAAAATTTGTGATACTTTATCTTGATGATATTCTAATTTTCAGTCAGGGTAAGTGGTGAGCCCTGGTCTTGCACCAAGAGTACTGCAACTCCCAGGGGATACCCTACTTTACTTTATCAACCCAGGGTTCGTACAAACTTGGAGGTGATAGTGCTATATGCATAGCAAATGCATTCTACTCATGTCATCCTCTTCTGCTTTACGAAAGGGTGTTATTTCTTAAACTATTCTAAGAACTGGAAAGTAAATTGTTGGAAGGAAATGATAGAAAGGAAACTAACTTAATTTGCAGAAAGGAAATGATGGAAATGAAACTAATTTAATTTGTAGAACGGAAATGAGGAAAATGAAGCTAATTTAATGTGCAGAAAGGAATGGAAGAAAGGAAAAAAATTCTAAACCACACTTAACTTGTCCAATTGGCTAAACACACCCTACTTATATTATGTTCTATCTACCATGCTTCTATCCATGCAACTGTCCATGATCTAACTAAACTTGAGAAAGTGTTGCTTGCAGTTCGAAGAAAAGGGGGTTAAGGGTACTAAGGGAAGGCTAAACACATGAAACAAGGCTTAGAAGTGTGAAAGAAGGTTTATACTTTATTAAAACTTATAATATTTAAAAAATCCTTTGGAGTAGGAGGCTTTTAAAAGTGTGATGGAGGACTTGCGATGGGAGTACAGAAGTGTGATATGCGATATATGATATCGCTATCGCAAAATCGGAAGAGTAGCGGAAGTGTTGTTCGGGAGCGGGAACAAATTGCGAAATGTGATGGGATAAAGACTGTGAAATGCCAAACGTGACGGGATAAAGACTGCGAAAAGAGAAATGTGACCGGATGACATGGCGGTAGGGCCGTCGGCAGAGTATGACAGCAATATCGCAATCGGCGTTGGGAGTGTTGACATTCAACAAGAATATCCTAGTGAAAATTATGCACCTATGCTAGGATGGAGCCTGAGGCTATTTTTAGGTGGATGTCTATTGATAGACGCATGAGAAAATGATATTTATAGATGAGCTCTATTTATAGATGTATGTGCAAGTTCTATTTATAGATTGCATGTCTATTTATAGATGCATGTCGACTATTATTATCCCTTGATATTAGTTGGACAATAAACAATAATACATTCTCAATGAGCACTTGGAAATAGTTAACTGAAGTGGCAAATCAGTTAGCTATAGGAATTTCGAGTTGAGTGGTTGGTTGGTGGGACATGCAAGTGGGCTTAGTTGTAACTAAGTGATTCAAAGTTGTAACAGAGTTGGAAGGGTAGTTAGGAAAGTTGTAAAGTATTTTAACTCAGTTAAGTGAGTTAAACTCAATTGTGCTAGTTGTAACGGAAGATACAATAGTGAGAGATCAAATGAACTAATTATTAATTGATTCACAATTAGTGGCCTCACATGCAATTGAAGATTTACTACTATTAACTACATGCATGTCAGATCCAATGGAGACCCAGTTGAGATGTAGGTGAAAGGGACAGATTGGCTATCATTTGTGACATTATTGGTTGCACACATGCAACCACACACACACATTGGATGTGCCCATGAGGATTGCGCAGTCAAGGCAAGTAGGATTCCATTCATTCAGGGATTGCTATCAATTGGGATTGCGCAGTGGAGGCAGGTTGTCTAGAGACAATAAATTGGCTAAGGACCTTGCCAATTTTTGTATGACGGTGTGAGACAGTTAGCTATTTTACTAAGAGCTTTTGGATTGGATATTTTTATGTAATTGTTTCATGATCCATGATATAATACATAATAGAAGATAGTGGGGTTTTTTAGCTATATTCTTTCCTTGGGTAAATTATTTGTGTTATGTGTGATGATCTTTCTTCATGATATTGCTATTGGCGATTGTTTTTTAAATTTCCGCAAAGATAAGTAGAAGTGATTCTATATTTAAAAGTGGCATATAATTGTTAGATTAGGAGAATCCACGCAATACATATTTTGTATTAAATTTCTACATGGTATCAGAGCACAAGAGATTGCAATTTTGAAGCAGGAGCTGAGTTTGTTGGTGGAAAGAATTTGAATTTGTAGAAAGACTTTCTTGGTGCTAAAGTTGATTCAAGATCGAAATGGCTTTCAATGGCTTGCGGCTAGAGTATGCACTCGAGGGAATATCGAACTACATTTCTTGGAAGGATAGGATGGAGGCGGTGCTCAAAGATAATGGCTTGAAGGAATTCATTGACAATGATGTTCCTAAGCCTGCTTCGTCAGATTTTTCCAATCTTGATGCATGGCAAAAGAAAGTGGAAAATTCTAGGAGGATTCTGTTGGAAGGAGTACGAGACCACATTGTCTCAAGCCTTCATGAGAAAGCCAAACCATATGCTATGTGGAAGGCTTTAACAGATCTTTTCCAAAGCAACAACGACCATAGGAAATTGGCACTCAAATATAAACTCGGGAAGATCAAGACGGAAAAGGGCAACAACATTCCAAAGTATCTCACGAAGTTTTTCCAATGTGGGGATGAGCTGGGGAGTGTCGGAATAACTGTTGCTGATGATGATTTAGTAAGCTTGGCTCTCTCGGGACTTCCCAAGAGTTGGCACAGTTATGAAGACTCTATCAATGGATGGGAAATTTTTTTGGATTGGGAATGACTGTGGTCGGATCTGGTGCAAGAGGAGTTCAGGCGAAACACCAGAGATGGCTCTTCATCAAAGCATGATGATGAAGAGGATTGTGCTTTGGCTTCCAAGGAAAATAATGGGAAGGGGAACTTAAATTCCATTATAAATTTGAGTGTAAAGGCAAGAAGTTGGATATGTCCAAGGTGAAGTGTTTTCACTCTCACGAACATGGTGTTAGGAATATGTAATCAGCAAGATTGGCAAAGTCTGATCACAGAAACAACATCGTTTCAACCAAATTTGGGATTCTAGGATCTAGCCCTCTTGAATCCGGAGAGGGATCTCTCCAATATGTACAAAGATGGATTTGTCTTTGAAGTTTAGGTAAATGATATTAGGCTAGTTATGAAGGCCAAGGGTTTTGTTTTGTTTGGATGGTTGAGCATGAATATTGTTTGAGGAGAAAATTCCAAGTGCAAATAGTTTCAAAGGTGAGAAGTTGCAAGTGAATAGAACAGCTAGGCCAAAAGATAGATATAACGCTAGTTTTTAGTCCATTGGGCTATGGAGTCATAACAGGGCTTTAATTGAACAACAACATCAAGAGTGATCCAAGGGGCAAGTTATTTGTATCACAAGATTATTGAGATTAGAGTGATGGGATGGAAACAATAAAGTGTTGGAGGGGTGGAAACTGATAATAATTTCACAGAGGATTTATAGTCAGTCCAAACAAGGAGAGCCCTTTAAGAAACTATTTAAAACCAACCAAGTGCAAGGCTAACCATAAACATCTTGGGCAAGTTTGTATTAAAGCAGCTTAATTGACAAACAATCCAGTAATCCACATAATTACCTTCAGAAAGTATGAAAACACATAAGAGAAACAAAGTGTAACTTAAGATCAGATAAAGTACTTTTAAACCTAGTCTACTTTCAGTCAACACCAAGGGAAATTTTCAAAATCTGCCTTTGGAGAAAAGGATCTAGGAATCAGGGCAAACCATATCTTCTCTAGTCTAACTTTAATAGCAAATAATGGAAATCACATTCAAAAACAATGTTTAAGCAAACAGAAGGACGAGGGAACACCAACATTCCTAACTGTTTAAACTGTATTGAATCATTCTTAAATAAACAAGTTTGAGGAAAACATTAAGATAAAGATTTCTCAGCCAGAGAAGGTCACTGATATACAGTAGATCCTAATCATGTTTAAACTGTTCTTTACAGAGGAATATGAACAATATGGCATACATAGAAGGAAAACAATAACAAAGAGAGGTGCACTTCACCGATGATATAGACCAGGATCCCAAGAAACAGCTTTTATATTGATGTCAAACAAGTTACAGTCTTCAAGTCTAATGTTTCAGTTCAGCAATCATCTTCATTATTCAGCCTAACTTATCTATCACAAGCAGAGCTCCAAGGGCCAGTAAACACTATTTACAATCAAAAGTCTCAAGCTCAATTACATAATAATGCTCAACAATGTAGTCAACCAACAATTTCTCATCTTCTACAGCAGTATTTATAGAAGGATGAGGAGGTGAAAACTAAAAAGATCTCAAGGGTCATTAATACAGTTTAAATGACTTCTCGGCCCTTTGAGGGGCTCAATGGAGAAGTGTACAGGTGGACCACTGTATTAATGTTTACAATTATGAATTTAAACTCGGTGGGAGTCTTATTTGACTTTGAGGCTCTGCGTGCTGCTAGGGCTACTCTGCAGATATTCTTTCATTAAATTCCTGGCAGAAGTAACTCTTCGGCTGCGCTGGAGGCGAATATCTGATTTTCTTCAATAACTTCAGCCTTTGCTTTGAAAGGTTTGAGGCAATAGGTGGCGTTGTGGTAGCTGAGGAATCAATTTGCCTCAGATGTGGCGGTGGAGGCTTTCTTTCTGATAAAACACTTTAGGTTTTCTTTAATTGTGTTTTAATTCTGGGAATTAGGCTTTTGATAAGCATTCTTAGCCATAATTCCAAAATATGTATTCAATCTTCATTTTGTTGTGCTATGTCTTCAAAAACTGATACTCTTTAACTGTGTTTCTTAATAAAATAGTGTCTTGTCGATGTGCAGGGCCGCGCAGGTCTTTTACAGACATCAATGCCCATGATGCATTGATAGAACGTTGAATCCTGACCCGTGGATGGCTTCTCTTTAATAAATCGAGGGCATGAGAATCGTCATTCTTATCCCTCGGCTTTTCTTCATTTATAATGAAAAAACCATTGATACCTGCAAAACAAACAAACATTATGAAATCCTGCATTTTAGGTCAACTGCTTCAGAAGGTGGGGAAAGAGCGTGGTCGTTGGATGGCATCATCCAACGGTCAGGATTAATTGGGAGAGACGGAAGAAAGATTAAATCTGAGCTGTCAATCGCGCAAAGATCGATGGTTGGGAGCGGAAGTCAAAGGGAAGGGGCTTATCGCATCGCAAATATTTGCGATGGGCATTTTAAATAAAAACTGAAATTTGCGATTTGCGACATGCGATGGGTGGGTTTGCGATGGATCGCAGCGCAGATTTTTGCAACGAGCACTTTAAATAAAAACTGCAATTTGGATATTTGCGATCTGCGATGAGCGCCTCTAGAGTTAGCGCTTGGTTTTTTATGCATTTTTCATGGTTTTCAATGGATTTTGGAGGTTTCGGAAAAGCTAAAGAATGAGTCTTTAACCTTATAAAGTGGATTTTCATGAATGGAAGAAGGGAACTTATGAAAAATAGAGGGATTCATGGAGAAAAAGGGGAAGCAAATGAAGGTTAGTTCTGAAATGGGGGGAGGGAAAAATGGCCTTTGCAGTAGTGATCTGGCTTGGAAATCAGCAGGATTTCTAAGTGTAAAATGGGAACAGCAGTGAAGTTTTGGACAGAGGGAAAAGGCAGGAGGCCTTAAAGAGACTTCAAGAGCCAACAACTTTTAGTGATAAAATTTGTTCCTTGGAGGCTCCAAAAAATTTTAGCCACCTTTTGGTATAACAAAATATTATAGGTGGCTAACAGTGGCTCCACTTGGGGATGGTGCCTTCTTGAAGGCATCAAGAATTCTAGACTTGTATTCTCTGGGAGGCTGAACATGTGCCTCATCCTTTGTATTGCTCTTCTTTTGCTGGATGATCTTGCTTTGCTTCTAAAAAATCATATCTATTTATGAAAAAATGATGGACTTCATCAATACAAATTTCTACCTACCCAATCCTACTGATCTAACATTTTTTCTTCATCAGAGTGCACTTGGATTGGCAAACTCTTAACACAACATTTCATTCTTTTGAAAGCATGAAACTAATCTAATTCTACTCTTATTTCTCCCTGAACTCAGATTAAACAGTTGAGCTCAGATGCTTCTCTACCTGATCTACTGTCTGTTGGGATTAAACTGTCCAACGGACTTTCATTCTCTAAATTCTACAACAGAAATTTAAAAACAGTCAAGTCAAGATTAAGCTATTTGACCTGCTGTGATCTATGGCATAAAAACAAGCTGCACATAGATCATTATTTGTATAAAATTAAAATCAAAATGGAAGGCTTAAGATCTGAAAGTTTCAAAGTGCTACCTTCTCTTTACAGCTCCTTTTTTTGCTTTGTTTTTGAGCTGTCTTTGCTTTTCTTCTGGTTCAGATTTTGAGCAAATTAGAACCAGTTTTTCTCTTTTATGACTCAGAAAATAAAAGAGTTTTGAGTCATCTCCCTTTGGAAACTTTGGTTCAGATTTTGAGTTTGTTTGAACCTTCAATTTCTATCCTAACCTATCTACTAATAAGCCAAGATTCAACAGTTTGGCAAATCGAATTCACTACCCTATCAGCAGAAAATTTAAAACTAATTATTCAAGATTAGGCTATTTGATTAACTAGAAGTGTGTTTTTCAGGAGTGGAATTTAAGCTTGCACACTTTCAGATTTGTTTCTCTTTTTGGTATGGGGCTATACCTTTATTGTTTTGTCAATCTGCCCTCTTTTCATTCTTTCTTTGTTTTTGTGTTTTTGAATTCTTGATTTTTCTTCAAAGCATAAATAACAACTAACTACGTGCTCAGAACTGAGCTTTATTGACATTCCTATCTAACCTATCCTAAACATGGAGTATTTACATTTTCATATGATACAAAAGTGCCAATGCAGCCAACTGAGTAATGTCAAAAAGAAGAAGAAACTCTGGCTGCTTGTCAGAGGTATCCATAGAACATATTGAAGATTAACCTTCAATATCAAGGCTATCATAGAAGGTGATAGCTTTTCATGTCTCTGGCTCTTGCAAAGGATCACTGCTTGATAATTTGAGCCATTTGGGGTATCCACATACTCTTCCAAAGGATCAACAAAGAAAAGATGAAGGTTCTCTTCTTTTGGGTCCTCCATGTCTGGTAGATTGTCAGCTTCCAATACTTGAGCTTTGAGGAGCGTATCTTCAGGAAGTTGTTTGGAAGTTTCGTCATCCTCAACCTGCACAATAGCAAACAGTGAAATATTTTCTTTCTTTAAATCTATGCTTGCTTCTGATATAAATTCAGGCTCTTTAAATGACGGACTAATATCAGTGAAGGGAGAAGTTTCTTTTTGAGAAAATGATATATCCACAGCAGGATAGTCTTCTATTTGTTTTTCTCCTTCATCTTCATCATCCTCTGAACTGGAGGACTCATCATATTGTAGAAAATTATAACACAGCTCCGATACCATGTAGAAATTAGCTGAATAAATCACTTATTCAATGAAGATTAACCTGATCACACATCAATTTCGAATTGCATGCATAACACATAATCTTCTTCTACAATTAATTGTCACATGCGGAAATAATAGAAGCAATCTCACATCAAACCAATCACACATTAACTCAGTATGTATGGGGAAAGCTTATAGCTGAAAACCCCGCAGCTATAGTATATTATAAATGGAGAGAACATGCAGCAAATACATAGTACAAACTCCTCACAAGTACTCAGTACTATCTCCCAAAGCTGCACAAAAACTAGCTTGGTTTTGAACAAATCACAGGCTCAAAACACACCCACTACTTCTCTCCCTCTATTGCGCAATCAAGGCTGGTCTAAATAGAGATCCAAGGTTCGAATCTCCTTGGCTTCACTGCGCAATTGTCATTGGTAATTTCCTCCAAGTGTTATGCAAATCCCATGCAAAACTGATCCTCCAACTGATAGCTATACTCACCCTTTCATCTACCTCTTCCACTGGTCTCCACTAAACTGTCCATGCACTGAGTTAAACTGATGTGTTCTTTAGTTGAATAATGAGTTAATAATTAGTGAATTAAATAATATTTAATTCACACAACTCATCTCTAGTGTATTAGCCGGTTAAACTAAATACAACTAGTTCAACTAGTTAACCAGAACACCACCTCCATTAACTCCTCAATCAACTCCACCAAAACTCTGCCACATGAGTCTAACTGAAGTCTAACATGCAATAACTCACTTAACTCATAGGAAATTCGAATTTCCTCATGTCAGTTTTATATTACCCCTCTTGGGATTAGCCCAAGTGCTCGAGAGAGTAAGCTAACATTTATAGTCTAAATATTATTAAGGGTAAATAATATTTGACTTCCATCTCACAGGAGATACGAGTCTAAAAATAGCACGGGGTCCCTAAAAATAGGGTCTCATCTATTTTTACCAACATGTCGCATACTTCCAGAATCTCTAATGTAATCTCTGAATCATATAAAGTATGTCTAAAAATAGACATAGTCTAAAAATAGACTTTTCGACAAAAATCACCTGTGTGGCCTCCACCTAGTTTAGGTGATCACTTTCCAACTAGGATCAGGAAAGATGTTTCAGGAGGCCTCCTTCACTGTTTCTTGTTGCCATTTTCAACACATATTTGGCAGTGTTGTCCTCTTGTGGCCCTCGTATGCTTGGATTCAGTGGGCTAAAATCTGTGAAGAGGTTATTATATTCTCGAGTGGGGGAGTATTCAATGGTTTCCTCTTGCTCAAAAATTTCTTCATTACTCTTCTCTTCACCTTCTGAGTTGAAAGGCTACTGATTCCCAATAAAGTGAAAGCTTGGTATGATGGATCGAAAAGGATGATTGCGGCGTTCAAGTTGATGATGGTGAAACTCATAACACCAATCAAATGTTGGTTTCCCTGCATGATTAGTTTCTGATTGGAAATCATCATCATCATAAGACTCATTAGAGTTTGAAAAATTATCAGAATAAACATTTTCATCAGTCAAACGTATTGGCATATCAGCTTGTTTTTCTTCTAGCTGATCTACAAGTTCATTTCTTGTATCAAGACAACAAAATGGAGTAGGTAGATGAGCAAAAGTGTTTGGTTCAATTGAAGGTTTGGATGCTGAATGTCTGTTCAATACTAGATCAATCTCTTCCTCTATTATGAGAGAAGGAGTTTCCTTATTGCTTGGAACAGAGGTACAACAGTCCTCTTTGTCTTGTGTTGGCTGATTTTGAGGCTTGATGTCTTCTTGAGCCTCTTCTAATGGAAATTCACTTGTGACACTAAAAGTTTTTTAGTTTAGGTCATGAAGTTCTCTTATTAGCATAATACAAGACAATGGCAGGAAATCAAGTTTTTCTTGACAGCCTTCTTCATTGCTTTCTTCGTAAATTTGATCATCATCTTTTATAAAGTGTTGATCATAATACATGTCTTGGTCAGAGTCTTGGTCTTGAGGTGATTGGGCTTGTGTTTGATCAAGGGAAAGACTAGCTTGCTCTAGATCATCAACATTCATATTAGCCATTAACCTATCCATTCTCTTCCCAAGTATGTACATCGTCTTTTCCATCATGATTAGAAATTTTTCTTGGTTATTTTCTTCATGTTCATCATACATGTCTTGTAGTGGCAGAGGTTTTGTTTGCTTAGAGAAAAGCATTTGTTCTTCTTGATAACCAACATTCATATTGGCTATAAACCTATCCACTCTTTTTCCAAGCATGTACATTAATCTTTCCATCATGAGCGTATATTTGTCTTCTGGATATATATCTAAATCCATGTTTGTAAATCAGGAAAGAGGTCACTGTGTCTGGTCAAACAGTTCAGGGTCTTCTACCAGTGGAGTCATTTGGTCTTTTGGGAGTTTCAGAGTGTGGAGTCGCCAGGTGGAATTTTTTAGCTCCTAAGGAGGTAAAATGTTCTATGGTCCACCACCATAAACCAATCTAAAGAGATCGCGGATACTCTAAGTCTTAGCAGTATTTAAAATGGAAAAGACTCAAAACTCCCCAGCGGAGTCGCCAGAAATGTTAGGAATATGTAATCAGCAAGATTGGCAAAGTCCGATCACAGAAACAACATCGTTTCAACCAACTTTGGGATTCTAGGATCTAGCCCTCCTGAATCCAGAGAGGGATCTCTCCAATATGTACAAAGATGGATTTGTCTTTGAAGTTTAGGGAAATGATATTAGGCTAGTTATGAAGGCCAAGGGTTTTGTTTTGTTTGGATGGTTGAGCATGAATACTGTTTGAGGAGAAAATTCCAAGTGCAAATAGTTTCAAAGGTGAGAAGTTGCAAGTGAATAGAACAGCTAGGCCAAAAGATAGATATAACACTGGTTTTTAGTCCATTGGGCTATGGAGTCATAACAGGGCTTTAATTGAACAACAACATCAAGAGTGATCCAAGGGGCAAGTTATCTGTATCACAAGATTATTGAGATTAGAGTGATGGGATGGAAACAATAAAGTGTTGGAGGGGTGGAAACTGATAATAATTTCACAGAGGATTTATAGTCAGTCCAAACAAGGAGAGCCCTTTAAGAAACTGTTTAAAACCAACCAAGTGTAGGGCTAACCATAAACATCTTGGGCAGGTTTGTATTAAAGAAGCTTAATTGACAAACAATCCGGTAATCCACATAATTACCTTCAGAAAGTATGAAAACACATAAGAGAAACAAAGTGTAACTTAAGATCAGATAAATTACTTTTAAACCTAGTCTGCTTTCAGTCAACACCAAGGGAAATTTTCAGAATCTGCCTTTGGAGAAAAGGATCTATGAATCAGGGCAAACCATATCTTCTCTAGTCTAACTTTAATAGCAAATAATGGAAATCACATTCAAAAACAATGTTTAAGCAAACAGAAGGACGAGGGAACACCAACATTCCTAACTGTTTAAACTGTATTGAATCATTCTTAAATAAATAAGTTTGAGGAAAACATTAAGATAAAGATTTCTCAGCCAGAGAAGGTCACTGATATACAGTAGATTCTAATCCTGTTTAAACTGTTCTTTACAGAGGAATATGAACAATATGGCATACATAGAAGGAAAACAATAACAAAGAGAGGTGCACTTCACCAATGATATAGACCAGGATCCCAAGAAACAACTTTTATATTGATGTCAAACCAGTTACAGTCTTCAAGTCCAATGTTTCAGTTCAGCAGTCATCTTCACTATTCAGCCTAATTTATCTATCACAAGCAGAGCTCCAAGGGCAGTAAACACTATTTACAATCAGAAGTCTCAAGCTCAATTACATAATAATGCTCAGCAATGTAGTCAACCAACAATTTCTCATCTTCTACAGCAGTATTTATAGAAGGATGAGGAGGTGAAAACTAAAAAGATCTCAAGGGTCATTAATACAGTTTAAATGACTTCTCGGCCCTTTGAGGGGCTCAATGGAGAAGTGTACAGGTGGACCACTGTATTAATGTTTACAATTATGAATTTAAACTTGGTGGGAGTCTTATTTGACTTTGAGGCTCTGCGTGCTGCTGGGGCTACTCTGCAGATATTCTTTTATTAAATTCCTGGCAGAAGTAACTCTTCGGCTGCGCTAGAGGCAAATATCTGATTTTCTTCAATAACTTCGGCCTTTGCTTTGAAAGGTTTGAGGCAACAGGTGGCGCTATGGTAGCTGAGGAATCAATTTGCCTCAGATGTGGCGGTGGAGGCTTTCTGTCTGATAAAACACTTTAGGTTTTCTTTAATTGTGTTTTAATTCTGGGAATTAGGCTTTTGATAAGCATTCTTAGCCGTAATTCCAAAAAATGTCTTCAATCTTCATTCTGTTGTGCTATGTCTTCAAAAACTGATACTCTTTGACTGTGTTTCTTAATAAAATAGTGTCTTGTCGATGTGCAGGGCCGCGCAGATCTTTTAAAGACATCAATGCCCATGAAGCATTGATAGAACGTTGAATCCTGACCCGTGGATGGCTTCTCTTTAATAAATTGAGGGCATGAGAATCGTCATTCTTATCCCTCAGCTTTTCTTCATTTATAATGAAAAAACCATTGATACCTGCAAAACAAACAAACATTATGAAATCCTGCATTTTAGGTCAACTACTTTAGAAGGCGGGGAAAGAGGGTGGCCGTTGGATGGCATCATCCAATGGTCGGGATTAATTGGGAGAGACGGAAGAAAGATTAAATCTGAGCCGTCAATCGCGCAAAGATCGATGGTCGGGAGCGGAAGTAAAAGGGAAGGGGCTTATCGCATCGCAAATATTTGCAATGGGCATTTTAAATAAAAACTGAAATTTGCGATTTGCGACATGCGATGGGTAGGGTTGCGATGGATCACAACGCAGATTTTTGCGACGAGCACTTTAAATAAAAACCGCAATTTGGATATTTGCGATCTGCGATGAGCGCCTCTAGAGTTAGCGCTTGGTTTTTTATGCATTTTTCATGGTTTTCAATGGATTTTGGAGGTTTCGGAAAAGCTAAAGAATGAGTCTTTAACCTTATAAAGTGGATTTTCATGAATGGAAGAAGGGAAATCATGAAAAATAGAGGGATTCATGGAGAAAAAGGGTAAGCAAATGAAGGTTAGTTCTGAAATGGGGGGAGGGAAAAATGGCCTTTGCAGTAGTGATCTGGCTTGGAAATCAACAGGATTTCTAAGTGTAAAATGGGAACAGCAGTGAAGTTTCGGACAGAGGGAAAAGGCAGGAGGCCTTAAAGAGACTTCAAGAGCCAACAACTTTTAGTGATAAAATTTGTTCCTTGGAGGCTCCAAAAAGTTTTAGCCACCTTTTGGTATAACAAAATATTATAGGTGGCTAACACATGGGCATCTTGCTACTAACTGTCCACAAAAGAAGAAGAACAAGAGGGTTGTTGGAGCTATATTTGGTGAGGCCCTTGCCTCACAATTTGAGCTTGACTTCTCTTTGATCGCATGCATGGTGTCAATTGCATTAGAATCGGTGTGGTATTTCGATAGCGACGCTTCCTTTCACATGACGGGGGATAAGGAACTTTTTAGTGACTTGGAGGAGAAATATCTCCAAATGTATATAGAGATGGGTGACGATGGACGATACAGTGCGACTAGCATTTGTACCATTATATTTCAGAGGAAGTCAGGTAAACCATTTCAATTGAAAGATGTTATGCATGTTCCAGGTCTGAAGGAAAATTTGGTCTCAGTTGCACTGTTGGAGGACAGAGGCTATGACGTTGTTTTCAGCAATGGAAAATATTTCCTGCGACATAAAACAACGGTTCAAGCCAAGAGGATAGGGATTCAATTTAAGAATCTCTACAAGATAGAGGTAGATGGATGCACTACCATGATGGGCAAGGCGGAAAAAGTGGTGAACCAGGATGAGGGAAAATTATGGCACAGGCGATTGGGCCATCTTCATCATGGAGCCTTGAAAGTCATACAACAAATATCTATTGGGCTTCCAATGGGAACACTTGCTAAGTTAGATCAGTGCAAGGGTTTCAACATGGGGAAGTATGTAAATTCCACCTTTCATGAAAAGGAGAACCATGCTTCGGAGATCCTTGAGAGAGTTCACACAGACGTGTGTGGACCATTCTCATTTGCTTCAATAGAAAAACATAAGTACTATGTTATTTTTGTTGATGAATTTTATCGTAAATGTTGGATCTTCTTCATGAAGAAGAAGGATCAAACATTCTCACAGTTCTATGAGTTTAATACATTGGTGTAGAAAGAGTTGGGGAAGCAAGAGAAGGCTCTGAGAAGCGATAATGGTGGAGAATAAATCTCTAACGAATTCAAGTACTTCTGTAGCAAAGAATGAATTCGAAGAGAACTCATAGTGCCTCATAACCCACAGAAAAATTGAGTCATGGAGAGGAAGAACAAAACGATTGTGGGTGCAGCACAAGCGATGTTGCATGATTAGGGCCTACCAATGCATTTGCGGGAAAAATCATGCAACATTGTGTTTTATGTGCAAAACCATTGTCCTCATAGAGTACTTAGCATGAGTACACTTGAAGAAGTTTTCATTGGTAGGAAACCGGATGTTTCACACTTTAAGATTTTTGGCTCATCTATTTATGTGCATGTGATTAAGGACGCCATGAAGAAGCTGGAGTCAACTGCTGAAGTTGGGATATTTTTGGGGTACACAGAAACACCTCATAATTATCGTGTGTATTTTCCAAACATTTGAATGACTGTGGTGCGACGGGATATAAAATTCGATGAGGGGAAATCCATGCGGTTGTCGCTTGAGAGGGAGCTAGACTTGCATGCGGAGGAGGAATTGTTGGTGCCAAAAGATGAGTCTCTAGATGTGGATCAGCCATAGGAGGACGTGCATGGAGTGGAGGAGTCCACTCACGCAGATCCAACCATCAGAATTGGCAGAAGGCGTACCACAGAAGCTGATAGGCTGAGACTTGATGTTGCACAGAATGTAAAATCCCCTACTCCATAGCACAGACAAAGACAGTCTCCTGACCGGTTTACTAAATACATGGCTCTCATGAGCAAATGTATTGTGACTGAGCCATCTTCCTTTCAGGAAGCAGTGTAGGAGCCCACATGGGTAGATGCAATGGTGGAGGAGTATGACTCCATTGTCAAAAACATTGCTTGGGAAATTGTTCCAAGGTCGGTTGATAAATCAGTGGTATGTTCGAGATGGATCGACAAGGTAAAGCAATTTGCTGATGGGAGTGTTGAGAAATAAAAGGCCAGATTTGTGGCTCGGGTCTTCTCACATATCAAGGGGATATGTTATGAAGAAACCTTTGCACTTGTCGCAAGGTATTCTTCCATAAGGACCATCCTTGCTCTCTCAGCGCAGATGGGCTGGCGCATTCATCAGATGGATGTGAAGACTGTGTTTCTCAATGGGATCATTGAGGAAGAGGTGTACATAGAGAAGCTTGAAGGATCTGAGATCTTCAGCAGTGAGTCGCATGTGTACCAACTCCAAAGAGCATTGTATGGGCTGAAGCAAGCACCCCGTGCTTGGTACACTTGGATAGACATCTATTTCACCAGACTGGGCTTCACCGAAAGTGAAGCGGATGCAAACCTTTACCAAATTGTGGTGGAGCATAAGATTTTAATCATTGTTCTTTATGTTGATGATTTAATATTGACTAGTGATGAGTAGCTGGTACACTCATGCAAGGAGGACCTTGCAAAGGAGTTTGAGATGAAGGATATGGGCCTCCTTCATTATTTCCTTGGATTGGAAATATGGCAGCAAGATGGTGAAATTTTTGTGTCTCAAGGAAAGTATGCAAGGGAGATACTGGGTAAGTTTCACATGGAGGGCTGCAAACCGATGGATACTCCTCTTCCAGGAAACTGGAGGAAAGAGGATGCTACTTCTGGAGAGATAGTAGATGCTACTTTCTATCGACAGTTAGTGGGTTCGCTAATCTATCTAGTGAACATGAGACCATACATTTTCTATGTGGTTAACCAGCTGAGTCAAGCGATGGTTAAGCCTACCAAGCTCTTTTGGAAGGAGGGAAAGCATGTCTTGAGATACCTGTTATAGGTCAATGTGGGCATCATTCCCAATGAACTTTTTAACTGGGCATCATCTCGAGGACCGATGATCAAGGGTCTATCATTCCCTATCATTTCAGTTGCTACATTCCCTAAGACAAGAAATATTTGCTTGGGTTAAAATCTGAATTGATCATCTATATAGCTCGGACTTATAACTGTCTTAGACCTGTGATAAGAAGTATGCTCGAATCATTTGAGGAAAAAGTATAACCTACCACAGAACTCGTGATATTCACTTCATACCTTTTATTATTGCAGCCTAGAACCTACCACAGAAGTCAGACTTGTTGAAGTTAAGGCTCAGCTCGGATTGGAGGTTAGTTAGCTCAGACTAGAGGACAGTTAGGACAGTCAGCTCGGATCATTTGTCTCTGACCTGTAGTATCAACAGTTCAGACCTTCTACACCTGCGGTCATACAACAGTGCCTTGGATTGGGGCCAAGGTTGGACCTCAATTGTAGCCTAGGTTGGAGCTCGTGCCTGTGGAGTATTGCCTCAGAATTGTTTTACCTTTCACCTGTCTATTGGGTGCCTCTTTGAAGCTTGAATCAGTGAAGACTTTAGAAGAACTGTCACCTATTATGATTCGGATCTGTGACTTGGCTTGAACCTGTGACAGTGTTTATAAAGCTCAAACCTGTGGTGACTTATAACCTCTAGATAGTAAAGAACTTATGAAGAATTGAAGGCTTAAACAGTGATGAGTTGGAGACATGAAATATTAAATAATCTATGAGTTTGAACAGTGAAGTGGAAAAGTCTTGGATAGTGAAGACAATAGTACTAATGGATTAATTGAAGGCCAGTGATGAAGACAAGTGGACAGTGAAGTCAGTGAAGAATTTTGGAAGAAATAATACAGTGATGAATATGTCAAAAACATTCAAGTAAGCACTATTCACATTCTCTATTAAACCAAGCAAAGAAGGATTGGTGTCCTTGGAGTAGGAGCTCCTAAACACAAGGTTAGTGCCTTGGGAAAATAGGGTCAAAGCCCTAGAGCTCAGAGCCTCATCAAAGTCCAAGTTGGTGCTTGGCAATAGGTTGGTGCCTGTTTCATTAAAAGGGTCGGTGCCCTCACTTATCTATTGTATACTATTATTAGAAAGGGAATTTAAATTCTTATTAATCCTTAATATTATCATTATACACCTCTCTGTCTTTAATTGTGAAGAATCTAACTGGCATTAATTAAAAATTGAAAAGAAATATTGATTCACCCCCCTCTTAGTATTTCCAACAATGGTATCAGAGCCAACTTCTTCATTATCAGCCTAACAACTAGGAGAAGGGTTCTTAGGCATAATGAAGAACATCGAAGAAATAGGGAAACTGCCTATCTTTGATGGAACAAACTTTAGTTTTTGGAAAAAGAGGATGACCTACTATCTAATGTCTCTTGGTCCAAAAGTATGGCACTCTGTTTTGGATGGGTACAAATCTCCCTCCAGTCTTCCAACTGATCAATATGAAAGAAGAGCCTACATTGCTAATGCCAAAGCTTTAAATTCCATCACTAGTGGAATTACCAATTCCGAATTTACGAAATTGTGACTCAACCAAAGAAGTATGGGATAAGTTGGTTTCTCTATATGATGGGGACTCCAAAGTTAAGAAGGAAAAGCTTCAAACCTATAGAAGACAATTCGAGAGTCTGAAAATGGATGATGAAGAAGATATTGCATCATACTTCCTCCAAGTAGCTGAAGTAGTTAACTCTCTTAAAGGACTAGGAGAAAATATTGAAGAAAGCACCATTGTTCAAAAAATCCTGAGATCGCTTCCTGACAAATTTGACTCCAAAGTAAGTGCCATAGAATAAATTAAGGACCTAGATACTCTCAATATGGATGAGCTTCATGGAATTATTATTGCCTATGAGATGAGGAAAGGGAGTCCAAATTTCAAAGAAGCAGCTTTCAAAGCCTCAAGATCTACAAAAGAAGGAAAAGGATGGAATTGCAACAACGATGAATCTGATACTGAAAACGAGTTAGCTCAATTTGTATGAAGACTAAAAAGGGGATCTAAGCTAAAAGGTAAGTACCCTCTTATTTGTTTCAATTGTGGAATAATAGGTCATTATGCTGCAAAATTTCCTCATAAACATGATAGTGATGATGAAAAGGACTCTAAAATAATGATGTACAAAAAGAGAGGATTTAATAAGAAGAACTTCTTCTCCAAACAAGATGAGTCTGATGAAGATGAATTTGCAGTCATAAAAAAGAAATCAACTAGAAATGTGCGTCATTACAAAGAAAGTGATGATGAGGAAAGTAATTATGTTGGAAGCAAAGAACCATTACTCATGGAATTTACAAATGATGATGACTCAGAATTAGAAGATGAAAGAAACATGGATAGTTTGCTAATGAGTGCC
The DNA here is from genome assembly GCA_034641835.2 of Pinus albicaulis. Taxonomy (NCBI): domain Eukaryota; kingdom Viridiplantae; phylum Streptophyta; class Pinopsida; order Pinales; family Pinaceae; genus Pinus; species Pinus albicaulis. The sequence goes on along the minus strand of CM076579.1, from coordinate 1,681,107,348 downwards.
ATTGAAGAAAATGAAAATCTACAAAAGAATATAATTTCTCTCAAAATAGAAAGACAGGAAGCAAAAAGAAGGGAAGACTTCTTGAACATTAAGCTAAAAGAGAAGGATGATATCTGTGAAAAACGTGAAGCTGAAATAATATCTCTAAGAAAGGAATTAGAGCAAGTTAAAAGGAGTTGGCAAAGATCTCTAGCTCTTGACAACATTCTTAATACTCAAACCCCTCAACATGACAAGTCTGGAATTGGTTTCAAAGGAGAATCATCAAGTACAAAGAATAATGCCAGAAGTTATGTTGATGTACTCTCTTGCCATCCAAAAGAAGAAAAGTCATCTCATCAGGAGCAAAGTCCCATCTCAAAACCAAGAATTGAAGAAAGAGCAACTCCAAGGATGAATGTTGGTTCAAGATATGGATACTACAATAGGTATCAAACTATTTTTCTTGGACATTGTTATAATTGTAAAAACTTTGGGCATCAAGATAAGCATTGCAAGGCTCATAAGAATGAAGCACCAAGATTGAATGATCAAACAAACCAACTACGTGGTCCTAAAGAGCAAGGAAAAACCAAAACTTACAATTCCTTTGATCCTTTGGCTAATTTTGATCCGTCTTGCTCATTATGTGATAATTATGATCATAATGAACAAAATTGCCCTCTCAAAAGGGAGAAAGCTAAAAATGTAAATCTCAAAACTGATAATGTGGCCTAGCTCTATGTGCTCATAGTGAATAAAATCATTGGTTCGTGGATAGTGGATGCTCAAGACATATGACAAGTGACCAAAAGAAGTTCATCTCATTAAACAAGAAAAATGGAAATGTATCCTTTGGAAGTGGATCTGCTAAAATCACTGGAAAAGGAATTGCTACCCTTGCCAATGGACTAGGAAAGGCTCAAAATACCTTGCTGGTAGAAGGGCTCAAACACAATCTCTTAAGTGTTAGCCAGATTTGTGACCAAGGACATAATGTTGTCTTTAGTACAAAAAATTGTGAAATAAGAAACTCATCCTTGGGAGAACTTGTGGCGAAAGGAGTAAGAACACCAGATAATTTTTATATTCTCAGTAGAATCCAAGAAGATAAATGTTACTTACGTCAAACAGATGAAAGTTGGTTATGGCACAAGCGATTGGGGCATACAAGTTTTGATAACCTAGTCAACATCAGCAAAATTAATGTAGTAAGGGATATTCCAAAAATGTGCAAACCAAATCAAGTTGTATGTAGCCCATGCCAACATGGAAAGAAAACCAGAACTAGCCACAAAACAAAGGAGTTCTCAACAACAAAACCTTTGGAAATCATTCATGCAGACTTGTGTGGGCCAACTAGAACTCCAGCTCTTCAAGGTGAAAGGTACTTTGCTCTATTTTTTGATGACTATACTAGAATGATGTGGATATATTTCATAAAATATAAATCCGAAGCATTTGAATGTTTTAAAAATCTTAAGGCTCTCATTGAGAATGAAAAATATTCTAATATTAAATTTCTTAGAACGGATAGAGGAGGAGAATTCACCTCAAAAGAATTTGATGAATTCTGTAAAGAGCATGGGATCAAAAGAGAACTCTCTACTGCTAAGACACCCTAGCAAAATGGAGTAGTTGAAAGAAGGAACCGAACCATTCAAGAATTGACAAGGACAATGCTACTAGCAGCTGATTTGCAACCAAAATTTTGGAGAGAAGCAGTTGGCATTGTAGTTTATACCTTAAATCGAACTCAACTAAGACCTAATAATGAAAAGACTCCTTATGAATTATTGAAAGGAAGACTTGCTTCAGTAAAATATTTCAGGGTTTTTGGAAGAAAATGTTTCATAAAAGTAAATGATGACTAACCAGGTAAATTTGATTCTAGAGTTGACGAAGGAATATTTCTTGGATACTCCACTAGGAGCAAAGCCTACAAATATTACAACAATCGTCTACAAAGAATAGTGGAAAGCATTGATGTGAAGATTGATGAAGGCCTTCTAGAAAAAATAATTGAAGATCATGAAGTTGATCCTTTCTTTGAACAAAGTGAAGAAGAAGAACCTGAAAAAGAAGAGGAGAATGAAGAACCCCAAAGTGAACCTCAAAGTGAATCTTCATAAACTCCCTCCAAGATCAAGTTTGTTCAAAGATATCATCCGGAAGAACATGCCATCGGAAATATAGGTGAAGGAATCCAAACTCGAAGAAGGATGATAAGCACCCTAAGAAAAGATGATGTGGCTCTATTATCTTTAATAGAACCTAATTTTTTTTTCAAGAAAGCAAAGATCCTTATTGGATAAATGCCATGGAAGAATAAATGTCTCAAATTGAAAAAAATGAGACTTGGGAATTGGTACCTCGCCCAAAAGATAAAAATATAATTGGAACAAAATGGGTATTCAAAAACAAGATGAATGAAGATGGACAAATCATCAGAAATAAATCTAGACTTGTCTGCAAAGGATACTTGCAAATCGAAGGAATTGACTTCGAAGAAACCTTTGCACCAGTAGCTCGAATGGAAGCCATAAGAATGTTTTTAGCATTTACTTGCTCAAAAGGATTCAAGGTTTATCAAATGGATGTAAAATCAGCATTCCTGAATGGAGATCTCAAGGAAGAAGTTTACATGGAGCAACCAGAATAATTTGATCTTGATGAAGGAAAAGACTTTGTATGCAAACTAAAAAAGGCCTTGTATGGATTAAAACAAGCCCCTAGAGCATGGTATGCAAAGTTGGATCACTATTTACAACAAGAGGGTTTCAAAAAGGGAGTGGCGGGTAGCAATCTCTACATGAATATGGACAAGGAAAAACTTCTGATCACTCTAGTTTACATTGATGAACTAATCTTTGCTAGCAATGATGAAGAAATGAGCCATGAATTTTTTCTAAATATGTCCAAAAAATTTGATATGTCAATGATTGGTGAGTTGTCTTACTTTCTTGGGCTACAAATATCTCAAACCTCTGCAGGCATGTTTATATCTCAAGCAAAATATCTAAAAGACATGCTCAAAAGATATGGGATGGAAGATTGTGCACCTATGAGCACACCGATGACCACAGATTGTAAATTAAGCAAAGATGATGATACCCCTCTCATAGATGCAACTCTTTACAGGTCAATAATTGGAGCTCTCCTATACTTAACTGTTACAAGACCAGATATTATGCAAGCAGTAGGAATGGTAGAAAGATTTCAGTTAAGTCCTAAACAATCCCATCTAGCAGCTGTGAAGAGAATTCTCAGATATTTGAAAGGAACTATTGATTTCGGTCTTTGGTATCCTAAGATTTCAACTCTCATTGTGACAACTTACTCTGATGCTGATTGGGCCGGAAACGTGGATGATCGAAAAAGTACCAGTGGAAATGCATTCTTTACGGGAGATTGTCTTGTACCTTGGCTCAGCAAAAAGCAATCATCTATATCCCTTTCTACAGCTGAAGCCGAATATATAGCTGCTGCTGATTGTTGTACACAAATTCTATGGATGAAGGAAGCCTTGAAGGATGTCAACATAGAAACTAAGCAACCAATTACTATTTTTTGTGACACTACTAGCACCATCAGTCTTTCAAAGAATCCAGTGATGCACTCAAGGACCAAACATATTCCAATCAAATACCACTTTCTCCGTGAACAAGTTGCTGAACACAATATCAGGTTGGAATACGTCAATACAAAAGAGAAAATTGCAGATATCTTTACAAAACCCCTTCCACGAGAAGCATTTGAGTATCTTCGCCAAAATATGGGGGTCATTTCTCTTATCAAGCAGCATGTCACAGGTACAGTATGTTAGGGGGAGCAACATGCCAGGGGGAGCACTTTGGCACCCCATTTCCATTGATGTCAAAGGAGGAGAGAAGAAAAATATTTCCATCCAATGACAAAGGGGGAGATTGATAATCCAAGTTGTCATTGATGGCAATAGGTTACTATCATGATGACAATGCTATGACTCTAAGATTGATAAGCCAAACAATGGAGAAGACAAATGAAGAAGAAGCTAAGCAATGGAGAAGGCATTCTGTCCTATACACTTTCTGCACACAAAAATTAAGGACAATCACAAAGAAAATTAAGGTTCTGTCATCTTAGAGGCAGCCTATCACAATGAGTCATAGACCATATGAAAGAGGAATTTTTCCTCTTTCCAATGAGCCTTTACTTGCCCTGAAACTCCCAGCAGTTTGTGAGATATTGAATTTTTAAGTATATATTTATTTTTATCTAGCCGACCTACACTCACAGTTTCATGTCGGCCTCCCTCCAAAGGACGTGACACTTCATCCCAGTCTAAAATCACTATAAATATATGACTGAAACTTCATTTTCAAACAATCAATCTGGTGAAGAGATTGCAAAGAAATAAAAAATTTCACAACTCATGAACTTAGAAGCACCGAGGAGGATTTTTCAAGAAATATTTGCTTAGGTTAAAATTTGAATTGATCATTTATAAAGCTCGGACTTGCAATTGTCTCAGACCTGTGATAAGAAGTATGCTCGGATCATTTGAGGACAAAGGTATAACCTACGACAAAACTCATGATATCCACTTTAGACCTTTTATTATTGCAGCCTATAACCTACCACAGAAGTCGAACTTGCTGAAGTTAAGGCTTAGCTCGGATTGGAGGTTAGTTAGCTCAGATTGGAGGACAATTATGACAGTCAGCTCGGATAATTTGTCTCGGACCTATGGTATCAAAATTTCGGACCTTCTACACCTACGGTCATACAACAATGCCTTGGATTGGGGCCAAGGTTGGAGCTCGGTTGCAGCCTAGGTTGGAGCTCGTGCCTGTGGAGTATTGCCTCAGAATTTTTTTACCTTTCACCTGTTTTTTGGGTGCCTCTTCGAAGCTCGGATCAGTGAATACTTTAGAAGAACTATCACCTATTATGATTCAAATCTGTGACTTGGATTGAACTTGTGACAGTGTTTATAAAGCTCAGACCTGTGGTGACTTATAACCTTTGGACAATAAAGAACTTACGAAGAATTGAAGGCTTGAACAGTGATGAGTTGGAGACATGAAATATTAAATAATCTATGAGTTTGAACAATGAAGTGGAAAAGTCTTGGACAGTGAAGACAACAGTATTGATGGATTAATTGAAGGCAAGTGATGAAGACAAGTGGACAGTGAAGTCAATGAAGAATTTTGCAAGAAATAATACAGTGATGAATATGTCAACAACATTCAAGTAAGCACTATTCACATTCTCTATTAAACCAAGGAAATAAGGATTAGTGTCCTTGGAGTAGGAGCTCCTAAACACAAGGTTGGTGCCTTGAGAAGATAGGGTCAAAGCCCTAGAGGTCGGAGCCTCATCAAAGTCCAAGCTGGTGCTTGGCAACAGGTTGGTGTCTATTTCATTAAAAGGGTTGGTGCCCTCACTTATCTATTGTATACTATTATTAGAAAGGGAATTGAAATTCTTATTAATCCTTAATATTATCATTATACACCTCTATGTCTTTAATTGTGAAGAATCTAACTGGCATTAATTAACAATTGAAAAGAAATATTGATTCACCCCCCTCTGAGTATTTCCAACAAAATAATGATATATAAATTATGGGAAGTTTATGATGAATTGCGCAATCAAGGAAGGTTGAATTTCTTATTTAATAGGAGTTTAATTTTCTAGGGATTGAGTATGCAGGGAAGGCTGATAATTAGCTTTGTGTTTGTCCAATTTTTCTTAGATCAGTGTGAAGCAATTGATAGAGTGTATGAGGTTGTGGTGTTCACAAACACATTGTATTGTTTCATGATTCCTTGGTTAATTATATAATAAATATGGAGGGGTTTTGAGCAATTGCTTTCACGGGGAATATCTGGTGTTGTGTATTGATTTACTTCTTTCTCTTACTTGCATGTGATTAAGCAATCGTGATTTATATTCCACGGATTTTGTAGAAGGATTCGGTATCTTGCTTTAGTACATTGCATGATCGGATTGAGTCCATCGATGTAATGGCCCATACTTGATAAACAGTATAATCATTAAAATTATATGTGGCTGATCCAATACAATAATAATATAAATTAAATTAAGGAAAAGTAATTAATTTATAAACAAACATAAAGTTATCACATCTATTTGTAACTTATAACTAAAAGCATTTAATTAAACCAAATTAGTTAACAAACTTAATTCAAAGTGAGCTTCCATAAAGACATCTCCTCTACGTAAGTAGATAAAGACTCACCGAAGATATTTAATACACTTAATCGCAAAACTTATCTCAACATTAAATATACCTTTAAAAGAAGATAAGGTCGCCTTAAATGGTGGCAGACCCTCATAAATGTGATAAAAGATCTTCGGGAGTGAAAGGCGGTGGGGAGATGGTTATAAGGGGGGAAGCTGTGACGGAGTGGAGGGAGTTGGAAGAAGAAAATTTCTGCATTTTGGCTAATAGAGGATTGAAGGATACACAGAGTTCTAAAAGGAGAGTTTCACCGTTCTGGGATTCTGGGCACGGGGGCAGAAGATCACTCTTCTGGGTCTAGGATTGCTCCTAGATCGGCTGGGAGGATTGTTGTTTTGGGTAATCTGTTATCTTCATCAAACATCATTGGGAGAAGAACTATCACCACAGTCTGAAATATCAGCACCAACGTTTCAGGTATTTTCCTTTGAGTACAGATGTGTTTCTTCATTCAATTTTACTGTAATTGTTTATTGTAATACAGTACGGCCGAATATCTTCTCTGCAATTAAATTAAGTCTGTGTAAGGAACCTTAATTCTGTATATGTATGTCTTGTTTTGGGTGTTTTAGATATCTCCAAAGAAGGTAGTTTACATGCTCATTAATACTTTGGGAGAACTAAAGGAATATCTACAATCAGGAAAATAATGCCAGAAGCTCAACTAGCAGTACATATATCATTGAATAGACGTAAAAAATTGCACAGCCCTTATGTAAGGGATCTTACACATTGTCTCAACTTCAGCCCATTCTCTTTTCAAATCAGCTGCCCTTAACAATGATATATCTGCAGCTTATTTCAGCTGTATAGGAGCTTAGATGACATAGACAAGTCCACACTCTTAACCCCGAACCAATCTACTAAAGTCTGCTCTTTAAACTCAGAAAATATCCGCAGTGCATTCTTCTTGTACCACCCCTCAATCTTGCTGCACCTATCCGCACTCCTGTACCTTGTTGTGCCTATCCGTAACTGGTATCTTCGCAATCTTTACCTTGCTGTCTTTTTCCGCAATCTGTTTCAGATGTATATCCGCACTTCCTGTTATTCCTTTTCTGCAAGGTTATACTGTGATATTTCAGAGGGAATCCACATTCAAATTCTATAGTGACTTCTTCATGGAGATCCGCATTCCTGTTACTGTAATCCACAGCTTTTATCACAGAGATGACCGAAGTTTATATATCTTAATGGTCTGCAGAACAATAGTAATTATAGAGACAGATTCTCTACCTTAAGACCGACCATAATAAGATTGCTGTAGATGTAGAAAGAGATAAGATTTGAGAATTTACCGAGTTTCGATTTGTGCCAAAACAGAGTCAAGCCTTAGAGCCTTATAGGGGGATCTTACACTTGGTATCAGAGGTTTTCGTTCAAAACCTTCTGACCTAGTAGGCCCTGAGACCTCTGCGAAACTGCAGTCTATAGCAGGAAAATTTACCAGCTGATTTTAGATCCGTTCGACAGAGTCTCCACCTAAATCTACTGCACCGAATAAAAATAAAGCCTCTGGTTGTAGCTGAAAGAACAGAAACGTGATTGTAGTGATTCCCAACCACCATAATTAACACAGATTAAACGAGTTAAGATTCCCTTTTTATCGTGCACTGGGTCCTTCTCCTATTTCAGTTCAGGCAGGGGCAGTTTGGATTACTGATGGACTTCTTCATACAACGGAGATTGAGAAATATATGTAATCAAGCCGCTGAAAAGACTCGAACGTTAAATTTAAAGAGTGGAGCTCTGTAAATATCGTACGAATAAAATCTCTGTTATGGGTGTGAAAGTGACGTCTGGATTTTACATGAAGTGCTGTCAAAAATTTCGAGGGCAAGGTGGAGCCACGAATGCTCTGCTGAAGACGACACGGGATCTGTTTGGCGTATAAAACATCCGGTTAGTTAAACTGCCACATGACAGCTGTGCGATTTGAACCGGAACCGACGCCTTTTGACCCAGAGCTTTAAGTTACGTATATTAAAAATAAAAATCGTATAAAATTTGGCTGCATAAAACCCGAGCACGTTAATAAAATTACCGTGTATAAACGTTCAGGTTCTGAGATTTGGCGCGTTCACGTTGAATTATTTCTTCAGATACCGTTTTCTCATTTGGAAGGAATGCGGCATACCGTTTTCTCATTCTGGAAGGAATGCGGCAAATATCCGTTTTCTATATACCCTGCGTTTTAAATCAAAATATTAATAAAGTTTGTCGTTATAAGTACTGCGTTTAACTCTGCCCTTTGCGTATACCGTGGTTTAACGCTACATATTAATCCCGTATATAAATCTTTGGCATGATATTACATTTTTCAACGGACCTTGCATTAATTCCACAGAACCATTGTTTATAAACTATACCGTATACAAACGGATTCGGACTTTGGTATATTTAAACATAATCAATGAACCTTGTTTTATCACAGCCCTAAGTTGGTTAACGTTAACAGCGTGATGACCATCGCGTATCTGTATATATTTTATACGCTCAGATAGTAGCGAAAACTGATTTCTTCTTTATTTATTCTTACTGGCTTTCGTCAACGACTCCACTTGCAAACTCTGATGGCGGTAAGACCAATATATTAAAACCCACATTCTCACATATATGCGGATTGTAATATTTGTAAATGTTTTTTTTATTTTATTATTATTATTTTTAATATTTATAAAAAAAAAAAAAAAAAAAAAAACAAACAAACGTGTTATATAAAATATTTATTATATATGTGTTTAGTCATTTATATATATATGTGTAATACGTGGAATTTGAAATTTAAACCAAGTTGTAATCCATATGGTAAGTATATAATATGTGATGCGTTCAAATTAAAATTAAACTCAAATTTATTATTGATATGATATATATATATATGATGCATTTTAAATTGAAATTTAATAAAGCTTGTAATGTAAACGATATATGTATATATCGATTAATGAGTTTTAAGTGGAAATTTAATAAAGTTTGTAAGGTATAGGATATAATGTATATATCGATTAATGCGTTTTAAATTGAAAAGGGTTTGTAAGTTATATGGGTATATATATATATATATAACATGTTCCAATCGAAAATTAAACAAAGTTCGTAATCTATATGGTATGTACATATATTAATGCATTTTATTGAAATTTTTAAAAAAAAAAAAAAATAATAATAATTAAAGCTTGGTATATGTATTAAAATTGAAATTTAAAATAGGTTCGTCATTTATATAGTATGTGTATATACATATATATATCTAGTCAAAAATCATTGAGGGTGTAAATCAAATTTAATATGTTAAAAATCAGGATTTATATAATAAGGTATACATGGACGTTCAAACTATATAACATATCATCAGACAAAGAGTAAATGATAGCATCATGTGCTGTGATCACATGTGCATTGTGATGCATTAATACTATAGTTAAATCATGAACCTAGCTAGATGATTCACGTTGCGTCGGGGTTAAATAGGTCTTAAACCTTGCATTTCCACTCTAGATTTAGTAAGCATACATTACCCTGCATAGGACAAGGAGGTCGCGTTGCCACCCTCCTTGACCTCGGTACCAGTAAGACCTGCCTGCAGGTAAAATAGCAAAAGAACTATACCCGTATGCCAGCTCTAATATTGCGAAAATTATATTATGTCAGTCTGAAAATTTATCCACTCCTCATGAATTTATTATTATGCATTTCAGGAAAATTACCATGTTGAACACGTACCAAAGGCGGCAGCAGCAGCGCCAGCAAAGTGCAGCGCCGCCACCTCCACCTTCACCATCACTCTCACCTCCATCAAAATCGCCGTCAGCACCTGTTGCTCCGCCTGATCTCACTACTGTGATGAGCTCGCTAGAGGCCATTATGGAAACCTTGAAAGGGTCGCAGTCGACCAGGAACAAGGAGGAGTGACGTCAGTCAGAGGAAAGACACTCAGAAAGGCCGAGGGATTTTGATGAGAAACCTCCCAGAGAAGATATTTCACGGGAACTGCAAAAGATTAAACTCCCTGAATTCTCTGGGGGATGAGCTGGAGAGCAGGCCGAAGCATGGTTGGAAGGGATGATCAGGTGCTTCGCGTTAAGGGAATATTCTTCAACGTCTAAAACAAGGATCGCTGTTTTCCAACTCAGGGGGAATGCTTTGATTTGGTGGGGGAATATGGAAAAACAGTTGCATCTCACTTCAGACACCGTCCCTTGGGAATTGTTTGTGGACCGGTTCCGTGCAAAGTACTTGCCACCTTTCTTCCAAGAGCAGCAAGCTGGAGCCTTCCATACTCTAACTCAAGGGAGTAAAACCGTGGAAGAATACGAGACAAGGTTCATGGAACTTGTGAAATATGTTCCTTATCTAGACACGGATGAACGCCAAGCCGAGCGTTTCATATTTGGGTTAAATCCTCGGATCAGAGCCATGGTAAGAATGTGGAAGCCACCAACGGTGGCGGAGGCAGTAGAATGTGCTCGTTATGCAGAAGAGCATTTGGGAATTAAAAGGGATTTCAGGCCAGCTGAATCAACACCGCAGGCATTTACAGGAAAGACTCCCCGAAATTTCTTCCGTGGAAATAACTCGAGACCACCTCCTTATGGTAACAGGTTTACCCCAAGAGGAGCGGGAGCAGGAGCTCCCAGAACCATAAACGCAATAACTTCCGGATCTTCAAACAGCAGTGCGTGGAGGTCTCATGGATCGGGTAATCGAGGAAGGAATGGGAGAGGAAGCAACACAAGGGGACAGAGTTCTTGGTCGGGGATTTCTCAGTCAAATGAAAGAGGACCAACCCGAGTGGACTGTTGGGGATGTGGAGGACCCCATCTTCGCCGGGATTGTCCGGAGAACTCGCGGCGAACAGGAAAAGAACCGGAGAACTCGCGACGTACAGGAAAAGAGCCGTCATCAGATGCTCAAAGCGATCATAGAATCCATGCTGTCGTCAATAACAACCAAGCAGCGCATCAATCCACGGTAGTGGAATCTTCAGGTACAATCAACGGAATAAAACTCAAAATCTTGTTTGACACTGGAGCTACTGATAGTTTTATTTCATCTTATGCATTGAACAAATGTGGGTTGGCAGCCTGCAAGCAAAACGATTTTAGACAGGTAGAAATGGCTTCAGGTGACCTTCAATCGGTAGAATTATGTACGGAAGATTGCAAAGTTGATCTAGGGGTCTGTGTGACCAAACTAAAAGTTTATGTCACAGCCCTAGGTACTTACGACCTGGTGATAGGAATGGATTGGTTAGAATCTCATCGAGCATGGGTAGATTGTTCCGGGAAAACAATACTTTGCGTAAATGATGTGGGTGAGACGGTCCAAATTCAAGGTATTAAGAGAAAGGTATCCCTGCGTTTCATCTCAGCCATGCAGATGAAGCGGTGCTTGAGGAAGGGTTGTCAAGTATATGCCATTCAAATGGTGAGCAAAGAAAAAGGGCCTTCCTTAGATCAATATCCGATTCTAGCAGAATTTCCGGATGTTTTTCCAAAGGAACTACCTGGACTACCTCCTAGGAGAGAGCTAGACCTCGCCATTGAATTAAAACCTGGTACGGAACCTATTTCTAAAGCTCCTTACCGAATGACTGCCCCGGAACTTCAAGAGCTGCAGATACAGCTAAAAGAACTGCTAGATGTAGGGCACATTCGACCCAGTGTTTCACCATGGGGTGCTCCGGTAATCTTCGTCAAAAAGAAAGATGGTTCATTACGACTGTGTGTGGACTATCGAGATTTGAACCGGGCCACGGTAAAGAATAGGTATCCGATGCCTCGCATTGACGACCTTTTTGATCAAATGAAAGGTGCTACGGTATTTTCAAAGATCGATCTGCGATCAGGGTATCATCAACTCAGGATAAGCGAGAGTGATGTTTCTAAGACTGCATTCCGAACTCGTTTCGGGCATTATGAATTCATTGTGGTACCATTTGGGTTGACCAATGCACCTGCAGTCTTCATGAACCTTATGAATAGCGTTCTCCGCAAATACCTTGATAAATTTGTACAAGTTTTCCTGGACGATATCCTCATTTACTCTAAGAATGAAAAGGAGCATGAAGAACACCTTCGGATAGTGTTATCTTGTCTCAGAGAGCACAAGTTATATGGAAAATTATCCAAATGCGCTTTCTTTCAGAAGGAAATCCATTACTTAGGTCATATCATATCAGGCGAAGGAATCTCTGTACATCCTGAAAAGGTAAATACAATCAGAGAGTGGCCGATACCTAAGAATGCACATGAAGTGCGTAGTTTTATGGGTTTAGCAGGTTACTACCGAAGATTTGTGGAGGGATTCTCCAAAATTGCAAAACCAATCACAAACCTTCAGCGTAAGGGCGTCAAGTATGAATGGACTGAGACGTGTGATGAAGCTTTTTCTGAACTTAAACGATTATTGACTAGTGCACCAATTTTACGGGTACCGGATATGGATAAAGATTTTACTGTGTGTACTGACGCATCTAAGCAGGGATTAGGCGCCGTTCTAATGCAGGAAGGAGGCGTAATAGCATACGCTTCGAGAAAATTAAAAACACATGAAGAACTTTATGCTACGCATGACTTGGAGTTAGCTGCGGTGGTCTTAGCCTTAAAGATGTGGAGACATTACCTGGTAGGGAGAAACTTTGTGCTTAAAAGTGATCACCAAAGTTTGCAGTATTTATTCACCCAGAGAGACTTAAATGCAAGACAAAGACGATGGAGTGAACTCCTAAGCGAATACGACTTTGCAATTTCCTATATTAAGGGAAAGGAAAATGTGGTAGCAGATGCCTTAAGTAGAAGACCCCGAATATTCTCTCTCGTACCTATCAAGGTGAACTTGAGAAATCAAGTGCTTGAACATCTGGTAAGAGACAGTTGGTATTTAAAAGTAAGGTCAGGGCTCGAAAGCAACCACTCGAAGGAACCTAAGTTCGATGGGTATGATTTAGAAGAGGATGGAATTCTACGATTTCACGGAAGGATGTATATACCAGATAGTGGGGATCTCCGAAACACCATCTTGAAGGAAGCACACCGAGCAGTATATTGTGCACATCCTGGGGTAAAGAAGATGTACGCGGACACCAAGAGACTTTTCTTCTGGTCAGGCATGAAAAGTGACATTGTCCAATTTGTTGCTAGATGCCTTGAGTGTCAGCAGGTAAAAGTTGATCATCGCCACCCAGCAGGTCTCTTACAATCTCATGACATCCCTATGACTAAATGGGAAATAATTTCTATGGATTTTATCGTTGGGCTGCCTCTTACACAACAAAAGCATAATGCCATTCTGGTTGTTGTAGATAGATTAACAAAAAGCGCCCATTTCATCCCAGTAAGAGATACTTATGAGGTAGCTGATGTAGCTAGGGTATTCATAAATGAAATTATCAGATTTCATGGAGTACCTAAGAAAATTATATCCGACAGAGATCCGCGATTCACATCAAGGTTCTGGAATTGTATGCAGTCAGCCTTGGGAACTCAGTTAAATTTGAGTACTGCCTATCATCCTGAGACCGATGGACAAACAGAAAGGGTAAATCAAGTACTCGAGGATATGCTAAGGATGTATGTGATGGACCAACAGTCACGTTGGGAAAAGTACTTACCCTTGGTGGAATTTGCTTACAACAATAGCTACCATAGTTCGATCGGGATGCCGCCATTTGAAGCATTATACGGAAGACCTTGCAGAACGCCGTTAAGTTGGGACAGGTTAGAAGACCGAATAATCGTCGGACCAGACTTGATCCAAGAAATGGAGGATCAGGTAAAACTGATTCGACATCGGTTAAAAGAGGCTCAGGATCGACAGAAAAGTTATGCGGACACTCACAGGACAGATAGAAGTTATGTGGTAGGAGATCGGGTTTTCATTCACATCAGACCAAATAAGAGTACCATTCGGTTTGGGAAGGGGACAAAATTATCCCCCCGGTTTATTGGACCGTTTGAAGTCCTGGAAAAAGTTGGACCAGTCGCTTATCGTCTTGCACTGCCACCCCACCTGCACAAAATTCATAATGTATTTCATGTATCTGCCTTACGACATTATATTGCTGATAAATCTCATGACCTTCAATGGAAGGAACTGCAGGTATCGGACGAGGGAACCCTAACGGTCGAACTGTTACGTATTCTGGAACGTAGGGTTCGACAGCTCAGGAACCGCCGGATAGACCAAGTGAAAGTCCAGTGGGACAAGTATAGCCCTGGATCAGCAACTTGGGAGGATGCTGAGACTTTTTGCCAGAATTACCCCAACTTATGCTAAATTTTGAGAGCTGAAAACTTTTATGTATATAGCTGCTCTATTTTGATACTTGACATTTTGAAACACTATGTAAAGATGCGTTTTTACCTTGCTGGTACATGGATACCCATAAGTCTAGAATGCTACTTCACTCTACTGATACAAAATATATGTTGTTTGTTTAAGATTCACTGGTGCATGGACATCGATATGTAATATGTCATTTAAATTAACATTTGCAAGAATATGAAAAAAGAAATATATCGGTATATAAATTGACAGGGGTAAAGCAATGCATCATAAATAGAACATGTATGAACTAAACAGAAGCAGTGTCGGAAATGAGAAATTTTATGGGACATATTGATACCTAGGTAAACAAATTTTCTTTTTATAAGATTTTGGATTAATATCATAGATATCAAAATATTTTGAATATGTAAAGGTTGTTATATGGGTAACAATTGGTTATGAACAATATAGATGCATATGCTGCAATATGTGTACAAGTGTTTACATTGCAGATTGTGTACCAGTGATTGCTTCGCAGAACACAGATTACCGAAACAATAGACGTGATGACAGAATCCCAGAACGTTGAGACTCCATGTGATTCCATGATAGGGTGTTAACCCTGGTTCTACTGGGAGGGGTGGAGGTGTTGCCCACTGTTTATCCTCCAAAACCTGGAGTCATGGGAGGATTGTGCGAGTCACGCTCCCCTAGACGTGTGATGATGACTGCCGGATGCCTACAAGCATATCAGGTCGATATAATCAACGCTGATATCCTTAAGGTCTATGAATGGATCAGTAACACTGATGCCATGTCATATTCCTGTAGAGGACGGATAGGAAGGGAATGGAAGAGGTTCGGAAGGACAGGGTGGTTAAAGAATAGTCTGCAAAGGCGGTTGAGATATGAAGTAACAAATAAATATCAAAGAAAAGAAACATGTATATACAAACGAAATTCAATCTTAAAAATACAAACCTTCTCACTTGTGCCCTACTCCCTAAAAACATAATTATCAATATAAGTATATGAAGCCCTAACTTCGGGACGAAGTTTTCTTAAGGGAGGAAGTATGTAATGGCCCATACTTGATAAACAGTATAATCATTAAAATTATATGTGGCTGATCCAATACAATAATAATATAAATTAAATTAAGGAAAAGTAATTAATTTATAAACAAACATAAAGTTATCACATCTATTTGTAACTTATAACTAAAAGCATTTAATTAAACCAAATTAGTTAACAAACTTAATTCAAAGTGAGCTTCCATAAAGACATCTCCTCTACGTAAGTAGATAAAGACTCACCGAAGATATTTAATACACTTAATCGCAAAACTTATCTCAACATTAAATATACCTTTAAAAGAAGATAAGGTCGCCTTAAATGGTGGCAGACCCTCATAAATGTGATAAAAGATCTTCGGGAGTGAAAGGCGGTGGGGAGATGGTTATAAGGGGGGAAGCTGTGACGGAGTGGAGGGAGTTGGAAGAAGAAAATTTCTGCATTTTGGCTAATAGAGGATTGAAGGATACACAGAGTTCTAAAAGGAGAGTTTCACCGTTCTGGGATTCTGGGCACGGGGGCAGAAGATCACTCTTCTGGGTCTAGGATTGCTCCTAGATCGGCTGGGAGGATTGTTGTTTTTGGTAATCTGTTATCTTCATCAAACATCATCGGGAGAAGAACTATCACCACAGTCTGAAATATCAGCACCAACGTTTCAGGTATTTTCCTTTGAGTACAGATGTGTTTCTTCATTCAATTTTACTGTAAATTGTTTATTGTAATACAGTACGGCCGAATATCTTCTCTGCAATTAAATTAAGTATGTGTAAGGAACCTTAATTCTGTATATGTATGTCTTGTTTTGGGTGTTTTAGATATCTCCAAAGAAGGTAGTTTACATGCTCATTAATACTTTGGGAGAACTAAAGGAATATCTACAATCAGGAAAATAATGCCAGAAGCTCAACTAGCAGTACATATATCATTGAATAGACGTAAAAAATTGCACAGCCCTTATGTAAGGGATCTTACACATTGTCTCAACTTCAGCCCATTCTCTTTTCAAATCAGCTGCCCTTAACAATGATATATCTGCAGCTTATTTCAGCTGTATAGGAGCTTAGATGACATAGACAAGTCCACACTCTTAACCCCGAACCAATCTACTAAAGTCTGCTCTTTAAACTCAGAAAATATCCGCAGTGCATTCTTCTTGTACCAACCCTCAATCTTGCTGCACCTATCCGCACTCCTGTACCTTGTTGTGCCTATCCGTAACTGGTATCTTCGCAATCTTTACCTTGCTGTCTTTTTCCGCAATCTGTTTCAGATGTATATCCGCACTTCCTGTTATTCCTTTTCTGCAAGGTTATACTGTGATATTTCAGAGGGAATCCACATTCAAATTCTATAGTGACTTCTTCATGGAGATCCGCATTCCTGTTACTGTAATCCGCAGCTTTTATCACAGAGATGACCGAAGTTTATATATCCTAATGGTCTGCAGAACAATAGTAATTATAGAGACAGATTCTCTACCTTAAGACCGACCATAATAAGATTGCTGTAGATGTAGAAAGAGATAAGATTTGAGAATTTACCGAGTTTCGATTTGTGCCAAAACAGAGTCAAGCCTTAGAGCCTTGTAGGGGGATCTTACAATCGATATAATTTCTACATGGTATTATAGCTGTGTTAGAGATTTTTCTACAAATCCAAACAAGCATATTAACAATATCACTTGATTCAACATTATGTTGAGGCTATTCATTCATTTGACACAGATATCTTTACCAAAGCACTTGGACATGAAAAGTTTGAAAAGTTCAGAATGTTACTTGGGATGTCAAATGTCCCTTAGGATTAAGGGGGGAATGTTAACTAATCCTTCAAGATTATGTTTGTAAAATAGTAATTAGTTGTTAGTTTTTACTTTTTGTTAATAAGTTATCGAGACAATTTTATCTCGAACCTACCTAACATTTGTATAAATGAAGTTATCATCGTGAATGCAATCATTTTTCCATTGTGGAGTTTATTCATGGACCTGTCTACATGTGTTGACAAGAAATCATTTTAAAATGCTCCTTGAGATATAAAACTTCCTCTGGGATGGGGTTCAAAATATGAATATGACATCGTCACAACTTACTGAACCAATTTACAATAATCATTGAGTCTCCAAATGTTTGCAGAGAAAGAACATATTTTTCAATAACATAGAGGAGGATAAGCTTAAGACTAAGAATCCCCGCAAATAAGACTTCTCCACCACCATAGGCTTCGTATTCAAAAGTTACACCACCAAAGAAAGACCAGGGAATGGATTTTTCAATTTTTTCTGCCACCACAAGTCAAGGGGCATGAGAGCCTTCTTCATCAAGGATAAGGTCATAGTCTGCAACAGATTTTGCAACCACCTTATTTGGAATCAAGCATCTATCCTTAAAAATAGCTCTATTTGTGGCATTCCATAATCCCCTTCGTACACGTGGTAATAAATTTCTTAATTTGTTGGGATTGATCTAATCCCACCAAGTCTCCCTAAAGGAATACCTCCCACCTTATTGAAGAAATCTCTGGATTTTTCACTGTGTTATAAAACAATGGTTGATGTTTCGAATCCCAAAGGGGATCCATCTAGAGAGCTAAGATCTGATCCCACCAAGTCTGCCTAAAGGAATACCTCCCACCTCATCACTAACACTCTTCCATACAGCTCTTGTGAACAAGCAAGAAGTTCAAGGAGTTAAATAATTAAAAATTATTTAATGGTGACTTAGTGTTACCTTGGGTGGTTCAATTCTGTGTAAGTAACATGAGGATGAGAAATATTATTATAATGGCCACATGTTTATGAATATTGTTATATTTGCCTTCACTCTCACCCTTTGACTAATAAAGGGATACTTTTCCTTGAAAAAAAAAATATATTTATTTATTTTTGTAAATTGATACTTTTTATTATTAAAAAAAACATAATTATGATGTTGTAGTAGTTGATTATAAGAGGAATTTCATGTTCTTCATTGACAATATCATGGGTTTGTCAGAAAGAAAAAATCGTCCCACTTGGGGATTCTCTTCACAACAACTTTTCTGTCCTCTCTTTATCACAACCTTGGTCCACCCAATAGGAGGGGTAAGCCAAAGTAATTTGTAGATTATTGTTAAGAGCTGAAAGAGACTCATTGTTAGTGTCAGAAGATGTCAGAAGATGTATATTCATGAGCATACTTGGAAATACCCAAGGATATTTCTCTATTTAGTTACTGTGTGTTTATAGGGGTTATTGGGTTCCCGAGTCCTCATGTCTGTCTAATCTTGATCTCCCAATATCATAACATGGTCATCACCCTCATCCTCTTGGTCAAAAATAGAAAAAATCTAATTATCCATAAGAAGAAAAACAAAATTTCCAATTTTTAGAATATGTAAATAAATATATTTTACCATACTCGTTAGAAAGACAAAACTAATTCGAAATCCAGATTTCTTTTAACTGCAAATGTTGTCTTTATATAAATACAAGACCAATATTAAAATAGAAAAAACAAAAAAAATATAATAATTTCAAAAACGACTCTCTCATAAATACCCAAGGACATTTTCATCAATCAATATGAAATTTTAATGTCAAATATCAAATTACACAACTTTATTACATTTTCACAAAAAGTATTTGTGAAATGAATTTGAAAAACCTTAATTAAAATGGGCACAATCTACCATAAAGATAAGGGTGGACATATATGTCTCCCTGCATTTTCTCGTGATCATGTGAAAATTTCTTATTAAGATCTTATTTAGGCCTCAGCAAACTTGAAATATGAAATCACTACGAAACTTTGAAATCCAGAGAACATGAAACTATGAATTGAAGGCAGTGCAATCCACCCTTATTTGGCCTTCGCTACCCGTCTTAACTCCTATTCGACCCATACTCGTTATGGCACTAACAAAAGCACTTTGAAAAGAATCCTTGCTCGCTGCAAAATTATTCACAGTACTTGAAGAACGAGAATCAGTGAACAAGATTTCATCTGAAGTGAACAGCCCTTCAAAAGATTGCAGATTTGCGTAGTAAAGATTATCAAACTGTGCGGGCGTTTGTGGATCCATGTTTACGAAGATGCTAGGAGCTGCGTTCACGGGACATTTCTGTTGCAGTTGCGTGGCATAAGAAGCAGCCAGAGTGGGATCAACTTGATTTGAGGATGAAAAGTTGTATAGTCTGTTTGAAAATCCGCTGCAGTGACTAACTCCAATAGTATGAGCCCCTTCACATGAGACGAAACAAAACAATTATTAACAACTTGCTCAAGTTAGTTCAATAGACTATCACAAAGTTAGTTAAATAGATAATCACAATTTATAGAAATGTTCAATTCCTGGTGGGTTATACAAACAAACAAACAAAAATAAAAAGTTAAATATATAATTTATGAAAGCAATTATTAATTAGATTTCTGAAATAAGTTTCGAAACATGTGATTCTGGTTCATGGTGGTTTATCATCAAGATTAAGTGAAAGATCAGATCAGAATGTAACCAACTAATATGATTCATCATCAAAACTAAATGAAAAATCAAATCAAAACTTGGTTATATTGTACTTGCTTATTAAACAATTCTTACAAATTCTGAAATACTAGTAAAGGAAATCTGAAAAACAATTCACTTCTCTCCTAAAAATTTGAACACGCTCACTGAAAACTACATGCCCATGAAACTATAACATACTTATAAATCAAAATTTAACTGTTACCTGAAAGAGCAATCATGTCTATTTGTGAGAGGCCCTTTAAAGAAAAGAGAGCATTCAATTGGTCCAAATGGAAGGTGGGTGGAGGTATATTGGCCGCCACTTCAGAGGCTAGAGATATTATTCCATCTCTGCGGCCCAACTCTACGCTATACGAAGGACCTCCCGTCTGCAAAATATAGTCTACTAAATCAAGTTTTCGTTGAATCTCATGTTAATTTGTAATGATTACAAGTGAGTTTAAATATATAAAAAATTGGTTAAAATAAAATATTAAATTTAAAATTAATAATAAATAAAATAAATTAATTCAATTTTATTTTTATTTTATTAATAAAATTACAAATAAATTTTATCTTTAAAAAATTATAAATTTGTTTGAGAAAAATTATAAATATACCTATCATATTAAAATAAATTTTAATAATAATAATTTATATTCACAAAATATAAATATGAATATATAAAAGATTTATATTTGAAAATATAATTAATAAACATATAAAAACTTTATAAACATATATATGTGTGCCTGCCCCCATGCCTACATGTCTATAGGCTATAGTCTATGTGTTCTAAGCCTATAAGCTATAGTCTATCTGTTCTATGTTTTGGAAAGTCTCCACCTTTTTTTCTAGTTTACTTTGTTAGAATTCTGTAGGGTTTCATGAAATCAGAGTTTGAGTTGTAAACTCTTCATAAAAATGTCACATGGATTTTTTAGACTGTTGAATCCATACATATAGTCAAAAACTCATTTTAAGCAACAATAATTAAGATATGGTCCAAAAAAAATTTACCATATTCCTCATATTTCTGCCAATCATATTCATAACTATTATATTTCAAAATTTCATATTAATTAATTAGCATATAAAACTTTAATATTTACAATTATTTTTTCCTACATTTTTATCTATAAAAATAAAAAGGAAGCTAAAGGAAGCTAAGATACTATAAGGAGGTGATCAACCCCACCCTCGATAACTAAGAAAAAAATGAGCATTGTTAGAATAAAAACTAATTCTCATGAGCTTCCGAGACAAACCAGCAGGGGAAGTTGTGATCTATTCCCAAGGGCGGTGGTCTATTCCCTAAACTCCCTAGAAGGATAGAATTTATTCTCAAATCTCCCTAGAACCATAGAATCTGTCAGAGATTTGTGATACTAAGCACATAGAAGATGAAAAGCACTTTTTAAACTTTGGGGCTCTTACTCACACGGCTCTCAATTTCAATCTTCTACACTATTAACCTAGTGCCACCAATCTTCTAGACTATTAAGCCAGTGCCACCCTTCCAATCTTCTAGACTATTAAGCCAGCTCATCTATAGCTATGTGGGAGGGCTTCTTTCCCTTCTCTTTGATCATAGAAACAAAATTTTGAAGAATCCTATTTAAATTAGGCAGCATTGGTCTTAGTGGAGGATAATCATTATCATTGAACTTAATTTAAAAATAGGTTTTAACAATATTTAATTATAAATTTTAGTATTTACATTGATCTCTACTTAATGAGTTGTCATGACATCTTGACTTAACTATATTAAATCATAACTATTTGAAAAAAAAAAAAATATGAACTCAATAATATAGATCACAAAACCTAAATTATTAACTTAAGAAAATATTCTCCAAAACTAGAATTAACCTAAAAATAGCTGATATTAAACATACCAGCCCAACAACATCTCTAGTAGCCAATGCTAAAATATCAGCACAAGAGACTAGGTTGGGACAGGCTGCCTCCACAGCCGCCTTTGCGGCGACAACAGTGTTAAATCCAGCCGGGTTTAGCGTCAAGTTCTCCGTGGCATCTTTCTCAGCTGTGTTGGTCGAAGTACTGTCAATGAGGACCGATCCATCACATCCCTGCAAATATGACAACAAAATCATAAAATTAAATAATTCCCAAGGAAGCATTTCACGTATTTTGTTTATATGAACTCCATTTTTGTTTACCTCAACAAAGCAATCATGAAAGAAGAGCCTCAGAGTTGCAGGGCCTGTAGCAAGATTCGACTGAAATTGAGCTGTGACTGTTTGCGTAACTATGGTTTCCAGAGTTGGGCACGTCTGAGCGTAGAAAGTCTCGCTGAGTTGACCTCTGGCACGCCCAAAATAAAGACCCATCAGTAACGATATAACAATAAAAGCACAATGCATCTCTGCCCTCATACTTCGTGAGGCCATTATCAATGCTAATGCCAGTCAGGTCTCGACTCTCACAGCTCTCACAAGTCAGATCTGGATTCTCAGAGCTCTCAAATCTGGACTCTCAGAGCTCTCACCAGTCGGGTCTTGACTCTCAGAGCTCTCAAATTTATAGAAGGAAATAGACCAGTGAAAGAAAATGTCAGAGATGAAGCTGCTATCGATTTTCCTATCTTGATCATCACCCAAAAAAAATTTGAATGATTCAAATGATTATAATAAAACGTTTTAAATGGCATGTTCTCTTGTTATTAATAATAATAAATTTAGACTGCTTTTTATTTATAATTTTTTTTGGGTTGATTTAATGGGAAGAAAATGTGTTTGCGGGTAAGTTGTCAAATTTATTTTTTAAAGGAAAATTGGTAATTTTAAAAGATGATGATGATAATGGTTAAAGTTTATGGAGATCAAATTTTGGTTTATCAAACTTAAAGAAATGAATTATTTCGTTTGTTTTAAAATTGTATTTGTATGTTCAAAGAGCTTGGAGAGAAGTGTCTAGAACTCACTATAATTTTGACATGTTAAAAGGCTCGGAAGGTTGGTATTGCAACAAAGATTATGAAACTGAGATCTAATGTGGGTGTAACCAGAGCACTCTAAGAGGAAGTGATTTTCATCCTCAATGTTCATATTCCCACCCATGGTGTTTTAGGAACTGCCCAACGACCGATTTCACTATGGAGCTAGTGAGAGTTAGTTCTTATCTCGGCTATATTAATTTTTTTCTTTGAGCTAGTTAAAACACAGAGATACTTTTGATCTTCTACAGTAAGGTTGATGACCTTGTTATAATGTCACTAATATATAGGTTACAACATGTTTCTAAATACTTAAATTTGTCACACTAAATACAATTATTTATAAAATATGTCATTAACATGTAAGTTATAACATGTCTCTAAACATTATTAAGATTTGGTTGACTTTGTCTTAAGGATGAACCACATTAGATGGTTCGAAAGATCCATCAAATCCTAATGATGTGATTACTCCGAAAAACATTTCTCTAAATTATGAATCACAAAAGTCTTAGATCTAACATGTCTCTAAACATTTGAACTCACATAACTCCTAAACAAATAGCAAACCACTCAAACTAAAATCTTTAACACTCTATTTATCTTAAATTTAAAAAAATTCAAATTCTATTTACTTCACAAAATCTTATAATTATTTAAAATAATTAAAAAAAAACAAAAAAACCAACGAAATCAAAGGTGTGAAAAGAATCAAATCCATTGGAAATCCACTGAAAGAGGATTTCGAAACGGTCATCCATATCCAGCGAGATTGTCATAAAAAAACATTAATAAAACGTTGCATGAAATTTCCTTCTGACCCGAAGTTCGGGTGGTCACCGGTGACTTTATTAAATTAGAGTTTATATTATTATCATAATAGTTTTTTTGTGTGAGAAACTGGGGAGGCTTTTATTTCATTGTACAAATGCAAAATAGAATAGTCTTTGCCAATCACTTTCAATATTGGTCACTATCTTTTCATCTTAATTATCAGAAAAGTAAGACCATCTATATTATTAGAATAATATAGAAATTTTTATTAATTATTTTCAATATAAAATATTGTATTAATGTTTATTTAAATTAAATTTTTTGGGTGAAGATGTGTTTAATTTAATGTTAAAGAGAAGTCAAATTTAGAAAGTTGGGTAGATTATTATTATAAAATTTGAATGTGATGTAGAAAATAATTAAATATTTGTTTTTAAATTATTGAGATTTCTAAGACAAAATAGTTTAATTTAAAATAATGAATTATTAAAATATCTGTTTTATGGACTATTTTTAGCTTTGTGAATGTTAAAAATACTTTCTTTCTTTCCATTACAAATTAATTTTTAAATTGAAATTGAAATTATTATAAAAAATATTCAAATATATATAATTTTCTATTCTAAACTAAATAATTTTTTAATTAATTTGATTATAAAAGATGAAACATGTCCCATTAATGACATTGGTAAGATAAATACATGTGAACCTGCATTGAATTTAAATGAGTTAATAACAATATTGATAAAGATGGTTAGCCAAAAGACATCTAGATTGGATGGGTTTTCATATTAGTTCTATCAAAGCAATTATATATGACTTTGTTGGTTTAGATTAGATTGTCTCAGAGAAACAACATTTAAGAATAATATTAATGAAGATTTTATTAAGTTCACTTTGAAACCTAATTGACCTTGAAATCATCGTACATTAGATATGAATAAAACGGTTTAGTGTTTCCGATAAAGTTGCTATCAAAATTACTATGACTCGCCTTAAATACCTCTTCCTCAAAGCAAATGTAGTGCATCAGAGGTCATTTTATTTCAAACAAGGTTATCATTGTACCCTGTAGGTGAAGGCTATGAATGGATTTATGGATGTTATATTTATTAAAATTTTTTACAAAATATGTATATATTAAAATAAAATAACATTTTATTTTATTTTTATCTAAGGAAATATATTTACTTAATAAAGTTATGATATAATATTTTTATTTAAAAATATTAAAAATATTTTAATTTATTTTAAATTTCTTAATTGTTGAATTTTTAAGAGACATATTTTCAAATTTAAAAAATAAAAATAAACATTATTTTTTAATAACATTTTTATGTTTTTTCTATTACATTTTTAGTATTTTTGATCTCAATATGTGCATATATATGTTTAATCTCACTATTTATACTCATTTCACCATTGTGTGTTTTCCTATTTATTTTTTAAACCTTTGTTTACTAAAAATATGTTTCTACTTGTTCAAGTATTATTATCCTTATATCTTCTAAAATTATTATATCCATATATATATAACTAAATTAACTATCTATATGATGATGGTGGTGGTGGTGGTTAACATCCACTGAAACCAATCTTTGGTCTATCAGACCTAAAGAAAAGAGTTATTTAGTTTGATTTAAGATTTTATTCCTATGCTCAAAAATCTTGGAGAGAAGCCTCCCGAGCTCACTATAATTATTGCAACAAATATTATGAAATTGAGCTCTAATATGTTTGTAAGCGGGGCACTCTATGAGGAAGTGATTTTCATCCTCGATGTTCATATTCTCACAGAGATGGCAGATCCTTTCCATCCATGGTGTTTTAGGAACTATCCAACCACCTGTTTCACTTTAGAGCTCATGAGAGTTTGTTCTAATCTTGGCTATATATATATATATATAGTTTTAGATGTCTTTTTATTATTTTAATAAAGAATTCGATTTTAATGTGAGGTGTTTAGGACCTCTTACTCTGATCCATCATGAAGATATAGATAAATAGCTTAAACCATAGAACTAACAAATAGTAGAGATGTAATCATTGCATCTCTACTATTTATTAGTTCTGTGGTTCAAGCTATCCATCTATGTACTAATGATGAACCATAAAAAGTGGTTCCAAACTCTTCCATATTAAAATTGATATATGATTTCTCCCAAAAATAATTTTTACAGCACCAATAATAATATGATCACTCTTATTAAATTTGAGTAGAGTTTAAGATGTTTCTAGATATTTTACATAATAAAATCTATGTATAATTGAAATTCTAGTTTTTTTACACTATTTTTTTTTTAATCTTTTAAACAATTTATATTTAAAAACCTTAAGCACATTTAATAATAAATTACCTCCAAAAAGAGAATCTCTTATCTTATAAACAAGGAATGTTCTTTACTAAGGGATTTGATTGATTGAGCTTGTAGAGGTGTAGATGCTCTATCTCCATTGCATTGGAACTTGGAAAAAAAAAACCATGGAGTTAGACCTAATAGTGGAAGTCTTCCACCAAAAGGTGTTAGCCAACTAATTTAAGGCCCCACTCAAGTATTGGTTTACCTATCTAATGAGGCTTGTTAGCACTTGGGTTAGGCTAAAGAGTATATTAGCAGTCTGACTCATCCAAGATCTCTAAGATAAGAAGTAGGTCTAACAATTCTCCTAATTAAAAAATAAATAAAAATTCAAATATTTTTTTAAAAATAAAATATGTTTTTAATTGTTAAACTTATTGTGCTTAGAGTCATTCTACAACCTAGTATGACAAAGATGTTGTAAAACATTATGTACTGACATTGAATGTTATGTAATGTTACTTAGTAAAATTATTTTAAATTAAATTAAAATAATTAGACTTAAAATATAGTAATTAGTTCCATTTTCAATAAATCTATATTAGCTCCATTTTCTTATTTGGAATTTTATATAAATTTTAAATTTATATGATTTTTTAGTAATTCACTTTTGAATTTATAGTTCATATAAACTTGATTGGGTCAAGTAAATAGAAAACATAGGGTTTAACACAACGGAACGCTTTTATTAATTTAGGCCTAAGCCTGCTTACACTTTCTCACTCCAAATACATCACAATGTGTCCCATTATATAATGATGGGATCACTAGACTTATGGACATAACAACATGAAAGATACACACTCTGACTCAGCTACAACTCACTTACATTGGAAAAAAATGACTTCTAAAACAACACCTTGTAACTCACATAGATCTTGTCGAGATTCAACAAGATGATGATCCTAGTGAAAATTAAGCACCTACACTAGGATGGAGCCTTAGGATATTTTTAGGTGTAAGTCTATTTTTAGAATGGATGAACAAATTCTATTTATAGTGGAAGTCTATTTATTGATGGTGAGAAAATTGTATTTATAGATTATGTTCTATTTTTAGATGTATGTGCAAAGTCTATTTATAGATCGCATGTCTATTTATAGATGCATGTCGACTATTATTATCCCTTAATAATAGTTGGACAATAAATAGTAATCTATTCTCATGGAGCACTTGGAATCAATTAACTGAAGTGGCAAACCAGTTAGCTGAAGGAATTTCGCGTTCAAAGGTTGGTTGGTGGGACATGCAAGTGGACTTAGTTGTAACTAAGTGATTCGAAGCTGTAACAGAGTTGGATGTGTAGTTATGTGAGTTGTAAAGTAGTTTAACTCAGTTAAGTGAGTTAAACTCAACTGTGCTAGTTGTAGCTGAAGGTACACTAGTGAGAGATCAGTGAATTAAATATTAAATTAATTCACATGGAGTGATCTCACATGCAATTGAAGATTCACTACTGTTAACTACATGCATGTCAGATCCAGTGGAGACCCAGTTGAGAAGTAGGTGAAAGGGACAGTTGACTATAAGTTGTACTATATTGGATTGCACTCTTGCAAGCCAAACACACATTGGATATGCTCATGTGAATTGCACAGTCAAGGAGGGCATGATTGCATCGAATTGGTCTTTTGTAATCAACTTGGATTGCACAGTGGAGGCAGGCTGTTGTGAGGCAAAAATTTGGTTAATGCATATCAGTGAACTGAAGATACACTAGTGAAATATTAGTGAATTAAATATTAAATTAATTCACATGGAGTGATCTCACATGAAACTGAATATTTACTACTGTTAACTATATGAATGTCAGATCGAGTGGAGACCCTGTTGAGAAGTAGGTGAAAGGGACAGTTGACTATCAGTTGTACTATATTGGATTGCACTCTTGCAATCCAAACACACATTGGATATGCTTATGAGGATTGCGCTGTCAAGGAGAGCATAATTTTATCGAATTGGTCTTTTGTAATCAACTTGTATTGTGCAGTGGAGGCAGGCTGTTGTGAGGAAAAAATTTGGCTAATGCATTTTCCAATTTCTGCAAGACAGTGTGAGACGATTGTATATTGTACTGAGAGCTCTTGGATTAGAGTTTTGTATGAGATTGTTTCATGATCCATGATATATACATAATATATGATAGTGGGGTTTTTAGCTTTTTTCTTTCCCAATAAAAAAATCTGTGTTATGTGTGAATGATATTTCTTCATGTGTTTGCAATTGGCGATCGTGTTTTAAATTTCCGCAAGAATTATTGTAGAAGCGATTCTGTATTTAACAGTGGCATATAATTGTTAGATCAGGAGAATCCAGACAATACATAATTGTATTAAATTTCTACATGGTATCGGAGCACAAAAGATTGCAATTTTGAAGTAGGAGATGAGTTTGTTGGTGGAAACAATTCGAATTTGCTGCGAGAATTTCTTGGTGCAACAATTGAGTAAACATAGAAATGGATTTCAATGGCTTGCAGCTAGAGTATGCACTTGAGAGAACCTTGAACTACATTTCCTGGAAGGACATGATGGAGGTGGTGCTTGAAGATAATGGCTTGAAGGAATTCATCGATAGTGATGTTCCTAAGCCCACTTTGATGGATGTTGCATTACTTGATGCATGGCAAAAGAAAGTAGCGAAGGCGAGAAGGATTATGTTGGAAGGTGTACGAGACCACATTGTCTCAAGCCTTCATGGGAAAGCCACTCCATATGCTATGTCGAAGGCTTTGACAGATCTTTTCCAAAGCAGCAACGACCATAGGAAATTGGTGCTGAAGGATAAACTCAGAACGATCAAGATGGAAAAGGGCGAAAATATTCCAAAGTATCTCACAAAGTTTGCCCAATGTCGAGATGAATTGGGGAGTGTGGGAATCATTGTTTTTGATGATGATTTGGTGAGCTTGGATCTCTTGGGACTTCCTAAGAGTTGGCACAGCTATGAAGACTATGTCAACGGACGGGAAAAACTGCCGGATTGGGAACGACTGTGGTTGGATCTAGTGCAGGAGGAGTTCAGGCAGAACACCAAAGATGACTCTTCATCAAAGCATGATGATGAAGAGGATTTTTCTTTGGCTGCGAAGGCAAGGAAAGGAAATGGGAAGAAATTCCATTCAAAATCTGAGTCTAAAGGCAAGAAGCTGGATTTGTCTAAGGTGAAGTGTTTTCACTGTCACGAACAAGGGAATCTTGCCACTAACTACCCACAGAAGAAGAAGAAAAAGAAGGATGTTGGAGCTGCAGCTAGTGAGGCCCTTGCCTCGCAATTTGAACTTGATTTCTCTTTGATCGCATGCTTTGTGTCAAACACATTGGGATCGGTGTGGTATCTTGATAGTGGTGCTTCCTTCCACATGATGGGAGATAAGGAGATTTTCAGTGACTTGGAGGAGAAATATCTCCAAATGCATATAGAGATGGGCAACGATGGATGATACAGTGCGACCGACATTGGTACCATTACCTTTGAGAGGGATTCAGGTAAACCATTTCAATTGAAAGATGTTATGCATGTTCCAGGTCTAAAGAAAAATTTGGTCTCAGTCACGATGTTGGAGGACAGAGGCTATGGCATTGTTTTCAGCAATGGAAAAGCTTTCCTGTGACATTAAAAATTGGGTCAAGCCAAGAGGATAGGGATTCGAGTCAAGAATATCTACAAGCTGGAGGTAGATGGATGCGTTGCCATGATGGGAAAGGCAGAAAAATGTGTGAGCCCAGATGAGGGCGAATTACGAGATAGGCGATTGGGCCATCTTCATCATGGATCCTTGAAAGTCATGCAACAAATATCTACTGGAGTTCCAATGGGAACACTTTCTCAGTTAAATCAGTGCAAGGGTTGCACCATGGGGAAGTATGTAAATTACACCTTTCATGAAAAGGAGAACCATGCTTCGGTGATCCTAGAGAGAGTTCACACAGACGTGTGTAGACCATTCTTATTTGCTTCAACAGCAAAACACAGGTATTATGTTATTTTGGTTGATGAATTTTCTCATAAATGTTGGATCTTCTTCATGCAGAAGAAGGATCAAACATTCTCAAAGTTTTGTGATTTTAAGGCATTGGTGGAGAAAGACTCGGGGAAGAAAGTGAAGGCTCTGAGGAGCGATAATGGTGGAGAATACATCTCGAATGAATTCAAAGACTTCTGTAGCAAAGAAAGAATTCGAAGAGAACTCATAGCGCCTCATAACCCACAGCAAAATGGGGTCACGGAGAGGAAGAACAGAACGATCATGGGTGCAGCATGAGCAATGTTGCATGATTAGGGCCTACCAATTCATTTGTGGGTGGAAGCATGCAACACTGCGGTTTATGTGCAAAATCATTGTCCTCATAAATTACTTGGCATGAGTACACTTGAAGAATATTTCACTGGTAAGAAACCATATGTTTCTCACTTTAAGATTTTTGGCTCATCTGTTTATGTGCATGTGACCAAGAATGCAAGGAATAAGTTGCAGCCGACTACTGAAGTTGGGATATTTGTGGGGTACACAGAAACACCCCATAATTATCGTGTGTATTTTCCTAACAGTAAGATGATTGTTATGCGACGGGATATAAAATTCGATGAGGGGAAAGCCATGCGGTTATCGCTTGAAAGGGAGTTGGACTTGCATGCGGAGGAGGAATTGTTGCTTCCCAAAGATGAGTCTCTAGATGTGGATCAGCCACAGGGGGAGGTTCATGGAGTGGAGGAGTCCACTCATGTAGAGCCAAACATCATAACTGGCAGAAGGCGTACCACAGAAGCTGAGAGGCTGAAACTTGATCCTGCACAAAATGTAGGAGTCCCTACTTCACAACGAAGACAAAGACGGTCCCCTGACCGATTCGCTGGATACATGGTTCTCATGAGCAAATGCATTTTGACTGATCCATATTCCTTTCAGAAAGCAGTGCAGGAACCCACATGGGTAGATGCAATGGTGGAGGAGTATGACTGCATTATTAGAAACAGTGCTTGGGAAATTGTTCCAAAGTCAGTTGATAAATCAGTGGTAGGTTCAAGATGGATCTACAAGTTAAAGCAAGCTGCTGATGAGAGTATTGAGAAATACAAGGCCAGATTTGTGGCCCGAGGCTTCTCACAGATCGAGGTGATTGATTATGAAGAAACCTTTGCACATGTCATGCGGTATTCTTCCATAAGGACCATCCTTGCTCTCTCAGTGTAGATGAGTTGGCACATTCATCAGATGGATGTGAAGACTGTGTTTCTCAATGGGATCACTGAGGAAGAAGTGTACCTTGAGCAGCCTGAAGTATTTGAGATATTTAGTAGTGAGTCGCATGTGTGCAGACTCAAAAGAGCGTTGTATGGGCTGAAGCAAACACCCCGTGCTTGGTACACTTGGATAGATAGCTATTTTACCAAAATTTTCCTCACCAAGAGTGAGGCGGATGAAAACCTATACCAAATTGTGGTGGAGGGTAAGCTTTTAATCATTTTTATTTATGTTGATGATTTAATACTGACTAGTGATGAGCATTTGATACACTCATGCAAGAAGGACCTTGCAGAGGAGTTCGAGATGAAGGATATGGGCCTCCTTCATTATTTCCTTGGATTGGAAATATGGCTGCGAGATGGTGAACTTTTTATGTCTCAAGGCAAGTATGCAAGGGAGATACTGGGTAAGTTTCACATGGAGGGATGCAAATCCATGGATACTCTTCTTCCAAGAAACTGAAGGAAAGAGGACGCTACATCTAGAGAGGTAGTGGATGCTACTGTCTATCAAGAGTTAGTGGGTTCGCTAATGTATTTAGTGAATACAAGATTGGACATATGCTATGTGGTGAAGCAACTTAGTCAAGAAATGGTTAAGCCTACCAAGTTATTTTGGAAGGAGGGAAAGCATGTCCTGAGATACTAAAGGGGCACATCTGAGTATGGCTTCTCATATAGATAGACGCATGAGGTGAAGTTGCATGGCTTCACGGATGCAGATTGGGCAAGCATCCCAATGGACAGAAAAAGCACGTCAGTGGGGATCTTTAGTATCGGATCTATAGATTTTTCATGGTACAACAGGAAACAGAGATCCATGGCACTCAATTCAGCGAAAGTGGAATACATGGCAATAAGTCAAGATGCATGTGAGGCTATCTAGATGAGAAAGATCCTGGTTGGTTTGTTTGGTTCTCATTTAGACCCGACAGTGATTCATTGTGATAATCAGAGTTGCATTAAACTCTTGATTAATCATGTGTTTCATGATAGATCTAAGCATATAGATATCTGGTATCATCATATCAGAGATTGTGTGCAGCGGAAGGTCATGTTGTTTCAGTACATTCATACGGATGATCAGGATGCAGATATTCTGACAAAGGCGCCCACCAAGAGAAAATTTGAATACCATAGAGACAAGATCGGGGTGAAGGATAATCCCTTTCGTATTGGGAGGGAGTGTTGAGATTCAACAAGACGATGATACTAGTGAAAATTAAGCACCTACACTAGGATGGAGCCTCGAGCTATTTTTAGGTGTAAGTCTATTTTTAGAATGGATGAGCAAATTCTATTTATAGTGGAAATATATTTATAGACGGTGAGTGAATTCTATTTATAGATGACGTTCTATTTTTAGATGTATGTGCGAAGTCTATTTATAGATGCATGTCGACTATTATTATCCCTTAATAATAGTTGGACAATAAATATTAATCTATTCTCATGGAGCACTTGGAATCAGTTAACTGAAGTGGAAAACCAGTTAGTTGAAGGAATTTCGAGTTCAAAGGTTGGTTGGTGGGACATGAAAGTGGACTTAGTTGTAACAGAGTTGGATGTGTAGTTATGTGAGTTATAAAGTAGTTTAACTCAATTAAGTGAGTTAAACTTAGTTGTGCTAGTTGTAATTGAAGATACACTAGTGAGATATCAGTGAATTAAATATTAAATTAATTCACATGGATTGATATCACACGCAACTAAAGATTTACTATTGTTAACTACATGCATGTCAGATCCAGTGGAGACCCAGTTGAGAAGTAGGTGAAAGGGACAGTTTACTATCAGTTGTACTATATTGGATTGCACTATTGCAAGCCAAACACACATTGGATATGCTCATGAGGATTTGGTAGTCAAGGGGAGAATGATTGCATTGAATTGGTATTTTGTAATCAACTTGGATTGCGCAGTGGAGGCAGGTTGTTGTGAGGCAGAAATTTGGCTAATGCATTTTCCAATTTCTGCAAGACAGTGTGAGACAATTATATATTGTACTGAGAGCTCTTATATTAGAGTTTTTTATGAGATTGTTTCATGATCCATGATATATACATAATATATGATAGTGGTGTTTTTAGCTTTATTCTTTCCCGGTAAAAACATATGTGTTATGTGTGAATGATCTTTCTTCATGTGTTTGCAATTGGCGATCGTGTTTTAAATTTCCGCAAGAATTATTGTAGAAGCGATTTTGTATTTAACAGTGGCATATAATTGTTAGATCAGAAGAATCTAGGCAATACATAATTGTATTAAAATTTATGCAGATCTACATCATTTCTTAATAGCTAAGAAGACAACTGAACAAACCTATCACATTTCTAGACTCTTCCATTTCTACATTACTCTAACATCCCCCCTTAATCGAGAAATGGATTTGCTATAATACATAACAATGCCTGCTGGTCTAAGTCTCAACTAGGCTTACAAATATGACTCAAACATTTCATTTTGACTTTCTTTGCTTCAACATATTGATGAAATTTCTTCCTATATTTGTTGTGTTGAAATCAAGATTGTTGTTAGACCAAAACCCGTAGGCGTTAGTCTCTGCTACAATCACCAGAGTTAGGATCCACGAGAGGCAGTTTGTCCATGTCGTGAAACACACGGGGAGCGAGCGTTGAACCCAATGTCCAACAATCTCCCCTCCAACGCGAGCCGGGTGAGTTTCGAACTCGAGACCTGTCACTCTGATACCACTTGTTGGAATTACGATTGTGGTTAGACCAAAACCCGCAGGCGTTAGTCTTCGCTACAATCGCCA
Organism: Pinus albicaulis; assembly: GCA_034641835.2. NCBI lineage: Eukaryota > Viridiplantae > Streptophyta > Pinopsida > Pinales > Pinaceae > Pinus > Pinus albicaulis. Next base: position 1,681,073,164 of record CM076579.1, on the reverse strand, counting down.
GAGTTAGTATCCACGAGAGGTGGTTAGTCCATGTCGCAGAACACACTGGGAGCGGGTGTTGAACCCAATGTCCAACATGTTGCTCCAAACTCTAATGCTTTCAACCTGTTTATTCTTCTTCCTACTATAGATCATGAACTCTTGATATTGCTTCTTATTGCGAATAGCATGATGCCAGTCCATTTCAACTCTTTTTTCTACGAGTACATTTTCATCATCAATAGTTCCGTGTTCATTCGACTGCTCCCAAATCAATACATAATAATAGTTAATCTCTTGAGGACTCAAATACATGAAAATATCATTAATTTCTTCAATGTTCATTATCGCAAATTATGTGGAGAGTTCATAAAAACATGGAATTTTAAGTCATGCTTCTAGGAACTTTAACTCTTCATCAAATTTTGTTAGCTCTTCCTGGTTGTTGTTAATATCTACACATTAATAAACATTCATGAGATTCACTAAACCACCATAATTTGAGTTCTTTTCAACTTTTTCTTGTTTTCCAAATATTTATAATCAGTTTCATGTGGCTCATCCAATTGATCTTCAACTTGGGTCACTGCTCCATTGAGAAATTCATTTATGAGCTTCTTTTCCTGCAACATTTGGGAAAGTTGTTAATTATCATATTTCACTTTAAGTTCTCCAATTCCTTCACTTTATTTTCCTATAACCTTTTCTGTGGATTTTTCTAGTGACTCTTCAAACATATTTCTCTCCCTCACATTGTACTTCATCTGTAGAATATCCCCCAAAAAATTTGCATTACGTACTTCACCATATTCATGCAAAATACTAGACAATATGTTTTCATCCAATGTTTGTTGGAACAGGGTCTCCTACAAGCTATGAAACTGGTCCATTTTGAATATTTTTTATTAGATTTAGTTTAGCGAAGGGGTTTTGGGGTGGGTCAAAGCCCCGAAAGCGTTGTAATGGGTAAAAGGGTAAACCAGGGGTCCAAAAACCACGGTTTTCGGACCATAGGAAAGTCTAGGCTAGATTTCTATAAATAGAGGGACATTTTGTATTGAAGAAGATAGGAAATGATGAGCTATTGATGCGAACTGTGGTTTAAGCTATCTGTTTGGGTTTTGGGGAAAGGACTCCTGCTGGCTGTGTGTGCGGAGATCCAAGTCCAGCTGTGTGCAGACCCTGCTGCTGTGTGCACAGGTTGGGAAGGGAATTGTAAGGAAGGATTGACAAATGAATGAATAAATAAATATTGATAGAGAACTGAATCTGTGAGTACTTTTGTGCGAATCAATGGTAATTGTTGCACTGTGTATTTTTTGTGTTTAAGCTGCGAAGATCTGCGTAAGTGTGTTTTCGGTATTTGGATTGGCTCTGCGTTGTTCTGTTCTGTTTATGTAATGTTGTGTTACTATCATAAAGGCATATCACTATATATCTAGTGCATGTGGATGCAAATAGAGACTTAATTAACCTTGCGTAGAACATGGTGATCTGAGAATTACAGGCTTAGCACAGCTCTGCTTGCCTTACCTATCCTTTCTCAGGGTGCAGAAACCTGGTTCCAACACCCACCCATACTACTTCGGGTGAGACTTTGACCTGCGCAAGCAGGCCACTGCCGAAAGGGTCAGTAGTATAGGGATTTGTTGGCAAACCTTGCGCTCTGAACCTGGGTCAGGACCCCTCGAGCCAACAAATGGTTACGTTGCTAGGACCTGTAGCATTTTGAGAAAGGATTTGGGTACTAACAAGAAAATGTGGGAAACCTATTAAAAAGAAGACATGGCGGTACACTTAAAGTTACCTACCTTTAAAGGCACGGCCGACGAAGACATGGATCGATTCTAGTTTGTGGCAGACTCGGTATGGGTTGCGCATGGTGTGGTGGGTGATACTGTGAAAAAATTGCAGCTATCCCTAGCCTTTGAAGAAAGAACCTTGAACTGGTATATGGGGTACGTATCCCAAAATGGAACCGCATCTATCTATCACATTAAGGATGCCCTAAAACAACAGTTTCGGAAACCTAAATCCTACTCTCAGGTTGTAGTTGATGTAAAAAATTTCAGACAGGGAGCAACTGATTCCATGTGGGAAGCAGATCAACGCCTAAAGAAAGCTATCCAAGAAGGATAATTTCACTATGATGACATACAACTTACAAAATGGTTCATCGCCATGCTACTCCCTTACTTACACATAACTCTGGGTCACCAGACTTTTGATTCGCAAGATAAAGCTTTGGAAGCTGCCATGAAGCTAGAAGCTATGCCGAAGAAAAATGCTACATTGGAGGTACAATAGATCCAGGCGCAGCTTGGGGCTATGCACCAGGAAATTTAGGATCTACAATGAGAAAAAGGAGGAGAGGTTGGCATGAAACTAGGACAACCGTCAGGTCGCCTGTGAATACGAGAACCTAGTCACGGCCACCCGGGATCAGGGGGGCCTAGCCCAAAACATCGGAGCTCAAGTGGATCTATGGTCTGGTACGGGGATAGCCGTGTAGAGGGGCTGCGTAATACCAACCGCTACCCTTGTTCGACCACCAATGTGTTAGAACCAAAGCAACACTGGTGCCTGTTCTGCCAGTCAGTTGGCCATGAGGATCAGGATTGTCAAATCAATAATTTCATACTAGACTGGGGAAAGCTGCCAGAAGTACAGTTAAACCCTGCTTTGCCGAAAACCCCCACGGCCAAGAATGTCTCCCCCTCCGAAGGAAGGGACGGGAGCTGAAGTAGAAGCGCAGGTCAGGGTCGGGGCCAGTTGATCTACTATAACTGTGGGGGAACGGGGCATTTTGTGAAGGATTTCCCAGAACCCATACAAAAATCCTGCAGGTATTGTAGACAGTTGGGCCATACGCTAGAGGATTGTCCAGCCCTGAAAACGAAGATACGAGAAAATCATCTACCACCTACGCAGAAGGTGCAAAGGGTCCAGACTGAGCTAAGGGGTAAGGACCCGAAGGTAAATGTGGTAACGTGCAACGGATTGGCAACTAGGCGGATCGAGGAGAAAGATGAAACTAAAACACTGATCCGCAAAGCAGTTAGCAACCAAGAAGGGTTGGATCTGGACAAAGCAAGGGAAACATTTATGGAAGCTCGGAAGGACTTCCTCGAGACTGAAGCATCTACGTCCACCCGCTCAGGGGAATTGAAGGTTGCCGAGGAGGTTAAACCTTTCCTGCATGCATGTATGAGGCTACTGCGCAACCCGCAGGTAGTAAGAAATCTGCAGGCGTTACTAGAGAGCTGCATAGCACACATTGCCCTATCACCCGACGTTAAGGATGTGCATAAGTTATACAAATACCAAAAACGCACTGGTAAGGAGATGCGGCTGACCGTCTAGATCGGCAACTGCGAGATGAATCGGGTTATCCTAGACCTTGGATTGGATGCCAATATATTACCTAAGAAAACTTGGCAATGCATGGGGGAACCAAAGCTGGAAAGATCCACCATCCAGCTTCGAATGGCCAATCACCAAAAAATAGTACCTCTGGGGAGGCTCTCTGGGATTATCGTGGATATCGCAGGGGTAAGAGTCCGGGCTAACTTCGAAGTCATTCAGATCGTCGGGGATGCGTACCCCTACCCTGCACTACTGCGATTGGATTGGGCCATCGACATGGGCGGTATCGTTAACTTAAAAAAACGAAGTATGATATTTGAAAATAATGCTACAAGGGTAGTCGTACCATTAGACCCTGCGGAAGGCAACCAATATACGGAACCCATACCCTTGGGGGGAGATGTGGATTATATATATAGGTTGAAAGCGCGAAATGGGGATAACCCAACCAAGGATACAGTACTATGCTATGAAGGGGATACTGAAGAATTTTCTGAACCCAGTGAGGAACTAGAAACTTAGGAGAACTAGTTAGGTGAGGCCTCTACACTGCACTGTCTTCGCATCACAAAGGACTTCCTCCCTATGGTCCTGAAGGCGAAAACCCAGATGGAGCTAGGCTTTATCAACTGCTGCGAACCCACCCCGGGAAAGGATTAGACCAGCCCATGAACAAGCAATAGGCTTCCTACGATAGCTATAGGCTCAGCAGGTAGTGGTCCCATGCATTGGGCCACCTCTACAGTGACAAAGCAACTAAGGGTCAGGCGATATATTCCAACGACGGCAACCCTTGGGGCCTTAGTGGGATGGATGGTCAACTTATCTTGGTATTGGCTTAGGAGTTTCCTAGGAATCAAGCCTGTGTTGGGGGAAGGTATGCAGTTGTCACCAATAAGTAACCCTAGCATTACACGTACGTCAAAATCACTGAGGACGCATGAACTAACTGTTGGAACAGTACCTACAGATAAAAAGTAGAAGTTACCATTGGAAGAAGTGACTCCCGTGCCTTCAGCAGAATGAGTTATGAGAAATTTTTACCGTTCCTCGGGGAACCCACCCCTAGTAAAATGTACTTCTTTATCACACACTCGGAAGTGCTCAAAAGGGGGTAAGATATCCCAGTTAAAGGTATCGTCTCATTTCTATAGCTAGCCTGCCTTAAGTGTCTCATGGAGGTATTTGAGCAATAAGCATCCTCATAACCGCAGTGCCCCTCTCATGTCTGGTCAACCTTCCCCGTCTGATAGTAGTCACCCAGAGCCAGGATTCATTTTTCATGCAAGGATGCCAGCTACTACCCCTGCCGAATCCTCAGCCCTGACTGAGACTGATGATGAAGAAATCCTGGAGGTTGAGCCTAAATTAAAATAAGTTCCCCCCCCCCCGATGGTCACCACGAAAGGCAAGGAAAAAGCGCAAAGCTCGAGGAAAACCCTGAAGGCAGCAAGATGGCCTCGAAGCTCCCCAAGACATGCTAGGCCCCCACCCTCAGAAAAAGATGACCAAGAGGGTGCTCTGTCGGCTAACCCGATCAACTGGCTACCCCCCTTTGTTCGGCTGAAAAGGCCATCTACACGAACGCCAAAAACCTTGGATGGCTTGGTCACCTACCTGCAAACCCCCCTAACCCCAGGAGAAATCCCCATCCTCAGTGATCCCTGCGGACGCCTCCATGAAGTTAAGTTTTATGATCACGATTTGGCGGACTATGACGTCCTCCCGGAATTAGCCCCTGCCCTATACTTTGATACAATCTATAAGGATGATGGGATCACGGTAGTACCTCAACGTTGGGTATGTGGCTTGGTGCGATCCAGACTTCTGAATCTACTCCAAATACCCCACTTTGGCCATTACAACGTCACAGATCAGTTGGCTTGCTAGTTACTCGTTCTCATCCACGATGGTTGCTTATGGATTTGCGAGAGGTTCCCTATTGATGTTATGCCAATCCATAAGATTACAAGCCTTCTGATGCAAGGGCCACACCTGCTAGCACAGGTTGGAAAGAAGTACGAAGCTGCTACCACTACGTTTGTCTTGGAGACCTATGCGGTACAATGAAATCTGCGAGGGTTTGTGATCCAGACTATCATTGACCCTACCACGCAAATGGGTACTCGGTTCTTAACCTGCAAACTAATGAGGAAGTGCCAAGTTATGACTGTCCCCGCCTATGTAATCCAGCTAGCCGGACAATGCGTGAAGGGCGTTTTTTTCAATTGGGCTCAGTACTTGTGCGAAGAATTTCTAGCTAATGTCTGCGAGTCCCAGGAGCAAGGGACACCTTTCTTCTATTCATGGGTATTATTTCTAATAGCACTAGTCGCCTGGGACAAACCCGCGGAGTCGTTCATTCCGGAGCTCCCTTAGGGGATGTGCGAAGGCGCCCGGTATGCTCACTTGTGGGACTCTAAGGATAAGTAGCGCGTCGAAGATAACAAGGTATTTTGGGTCCTCTTCCAAGGAAGCGTCACAACGGCCATAAACTCCCGACCCCGGTTATCTTCGACCATATATGACAAATACAAGAATGTTGCTGAATTCCAAATCACCATGCACCATGTCCAGATTCGTAGTCTCGTCAATAAGACATGGACATACCTCCCGTATATGGTAGCCGATGCGGAAATTGACCAACTGATCTCGCTGTGGCCCCCGGCCTGGAAAGAAGGTCTCACTCACACTCTTGGGGAGACCACGGCGTCCCACCAGTAGGCAGCAACTACCACCAAGCCTGGCAGTAACCTGCCGCAGCAGCCCATAGCAGTTCTGGCCTAGGTAGGCTCCAACAACGCTACCACTCCTCCCCCAAGCACTAAGAGGACAGGGAAATCAGCATCATGACCTAGAAAGAAACAGCACGCCCGCTGCGCATGATACGATGTGAAAGTCACACTGACGGAAAGTGACCTAGAATAGATCACAGAAATGGTTACCGTGGGTACGGAAGATAATTGGGAATTTGTCGAGACCCAGTGGCAGGCCGGGGTCGACTCACTCCAAGCCAAACTCCGTGCACTCCAGATCAAAATTGATACCCTACCGACCAGCCAAGCACACCCCCTGTCAGTTGACAACAGTTCAGCAACCCTCAGGGAGGACAATCATATCTAGGATATCCCTAGCAGTGCCTTGGTAGCAACGCAGCCCCCGACCACCACAAGAATGCAACTAGACTTGGCCAAGCTGCCCCGCGCAGCCTTACATGGCCTACATCACGCTATCTTTGAGGAGTTTCACTCCCGTGATCACCAAGCGCACCAGTAGTTCTGTACCACTGAGCACACCATTGCGCAGCAGGCTATTGTGCTGCTTCTGGCTGGGTCACAATAGACAGAGCTTGAAACTGTGATCCACCAACTCTACACAGAGGTTACCGATGAGATTTCGGCTGCGGATATGCCTCGGGATAAGGTGGTAAAATTGGTTGCCACGCTGAAAGCATCTCGGATGGAAATACACACCGTCAAGACACAGTTGGAACAACAAATCTCTGACTTGCAAGCCAAGTTACAGCCCGATACACCCCCGGAAGTCCGCGCCCAGCGTACCGCCCTAGTCACCGACGCAACCGCTGTTATTACGGGGAAAATTGCTCAAGGCGCCAAGCTGCTGGAGTCATCCCTCCAACTCTGGAATAGGGTCCAGCACGATCCGGTCCTCCAACAAATCAATCAAGATTTACGACAAAAGGAAGAAATTGTCGAACAGATCACCGCTACGCTACCTACTTTAGTGCCTACCCAACGCTTCGCCCGATTAAAAACCAACAATGATCTCCAGGGTGAGATTGAGAAACTCTGGCCTAAACAACACATCATGGCTGAACTTCTGAAGCCTTGGACTGCCACAGCCCTCCGCTTATCACAAGATTTTGATAGCGTGACCAAGCACCTTAACCAGCTTCTTGAAAGCGTTACCTCGACCACCGATGGACTGCTCTCCCAGACGATGGTCGGTCTTGCACAAAATGTTGCGGCTCAAAGTTAGGACATCCTCCCTTGGCTCAGAAATGCTTTTGATACCTTGCATGCACAGATCGAGGCCGCACCAACGCAGCGACTCGGGACGAGTCACAAGATTGTGTTGGGGGACTATTGGAACAAGATCTCCTACAAGCTGCGAAACTGGTTCATTTTGAATATTTTTTATTATATTTAGTCTAGCGAAGGGGTTTTGGGGTGGGTCAAAGCCCTGAAAGTGTTGTAATGGGTAAAATGGTAAACCAGGGGTCTGAAAACCACAGTTTGCAGACCATAGGAAAGTCTATGCTAGATTGCTATAAATAGAGGGACATTTGTATTGAAGAAGATAGGAAAAGATGAGCTATTGATGCGAACTATGGTTTAAGCTATATGTTTGGGTTTTGGGGAAAGGACTCATGCTGGCTGTGTGCGCGGAGATCCAAGTCCAGCTATCTGTGGACCCTGCTGCTGTGTGCACAGGTTGGGAAGGGAATTGTAAGGAAGGATTGACGAATGAATGAATAAAGAAAGATTGATAGAGAACTGAATCTGTGAGTACTTTTGTGCGAATCATTGGTAATTGTTGCACTGTGTATTTTCTGTGTTTAAGCTGCGAAGATCTGTATAAGTGTGTTTTCACTATCTGGATTGGCTCTGTGTTGTTCTGTTCTATTTATGTAATGTTGTGTTGCTATCATAAAGGCATATCATTATAGATCTAGTGCACGTGGATGCGAATAGAGACTTAATTAACCCTGCACAGAACATGGTGATCTGGGAATTACAGGCTTAGCGCAACTCTGCTTGCCTTACCTATCCTTTCTCAGGGTGCGGAAACCTGGTTCCAGCACCCACCCATACTACTTCGGGTGAGATTTTGACCTGCACAAGTAGGTCACTGCCAAAAGGGCCAGTAGTATAGGGGTTTGTTGGCAAACCTTGCGCTTTGAACCTGGGTCAGGACCCCTCGAGCCAACGATGTTGATATAATAAGAAAAAATGATATTGCACCTCTACTCTTATCATCGAAATTTATAGAAGTTTTTTGAACAAATTCCAATAAATCTACTGAACCAAGCAATCCTTCCATTTTTATTTCCCAAAGTCTAAAAATTTTACCTGGGAAAGATGGAAAAACACTAGAGATTAATCGTTTCAATATTGCACTGGTTTCTTCAAATTCTTCAGGTTGATTCATGTCTTCATTAGGCATTGGTTCTATGGATGGACACATTCCTTATTCTTTTGTGGCTTCTTACCTTTGATTCTTTTTCCTAAGTTGTTTTAGTTCTCTCCGGAATTTCTTAATTCTCCTTTGTCGACCCATCACTACTATGCTTGCTCCCTTCTTATTTCTTCATGCAACACTGCTTAGAAAACACTCTCACCAGATTTAGAATTTATACCGCCTTTGTTTAAAATTTGATGGGACCTTAAAACCATGGTGCCTCTGAAAATTGATTGATCTGATGCTGGAACCCTCAGCCATCTAACGCAAGTGCACATCCCAGCTTCGAATCTCGCTCTCAGTCATTAAGGGGATCTCTACATAGTGGGATCCCTTTTCTGAGAGGTTGTCCCAACCCAAAAGAAAACAACATCACTCCCATATCTATGTAGTATAGTTGGAATGGTTCCCAGAGTCAACAACTTCTACATCAGACAACTATATTGATCTAGTTCTTGGCCTTTACACACGCACATATCTGTACACCCTCACTGTTAATTAAATATAAGTTGCTACTTGATTACTTCTTATGGAGAATAGGTTGTCGTCAAATTTAATTGAAAATATGCTTGATTGTGTTACAGTTGCAACATTGTCTCTATCTTCTCAAATGGTAAGATTCATCACCAATCTCTACGCCCACGACCTCTCAGTGCCTTTTTCTTCTCATTCCTCTCCCAAAAACATGAAAATATTTTTCACACGAAAACAAGGTGGTGTTTCTTGGCTCTCCCTATTCGACGATGACTATGGAAACCCTGCTTGAAATACACACGAGAAACCCAAAATAACAACAATAATAGCTACAACTAAGATCTGGAATAGATCTTTCATATCTTGGCCACTGGTAAATCTTTACACAATCTCAGCCACACATATGATTCCTTGCAGATACCAACCACCAAGGCAAAACTACGCCCAACAACGAACCTTGCAGATCATCAATGATTTTTATGCTGGTAGATCTCGGCTCTCTTGCAATGATATTGTGCTAAGCTTAGCTCCACGATAGCTACAACAGGAAATTTCACTAATGATTTGAGTATCCCTTTCAGCAAATTCAATACAAGCACAATAACACAACAATCACACCAACTCAGATCTCACAGAAATTTGGACAACTCAGCAACAATTATCATGATCACTGCACTCTACTTTCTTGAGTCTACGAGTCTCCAATAGAGGCAGCACACAACAACATGAAAGAAAAAATAACAGAAAATCACTAACAATCTAATTATCGACCACCTCAATACAATAGTCAGCTTCACACCTGCAGGATGTAATAGAGATATTTATTTTAATTATGAGGGGTTTCTTCAGTGCATTATATTATATATCATTTTTTTGGATTCAACTACATTAAGTAATTCATTCAACTATGACCATTTCCATGAGATTGCATCGGGTGATGCTCACAGGGGTGAAGAAGTGGGATTGAAACTAGTGAAATGAATCACATAGCGTCAATCATCACTTCCGAGGCTTGCACTCGGTAACCAGGACTTCCCGGGAGGTCACCCATCCCAGAACTCCTCTGGCTCAAGCATGCTTAACTGTGGAGTTTTCCCCACAATCAACCCCACTTAGCTCGCTACCCCATTTGAAAAACCTTAGCAAGTATTGTGCCTCATGAACCATTCAAGTAGAGCTCCCTTTTACTCTTTGTATTTAAGTATGAGGGTTTCCATAGTGCATTATATTAGATATCATTTTTGGGATTCAACTGCATTAAGTAAGTCATCCAACTATGACCATTTCCATGAGAGGTAGTTGTAATTGACTAATTTCTCATGATTTTTTTAATAGACTACTTAGCACTCATTGCATCGGGTGATGCTCATAGGGGTGAATAATTGGGATTGAAACTAATGAAATGAATCACATAGCGTCAATCATCACTTCCGGGGCTTGCACCGGATAACCAGGACTTCCCTGGAGGTCACCCATCTCAGAACTCCTCTGGCTCAAGCACGCTTAACTGTGGATTTTTCCCTACAATCAAGCCCACATAGCTTCCTACCCCATTTGCAAAACCTTAGCAAGTATTGTGCCTCATTAACCATTCAAGTAGAGCTCCCTTTACTCTTTGTATTTAAGTATGAGGGGTTTCTGCAGTGCATTATATTAGATATCATTTTTGGGATTCAATTGTGTTAAGTAAGTCATTCAACTATCACCATTTCCATGAGAGGTAGTCGTAACTGACTAATTTCTCATGATTTTTTGAATAGTCCACTTAGCACTCATTACATCGGGTGATATTGCTCTCAGCCCTCATTGGCTCCCATACCAAAATAGAAAACATGAAGTTTAACACGGCGGAACACTTTTATTAATTCAGGGCTAAGCCTGCTTACACTTTCTCATTCCAAATACATCACAATTTGTCCCATTATATAACGATGGGATCACTAGACTTGATCAACATAACAAGATGAAATATACACACTCTAACTGAGCTACAACTCGCTTACATTGGAAAACAATGACTTCTAGAACAACACCTCGTAACTCATATAGATGTAGATCATATCCTGACAATTAAGAAGACAACTCAACAAACCTATCACACTTCTAGACTCTTCCATTTATACATTATTCTAGCACAAGTTACCAATCGTTTTTGAAAACCTATGGTATTGACACATGTATTCATGTGGAATATATTCTATTTAAAGGGTGAAAGAATCCACGTAAATGTGGGTGAAAAAACAAAATTTGTAAGTATTTTTGTGTTTTAGTGAGTGATATTTTAAAATTTACTATAATAATTTTGTATATATCATATATTTAAATATGAAAATTATATAATTTTAGCTTTCACTCTAAAAGAGATTTGCACCCTAAGAGAGATCGATTTGGAATTAAGATGAATATAGGTTGGTTTAATTATTACCCTTTAAGTACGCCACATTAGAGAAAAATACAATGGGAAGGATCAACGGGTTAAGAATACAGTGGGAAAAACTATGGGTAGAAGAATTTTTTTTTAATGAGTCAAAATGTGAAATATTACAACATCTCTACCATATTGGGCTAGAGAGTGTTTCTCTTGGCCCAAAAATTATATCATTTTAACTTTATACTTTATTGATAAAAATTAAAGTGGCCTAGATCCATCTTAACTCTAAATCTATCAAATACCAAGAGATCAAATCTATGAAGGTGTAAATCTTTCCTCAAATTTTATATTAAAAAAGGTTTGAATCTCAAAATTTGAGCTAGATGAATCTAAACTGATATATAGTTATAATTAAAATATCATATTTCAAATTTCTAAATATATAATAAATATAAATAAACTACATATAATTAATATAAAATTAATCGTAATTAAAGTCTAAAGTCTCTGTGATTATTATATGCGTAAGATGTTTTATAATATAACTCATTAGTTGGAAACTTAAACGTAAAGTTGTGTTCTAATATGTTAATACAACTTCACGTTTTTTAATCGGTGCTTGACTTTTCTTAATAAAAGAATATATTATAATAGTAAGAAAATTAAGCACCAATCCATCCATTAATAATCCAAGATTGTGTATAAAAATTAAGGAGGATAATGACAAATGAGAACATTATCAAAGGGCAAAGTTGACTTACATAATAATAAAATAATAGATAATAAATAATAAAGTTGACTTTTCAAAAATGGATATTTTAATGAGAAAGGAGAAAAATAAAAGTATATGTTATTATTATATTAAAAGAAATAATATACAATTTTGTTAGTGCATATATTTTTAATATAAAAAATAATAAGGAAGGTTATTATTATATATATTTTTAATTGATATTGTAAAAAAAAAATTGGATGGGTGTCTTTTAATGTAAATTTTAATGTAAAGTGGCTACTTCTTTCCTAGCTAAATGGTTAGGGTGTTGAATTTTTGTAACTATGGTTGGTTTTCATAATTGATATTTTAGCCCTCCAAATATATATAATAATAAATATAAGGCATGTTCTTCATGTCGGATTCAAAATGAGGAAATTATGAATTTTCAAATATTGAATTTTCGCCTTCAAATGTAAGGTCAACTTCAAGTTGGCCGAGTGAAGGGACACACCATTTCGGCCTCCCAGAATCATTATATATGTGTCATTCGACCTCCTCCTCAAGCAAAATTCAGATCTCTTATAAGAAGATAATTTTTGCTCATCTAGACGAAGGAGACAAAGAAGAAGATGGCCGAAGTTCTCCAACATTTGACCAATTTTTCTCTCTCTTGTTTGACCTCACATGTGTGGCATCCTTCTCTCTCTACAGTTTCACACATGTGGAATTTATGAGCACTACTGGGAAGAAGGCCTGAGTTTTTCTAAGCACAAGAGAGATCGAAATTAAGCCCTAGAAAATCAAATGAGGCTGAGTTTGTTGGGAAAATTCATGAATTGTCATGAGGATAGTCCATATTTTACCTAGATTATTTTGTTGTTCAATTTGACTATATTATTTACTGAAAGGATTAGATGTTTCTCTTGTTGAATTGAATAATTATCTAAGAAAAAGATCGTTGGGTTTTTCCCCAATGTGGGTTTTCCTAGGGTAAATACTTGTGTCTTTTGTTTGGCTATCTCTTTATGATCCTATTGTCATAAATGTTATTGTTGATGTCTTCTGTGTAATTGCCTAATGATGAATGAAAGTATGAAAAATATCAAATCATTAGAAGTAATTTTCATTTTAGAAGACCCTTGAAAAAACATGGTTTCAGAGTAAGAGTATGAGAGCAGCCTTGAAGAAGTTAGCTTATTCCTCTAGGGTTTGTTATAGCCCTAGAAATCCTAGTCTAGTTGTAAGAAGGAAGGAGTACATCCCAAAAGAGGCCAAGATATACATGTCTCTTTATCCATGACCTAGAAGAAGGTTGGAAAAAGCTACCTCTATGAAAAAAATCTAAGACCACAAGTCTAAATTTTGTTCAAAGGCCGAAGCCTGTGACAAGGGATCAAATGGCCTCAGTCCATATAATACATGCCAAAAAAATATCACGATTGGTTGCAGGAATCCAAGAGAGCTTAGGAGGGTCAAAGAATCTCAGGCTAGGTCGTGGGCCTAATAGAATCTAAAAAGAGGCCAAAAGAAGTCAAATTTGACTGTGAGTAGGTTTAATATATCTAAGCAGTATTTAAGATTGTCTCTAGAATACTTATTTGAGATTATAATAATCTTGGATAGAACGAGTTATCTCAAAAAGACTAAGATGCCTCAGAAGACTAAACAAAATTTACTGGCAATATTTGCAAAACAAAGTTTACCTCTCAAGACTAAGATTCACTGCTTAATCAAATTCTATGTCAATTCATACTTTAAGGTTACCTATCTCAGTCCAAGACACTAGAAGCACTATTCTGAAAATATAAAATAAGGATAAAGGATGAGATTATTTGAGAAGGTACGAAAAAGGCCTTAGTTCCGCTACAGTTAGGCCGAAAGACCTCAAATGAAATATACTAAGACATATTCTCAAGAGGTGATCCAAAGTAGTCTGAGATTCCTTAGTTAGTGACAATGGCCAATAAAGGTGCCTTGAGTTCATTAAGTCTACTAGAATCTGCGTGCATTGCAAGGTATGTATTATTGCTCTCAGAGATTTTGTTTGAGATTAAAATTATTTTGGAAACATTATTGTAGACTATGATCACTTTTCAAATGACAACCAAGTATAGGCCTGGTTGAAAATTTTGTATTAAGACTTGTATAAAAAAAATTCTTTGGAGCTAATGATCTCTAGTTCGATGAAGTAAGGTCAATATTAGTATGCCTTAAAGGATGAAAATTCATTATGAAATACTAAACAACATTATGAATTTCTCCTCAATCACATAAGAGGACCATGTTAATATTCTGGAAATGTTTCCTTACAAAATATATGCAAGGATCCTTGAAGAAACTACTAAGGACAATTATGTGTAAAGAGTTCGTTCACTTGTGCAAAACAATTTCAGTGATGATATTCACTAGTAATAAATGATCATCAATAGTGAGTGTGCAAAAATAAGAAAATGTTAGATACATATATTGATCTATAGGCTATAGCATGTAAGTCATCTTGGTAAAGCATGATAAGGGTTAAATTCGGTGACCTACGCAGGAAATTTCGTTTGATATGAGTTCAATAAAGTGTTTCCTTGAAGTTCCAAAGTCTGTAATGTCATGGAATTTATACTACAGTGATATGTCTTACAATACCGTGTTGTGAGTATGATTGTATTGAATGAGATATGGTGCAATGACAAGTGATTATCTGAAGTTTCTGGAACTATGGCTAATCAATAGCTCGATAAGGCTTGAAGGAAGCATTCTCTCAAAAAAATTATCTTAGGTAACCGCACAAGCATGTCACTTATATAAGGGATGAAATATGTGAAATTATTATACCTCTGCCAAGAATATTTGATAATTGGATGTGACATATATTGAATTAAATTTTTTGGGTACTATGTTTCCTTTCGAAATATTGTATTACATTTCAGAATGTGTTCAAAAGTAGGATGTTGTATTGATGCCATATACCATAAAATATGCCCCTAAGCATGTTTCTAGTTGAGATATTTTTCCCTAAAAATATATATAAAGCACTATTAAGCATGATACATTCTTGGTTGATTTCATCACATATGTAAAGGCATAGGGATTTTATGATTTTAGACATTTGCATTTTGGAAAGAAATCTTTTCATAGTAAAAAGATGTAGATAAAATTGGAAATCTAGGGTTTGTAAACCCTAACAGTCTAGAAGACTTGGATAAGAAATACCTAGTGTTTTTGGATAAAACCCTAGATATAGACCTAGATCCATGTTTCTGCTAAAAGGAAAAATCAATCTCATACAAGGAAGAAATGACATCATACTAATGATGAGGACGAGGTTGATAAATTTGCAAGATGGATGCAAGAAGGCTAGGATCAAGAGGAAGTTGACATTTCCCTATAATTCTCAAAAGGTAACTTATATCTCTCTGGCTTAATTATTATTGTTATTGGTTTTACTATTAGTTAGCCTCTGGTCTTTGTATTCTTTGTTGGGTTAGACTATCCCACAAGTCTATTAAAGAACATAGCATACCGATGCAATTATCCTCATTTGAAATCTTAATATCAACAAATAATCGCTAACTTACCATAGTATTGAAGGTGTTTATATGATTTTTCATTGTGTCTCCATCCTTCATCCTAAAGTTATACAAATTTTCCCACGAGAAATTTTTTTTTACTGGGGACTTAGACTAATACAAAGCCCCTAACATGTCCCTCAATGCCTTTTTTGTAGCTTCTCTTAAAACAATCAATGATACTAATTTTGAGAGACACAATTTTATTGTGCTCTTTGCCTTTCCATCCAACTTGGTTTAGTCTTTTGTTAACATCCCCGTCATTCCATAACCCATATCCATGATGATCCACTAATCTTTGTCCATCTAAATAAATATTCCATTTTGAGCTTCCAAACCTCAAAAAATTTCCCATTAAATTTCTTGATATTTATCTTTGAAATACTTTCCAATTCCTTCCACCACAAGAATCACTTCTGCAGATCTCCCACTGTAACAAGGTCTACCATAGGCCCGAGCTAGACCCCTTAGCCACAAAGGCGTCACCTTAAAGCCAAAATTTCTCTAATACTAAAATGTTAGTTTTAACCGTATATAATTAATTACTACAAATATATTATTAATAAAATACAAAGGATGTTGTGGCACTCACACATTAACATGGATTTTATACTCAAAACCCAAACTAGCAAAAACAACAATATTTTTTGTTAATAAGTTATTTAGTGGTGTATTGTAATACATTATATATCCTATGGAATCCATAAATTTCCAATCCATTTCCCTATAATAGAATACAACTACAATTCCTTAACCAAAATACAAAACCATAGGAAAAACCACTAGTCACCACAAAATCATTTTGATCAAAAATCATGTGTCAAAAACCACTAAAAATGAACATAAAAGATTGCCCAAATAGGTATTTTCAGGGATTTTTCCCCTAAACCCTCGTGTAGGGTTGTTGTGGAGGTAAATCCCCTCTGCGGGCAGAGGCGATCCCTACTAGCCTAGATCGGGTCTAGCAACAATCGTCACACACTATAGTGCAGGTTCCTAATTGCAAATAAACCAACTAGTGATGAAGGCTTACCTAGAATCCAACGTTGTTGCTTGTAGGGAAAGTAGCGCTCCCGTTCCTTAGCTCCGGCAGATCACAATCCTCACGATCTCCGTGATCGGACACCTGCACACGCAAGAAACAAAACAAACGCAAGCGTAAAATCCAGTATATACAACTATATGTTAGTCAAAGAAGACATAACTCATCATCATAATCAACAACAAGAGTGGAACCATAACCAATATTCTTTTATCATTAATCAATCAAAGGAGGATACAACCTGGCTCTGACGCTGAATTCTCCTTCGGAGGGTCGCCAGCGGAACACGTCTCGAAAAATCCTGTCGGGGATGGGACAAGCCTCTCTCTTCGGATGTCTCGACAATAATCTCCTTGCTTGGATTTGGCCTTAAGGGAATGAATCAAGGCTCTTGCAGCATTATGCTCTTGGGAACTTGGAGATTAGCTTGCAAAGGAGAATGTCAAGCTTTTATAGATGGAGGAAGAGGAGTTGGGATCCCTATAATCATGGGATTGGCCCTATCCTCAAGGAAGCTTCCATGAGAGGTGGCAAACCACTTCCTCTACATGGAGATCCGAAGCCAAACTTCCCAACTCAAATTAGATACCAGTTTATGGATTGGTTAGGACGAAACTTCTGCCATTTATTTTTAAAAAACACTCCTTAAAATGGCTGGCATGAGTGCGACTCTGAGACAGAGCACCAATTGGTGCGCCCTCTTTGGAGGATTTGCCCCCTTGGCGCGAGGGCTGAACTGTGTACCCGTGCCAATGCAAAAAGAGATGTTTTTAGGATTTTTCACAAGGAGTTGTCTTCAGGGAAATGAAAGCTCATGTTCAGAGGGATGTCATGGAAGTGATTTCAAGTCATGTCATTGCTCACAGGTCACGGAATGAGCCCTCCAATTGTGCGGGATGGGGAATTGCAGGGACGGTGAAAATTTTTTGTGTAACAGATGCCCCCTAAAGCATGAGGCCCGAAGGAGAGAGAGGGGTGAAATGATTTACGAGAACGTGTCCAACTGAAAACACTGCCGTCGGAAAACCTGCGTGGAGAAGTACAACTGATATCTCAAAATACATGATATATATGTGGTATGGGCACAACCATCCACAACAGAGTATATAATAAGCCAGATCCAAGGTATGGGCACAACCATCCAGTGAGGATCGATAAATAGACTCAGGTATGGTCGCAGCCATCCAATCAGTGAGTCATGAAACTAATCATAATAATCCAGAAAATCGCAACCTGGACTATAACAGACAGAAATCCAGGGTCTTGCGCTCCATCTCTACCCGAACAGAGTACAAGTTCAGGCATGTGAATATGTGAGCTGAAGTCGAACATGCAAGAACATCGTCTGATTACCAGCCAATGATGAAAGCTGTTAACAGACGCGAGAGGAACCACCAATAATGACAATGGCCCTCAAGGTACTACAGGTACAATCTATGGCATGTGAATCAATGAGCTGGCGTCGAACACCCGTAGAATCACTCGATCGGAGGCCAATGATGAAAATCTCACGTCGAACGTGAGGAACTTGCCATTGAGGCATGTAGGCTCCAAGGTACCGGAAGGGAGTCTCTAGATCAACTTCCTGGATAATGAGCTGAAGTCGATAGGAAGTGACCTTGAATGAAGGTGGGCCATAATGTTTCCCATATCATCGACGCGAGATAGAGGAACATAATGTCTTCGTGAATCAGGATCAGATGAGAATCAGAGGAAGGTTGAATCTTTGCAGAGGTCAACTTCTCTTGAACATATCGGCGGCACGACAGTGGACTTGGCAGTATTTTGACATCAAAAGATCAGAGGTCATAGTGATGAGGCAAAGATCAGATGAGAGGTCAAAAAGGATTACCCAAACCCATGGAGGCAAGTGAAAAATGAGATGAGATGTCCCCAACCCGACACAAATGCAGACAAGTGCCATGTTCAAGAGCGACATACTACCAACACGACAATGATGTTGGTTCCATTTTCCCCACCATTTCTGGCGAGTACCCCTTTATTTTTACACAAGCTTGAGGGGGATAGCATATGCTTGTAATATAAGTCTGTCCTTCGGACGAATCCATCCTAGTGCATTTAATGAGTCCTAGGAAGGAGAAACTCGAATAACGTCATTACGACTGAATCTGATGTCATTAGAGTTTAACGAGTTTGACAAAGGAAGAACTTGACGTCTTTTCATGTTTAGAGAGTTTGAAAAGACAGCGGAAAAGTAAACTCCAGAGGTCCCTTTTCGTAAATAGTTCCTCAGATCTGAAAAGGTAGAAAACTATGTCTGAGAAAACCTCCTAGTCACGATAGGCTAGGGTATTCCTTTTTCGTAAATAATCTGTCCCAGCCCGAAAAAGGGGTAAACGTATACTGGGTAGATGTCGTTTCGTGGCCACTTTAACGAGATCAAAACGACAAGGGACTCGGCAATATTTTCATGTTTAGAGAGTCAGAAAAGAGCTAAAAGATGACTCCAAAAATGACTTTTTGTGTATTTACCGGGTCCGAAAAAGTATAAAATACAACTCGTATCATCGTTTAAGTCACGTAAAAACCTGTCGCTGCACATAAAAGCAAGTGTAAAACCCATTTTTTGACAAAATATATGAAAATATTAATAAAAAATGACTTTTAAAACCTAATTAGATTTCAAAAAGTTATAAATAAGTCTCAAATGGTAAAAACAAAATTACTTTTACTATTTACCTCATTGGAGAGCAACAGTGGTCCATTTGTGTGCAAACTTCTAACGACGATTGCGACTGATCCGGGCTACCATTCAGATCCTCGTTTGTTCCAGGTAAGAGGCGCTTCCTTGAAATCCATTTCGATCCATTTTTTAGAGATTTCCATTACGGATTAGACTTCTGTGGAAGATTTTTGAAATTTTAGGGCTCTGCCCATTGGTGCGGGTATCGGGCACGGACCCGCGCCAATGGCCTTTTGCATACAAAGGGGTCGCGCCAATGGCGCAACGCGGTTTTCTGTTTTAAATTTCCAAACAGAGAATGATCCAATGGATTTTTTCATGTAACAGAGATCTAATCAAGGGTTTTTGATCATGTTGATGCAGGCAACCAAGCACAATGGTTATCGAATGGAAAGAGAGGGAGCACGGGGAAGAGGATGAAATGGCTATGGAGAATGAAGCCTGTATGAATGGACTTAAGAACTGTGGACTCAAAAAGTTCTTCCTAACGCCCTGCTCACGAGCTCAACCTGAGATCCTACAATACTTGGTCAGTATTCGGGATGAAAATGAAGAAGTGTTCAAACTTCGGGACCAAGTGCTGGAACTGGAGGTTTCCGATGTATACTTCATAACTGGACTGTCGCGCAGAGGTCTAGTGCCCATCCTGACAGGCAGCAGACCATCTGGAGAAAAGATGGATATGGTAATGGTGAGAGTGTTCCCAGGGGCACGACTAGGATCGGGGAGCGGGAAAGTGGATATTCATACTTTCCCTAATCTAGCACTCAGAGTAGTGCTACACACCATTACGCGGGCTGCGGGATCACAGGCACCGCATGAGGCAACGAAAGCCCAACTCCTATTAGCCGCTGAGTGTATGAATCCAACACTATTTTATTGGGCTACTGCGGTGACAACAAATATCAAGAGGCAGCTCACAAGATGCAAGCAAGTCAAACTAAAGAAGTTTGGCTACGGTTCCATTTTGGTATCGTTCATTCTGGAACGATTACCTATCTTTCAGGGCCAGGGGGCCATTGTTGCTGAGCCAATACCAAGAGAGCCAAGGATGGCTCGCTGGGCAGCACTTATGCCCAGGTTAGGAGGAGGGCAACAGATGTCCTGGAAGCTCGAGTTTTTCGGATGGTTACGGCGTCAGTTGATTATGGTCGAGGATTGGCCTTTTGCTGGGACCGATTTCACCGGAGACCCGGACCTTCCGCTCCCAGAGGGGGATGACTGGCACGAGGAGTTGGGTATGACTCTCTTTTTTATTTTTTATGTTTTATGATTTTTTTTAGAAATACATGTCCGTCCTAATGACAGTTTTATGTGTATGTAGATGTGGGCCCAGAGAGACCAGCCGATATGTCTCCTATTGCGCGGAGAACTCAACCCACACCTGATCCTCAGGCAGAGGGTGCAGAGGGGAGAGAGTTGATCCAGAATCTCGAGGGGATTGCCCGAGGGATCGCAGACTACGCCCGACTGGCAGATGTACCGATGGCATACCAGAGACATACGGTGGGAGTGCCTAGTTGCCTCCACTGTCTTCTGAGACGCTTAGTGCGTGCAGTTACTTGTTATCATGAGCACCATGCGGATTATACACCTAGGGCTTTTTATGCATGTTTTTGGAGAGACATGTCATCTCCGGATGTATTAAGACGAACATGTATATTTTGTTTTTATGTGATGCACACTATGTAAACAGTTCGATACATATATATATATACATACCTATTTCTGGATGGATCTTCTACATGTGATGATATTTTTAATATGCTATGCAAATTTCTAATGCAATGTTATCTTAATGCATCAGTTGCATAACAAACAACCCAATGAAAAAGTTCACATAATGTATCTAGTCACACATTTTATTTTTATACAAGCTTAAAAGCACACATGCAAACTATGCTTGGAAATGAGTTTTATTTTTATGCAAGCTTAAAACACAAACTATGCTTGGAAATGAGGAAGAAGGGCATGCCCCCCCAGCATGGTGTCTCAATTCGAGGTGCATGCCCCCCAAGATTCAGTCCATAGGAAATGGAGCAAACGTTGAAAACAGAAGATATTTGAACTAAATATATGAAAACTCGATTTGAACATGCTCGTGTTTCATTATTTTAACGAGGTTGACACACTTAAAAGAACTGTCCTCATAGCGACTTGTTTCATTGTTTTAAGAGCTTGGCACAAGAAGAGGAACTAGGCTCTGGTGAGCTCAATGGAGGAGGCTCGGGAGAGAGATTATCAGACACATCATGCTCTAGACAATCTGACATTGCCCCCAGGCTAGGCATAAAGGAGGAACGATGATGAGTATCAGTCCAAGGCAGCTCCTCAAGAGACATTGTTTCAACAATGGCTTCGTCAGAAGGGAAGATCTATTTTAGAGGATCAGGCGAATCGGCCTTGCCAAGCCAGGGGGATTGAGAATAGGTATCTAGAGGCATGCTCGAAGGAGCATGTTGAGGAGGAGGAGGATCTGATGCGGCGACAATTTCACAGTAGCTAATCTCTACTGGAGTTGAGGGAATTGATTATCCTAATTCAGTCACCTGCTCAGGTGAAGGGATGAGCCATGGGTTGTCAGACCTAGATATCATATTAACTTGAGCGGTGTGCGGTGGTGGTGCGGGAAAAATACCCATGAGGACGGGGTATTTGAAGAGACCGGGTCCCACACTCTCAGGGGGATTGGGGATTTGATCCACGTAAGGAACGTTTTTCTTGGAAGAGGAGGTGAAGAAAGACAACTGATCCACAGTAATGATTTTTCCCTCATGAGGGAACTTGAGAAGTCGAAAGAGGGTGGACGGTACACATAGCATGGCGTGATTCCAACTGCGGCCAAGAAGCAGGTTGTAGTTAAGCTTAGCATCAACCACCTCTACTTCTACGTTGACTTTCTTCCCCTGTAACATAATTGGCAAACTCTCGAGAACACCCAGGGGTTTAGATTCCCGACCATCAAATGCTTCTAAAGCATTGGGAGATGATGACAGAGCCGGAGAGCCAATGGCCTTCCAGCAGGCAGATGACATGACACAGGTAGAAGCACCTTCATCCACAATGGCCCTATAGATGTTGAGACCATTGATCCCGACTTGAATAACAAGAGCGATTTGATGTGGAAGTCGGGGGGTAAAGTTTTCTAAGTCGAAGGTGAGAAGACTTGAATCGGTGGGATCGATTCCACCGATTGTTGACAACAAAGCCTTCTGTTGCGATGGGCAACTTTGAAGGACTTCCAATGTGGACATGGCAGAAGGCGCCTGTGCCAAATCCTCAACAATACTGTAGTGCTGAGCGGCACGGGCATTTGGGTTGTAGGAAGATCTTCGCAGAACACCTTTAGAAGGTGGCTTCACAATAGGTTCGGCTGTAGGCCTCTCAATTTCTAAAGAACCGGAGACAGGTGGGGGAGGTGGGCCATCCACAACTTCCTTTCCAGCTGCCTGACGCGATCCAGAATAATCCTTCGAACGCGTAGCGATAGAGACGGGTGCGGCACCATTCATCATAAATACTTGGGACCCAAATGGTGCAGATGGTGAGGGCTGCTCGACCATCTGGGTCTGCTGAGATGAGAACGGTTCTTTTAGAACTATCGGAGTTCCTTTGGATCCTTTCAGGAGTTGAGTAATCTTAGATCGTCGGGGACAATCTTGGTGTAATGATCTCCTTCACCAATAAGGCAGGGATACTTCGGTTTACGTTGGGAATCGTCCTTAGTGCGAGGTTTGGACTCTGGATTTGGGGCGTCGAATTTAGATTTTCCTTTGCCTTACTTTTTTCCCTTGGATGCTTTTTCCGTAGGATTAGCCTGAACGGCGTTAACCTCCATAGTTTTGCCAGAATCAGGGGGGGCGGGAGGAGCAGAATTATTGGATGAGTTGGACTTCTGCTTCCCATTCGAAGATTTTTTTGAATTCTGAGACATGGAACCAATAACACCATCCACCGCCGCGGTAGGTGGAGCTTTAGAGGTTCCAAACCATGGAGCATCAAGCAAAATATCGTAAAGCGTGCCGGACTGAGAATATACCAGATCCAGATATTGGGCACGTGCTATGGCTTGTTCTTTAGTCACACACGCTCCCATAGCAATATCTTGGGCGATTTTGTTGACAAAGGAGGTGGTGAACCAATGAGTTAGTATTTGATCAGGTTTATGAAACTTGATCAATCTACGATGACGTCGCCACTCATGAATGTGATCAGAAATGTGGGTGGCTTTGTCCTGCTTCAAAGAAGTCAGCAGGTGCGTTCCGGCTTCGTAGCGAACCAGTAACTGAAAGTGAGTCAGAAAAGCCATGGCTAACGTATTGAAATCTTGAAAGATGCCACGGGATAATTCAATATACCACTTAGCGGCAGCACCAATCAAAGTGCATTGGAAGAGGCGTAGACGAATTGAATCATCCACCCAAGAGTTGGAAGAACACCAAAGATGGTAAGTCATCACATGAGCTTGGGGGTCCTCCCCAGCTTTACCCTCAAACTTGGGGCAATCACCGGGTACCTTGGTAGGAACCGGAGGCCAATAAGGATTGTGCCAACAATCATCACACGCTATAGTGCAGGTTCCTAATTGCAAATAAACCAACTAGCGATGAAGGCTTACCTGGAATCCAACGTTGTTGCTTGTAGGGAAAGTAGCGCTCCCGTTCCTTAGCTCCGGCAGATCGCAATCCTCACGATCTCCGTGATCGGACACCTGCACATGCAAGAAAAAAAACAAATGCAAGCGTAAAATCCAGTATATACAACTATATGTCAGTCAGAGAAGACATAACTCATCATCATAATCAACAACAAGAGTGGAACCATAACCAATAGTCGTTTATCATTAATCAATCAAAGGAGGATACAAACTGGTTCTGACATTGAATTCTCCTTCGGAGGGTCGCCAACAGAACACGTCTCGAAAAAGCCTGTCAGGGATGGGAAAAGCCTCTCTCTTCGGATGTCTCGACAATAATTTCCTTGCTTGGATTTGGCCTTAAGGGAATGAATCAAGGCTCTTGTAGCATTAGGCTCTTGGGAACTTGGAGATTAGCTTGCAAAGGAGAATGGAAAGCTTTTATAGATGGAGGAAGAGGAGTTGGGATCCCTATAATCATGGGATTGGCCCTATCCTCAAGGAAGCTTCCATGAGAGGTGGTAAACCACTTCCTCTACATGGAGATCCGAAGCCAAACCTCCCAACTCAAATTAGATACCATTTTATGGATTGGTTAGGATGAAAATTCCACCATTTATTTTTAAAAAACACTCCTTAAAATGGCTGGCGCGAGTGCGACTCTGAGACAGAGCGCCAATTGGCGCGCCCTCTTTGGAGGATTTTCCCTCTTGGCGCGAGGGTTGAACTGTGTACCCGTGCCAATGCAAAAAGAGCTGTTTTTAGGGTTTTTCACAAGGAGTTGTATTCAGGGCAATGAAAGCTCATGTTCAGAGGGATGTCATGGAAGTGATTTCAAGTCATTTCATTGCTCACAGGTCACGGAATGAGCCCTCCAATTGTGCGGGATGGGGAATTGCAGGGACAGTGACAAATTGCTGTGTAAAAAGGGTGTTGGAAAATCTAAATAGTTTTGGTCTTCATAATTATCAATGTACTTAATTCCTTATGTATATCTTGTGTTACAAGAGAAAGAAGAAAGAAAAATATTATTTTAAGCATGGGTTTCATGCTTCATTTTGATGGTCATCTAGGTCAAGCATGTTATTCATGCTTCTATGGTTTTTCATGTAAAAATAATGTTTTTTCTTGAGTCAAGAGAGTCATTGTCGATTTTATAAGACCCTATTAAGTTTGAGTCTAGAAATTTCTTTGAGCCTCTAAGAACAAGTTGGCCTTGGAAGTGACAAGTCGACCTAAAGAGGATCTGCCTACAAGTAGTTTAGACCTCCTTCATCACCAATTTCATCTCTCAAGAAGTTTGTTCTAAAGCTAGAAACATCAAGAAATCTACAATGAAGGTCAAGGAATCCTAGGAGAAATCAAGAAGAAGAAATAAATTTTTTTTTGGGGCCTTATTCTCTCACATGTGTGAATAAACTAGGGTTTTTGTATCTACTACAGGGCTGAAAATTTTAGGTCGAAATTGCAAGTTTGAAGCTAGGGGCCAAAGTTGAAGCTAGAATTTGGTTGAAAAAGGAGTGACCTTTGTTGACTTGGAAGATATTTTACCTAATTGGAAGGGTCTCTTGGAGGCTAACTTGATGCTTGGATGAGGACTTGATATAGGGTTTTGGGTCTCAATTTTCTCATTTGAAGTAGATTTTATAAGAACATAAGAGATTGTTTCTGGGTTTTCCCCTTGGAAGGGTTTTTCCCTAGCTTGGAGCCTAATACATGTGTCCATTATCTCTATTATTTTCATTCTTGATAATTGTTTGATGAAAAGTATAATAAAAAAACATAAGAAGATATCTAACGTTCACAAGAAATTATTAATGTTAAGGAGAATTTTAATTAATATACATCCTATTGCATTATTTAACATGGTATCAGAACTAAGGTGAACTAGAGAGAGAAATTGGAGGATCATCTTGAAGATTTTACTTGTCAAGGAGAATAATTTGAAAAAAGGATGCAAGGAAAGAAGACGAAGACCTATTGACCTAGAAGGAAGGTTACTACATCAAGGATTTCATCATCTCAATAAGGATAAAGCTCTTATTGGAGGCTCTCTTATGCACTCCATCATCTTGAGGAAGAGGAAGCATTAACGAACCTTGATATCATCATCCAATATTTGAAGGAATCCTAGAAGTCATCATTTTGGGGCATCTTTGAAGTGTTCTTAAAGGTCTTGAAAGCATCAAGATAGTTGGAGACATCATCAAGAAAGAGGACTCTTGGTTGACAAGTAAGTGTCATATTTTTTTCTATGTGTCAATCTATAGATCATATGGATACATTTTGCAAGGAAAGAAACAAGCTCATTGGATCAGAAAACTTCCTAGCATAGAAGAAGAGGATTGACTTGGAACTCACAAAGAATCAAGTCATGGAATATGTCCTTGGAGAAGTGGTTGTACCAAAAAAAGAGAAGACTCAAGAATTATCAAAATACAAGAAGGGATAAGTGAGAGCACAAAGGACCCTTGTTGAATTCATTAAGGATCACCTTGTCCCATTTGTTGTTGATTTGAAGACATCCAAGGCTATGTATGATAATTTGGTAAAGTTTTACTCTATTAGTACATTGGGTCAAACGATATCCTTGAGAAATAAACTAAAAATAATAAGGAATTCAAAGGATGAAGACATGACAACTTATCTTATAAAAATATCTCAAATAAGAGATCAGTTGCAAGGGCTTGGGAAAAATTTTTCCTACTATAAAATGACTATTTTTATATTAAATTATTTTCTGCATAGCTGAAGCAGCTTTGCAAACAATATCTACTCAAAAAAGGATACAACACTTTTTGACAAGTTATGGTTTCCATGTATCCTGGAACGGATCAAGGCAAAGAATGATACTGAATCAAATGAAAGGTCTTAAGCCTTTATTGCAAGGTCCACAAAGTTGAATAAAGGGACGTTTGGAAATTCCAAGAGAAAGACATATATGTCCAAGATTCAATGCTTTGGATGCAATGAGTATGGACACTTTAAGAAGGATTTTCCAAATAAGGTGAACAATAAAATAAAGGAAATAAGTGAAGCTCGCATAGCTAAAAAAAAGGGAGAACCTAAGAAGAATCTGAAAGGAGAATATCCAAAGGATCTTCACTATTGAAGGAAGCTTCACCCCAACCAAGTTCTTTATGCAAATTTTTTTTCTTTTATTGACTATAAAGTAGAGTAGTATGCATTGTTGCATTCTCTAGAAGAGTCTTGATTTTTGTAAAAGAATCATATATAGGAGCATGTGATGGTAGAAGTTGCTTTGTAAAGTCATCTAGCTATAAAAGAATGAGAAGATTCGAACCATATTACATATTATTGTTCATCCAAACATTTTCTAACATCATGTTAGAGGTAGTCATTTTACAAAGAAGGATCATGAAGAACCTATAAGAACCATTATTTTGGAAAGTTCTTGGAAAGAGAATTATGACATGATTAGTATATATTCCATCTAGTATGGATGCAATACTTCTGAAGGATGAAGGAATGAAAATGGTCAAGTTCCAGTATGAAGGGCATAATGAATGTCTTCCTACTTTTGAAAAAAGGAATTTATCTTCGACTGGTATAAGAAGCAAGCTTATTCAAGAAAGGATGACTAGGAAATTGTACGAAAGAAAAGGTATGCATGATTTTTAAGTAAATATTCTCTAGGGTAAGGTTCATATGTGCAAGAATATTGCATACATATTTCGATATAAAAGTGTGCTTAGTAAGCCTTCTATTCAGAAATATAGGGCATCTAGATTAGGTGATTTCTCTATTAATGATAACTACTTGTGAGTTCTTTTCACTTCTTTAAATTATTATCTTCTCTTTACTTATATTATTAAAGTATTCATCTTCATCAAAGAACTACCAATGGATGATCAATAAAGAGACAAGAGACACAAAATGTAAGTGATTAGGCAAGGCCAAAACCTCTCCCACTTGAGAGGAAAACACAAATGAATTATTCTTCTTATAGAGACTTCAATTGATGAATACCAAGACCAAGGCCCTTGACCTATTTTCCACACAAAGACCAATACACAAGTTCCCATTCCATGTTTTTCTTTCATGCTCAATTCAACACTTGGTCCAAATGCTTGCCTTCCTTTGTACCTTAGCTATACTTCAGATCTCGACTTCATTTTTCTCTGCTTCAAACCTGCAAATTCTCGACTTCCTTAATAAACCCTAGCACATGTGAATTATAAACTTTGGAACCTTGATTCCCTTATCTTCAGTTAGGGGTTTCTTCCTTGGAAACTCAGATTGATAATGAAAATTTTCTCTTCCTGAATTTTTCCTTCAAAGTATATTTATAAACCTTGGCTTCTTTTTCAATGGACAACACCCTTTCTTCGCACGTGAGGAGTATATCAACCCAAAAACAGACCTAAAAATAGTGCCAACACTTCACTCTTTCTATCCTTCTCTTCGTTGTTTATGGGGCTCCCTTCCTAGTGATTCTTGAACTTCTTCTTATTTCATACCTTTTACCGAATTGCATATCTTTGAAATGAGGTCGATATGCTTATTTATAGTGGTTGGAGCATTCATAATAAGCCGACTTGAATTGTGGGTGAGCCGACATTTCGTTTGGAGAAAATTTATTATTTTATTTAAGGCTGACTTGAAGGAGATTCTTAAGCTTGGTCTTGGAGGGCTATTTGACTCTTTCATTGACTCATATACAAATTTAACATGCCTAGGAAGGGTCCTTTATACATGACATTGACTCAATTTGACTTTATGACCAATCCTAAGGGCTCACAATGGGAGACATTACTAAAAATAAAATTACTTTCTCATGAAACCCACGAGACAAGCATTACAATAATAATTTTATTTTTCTTCTTTACATAAAATCACAATTACACATGTCATTATGAAGACCAAACCTAGTTACAATTTTCAACACCTTCCATATGATTACGATGCTTGAAAGAAAAAACATGACAAGATGACTAGAGATCAAGGCTCTCTCACAAAAATGCATGGCTAAAACATAATAAACATCAAGTATAATCTTTGCAAGAAATAAATGTAGTTAAAGATGAAAAATCAAGGAAAATATTGTAGCTTGGTAATCAAGTTTAATTCATCGGCACTCTGATTAAAATTAATGCATGGATAAATATTCGTGTACAATATGAAGAATAAAATGATGTTGATCTCAATGGAATCAAGTAAGAAAATACTTTGATGAAAGGTGTAATTATGATAAGTTAGTATAATATTAATACTTTTATATTAGTTATCTGATTAACATATTGTTTTGCTATCTGGATGGATATTGCAGAAATACATAATGACAGTTGAGGAAAATTTCAATTGTTGGTATTATACTCGATTCAAAGAACATATGGATTGAGTGAATTATTTTGACAATCCTCGACAAAGGGTTATGTATTCAAGGTGTTTACATCATCACCTTGGGATTTAAAGGTAGAATCATAAGAGGATAGCCTAATGTTCATGAAGATCACTTTCATGGTTTATATAAGACCTTTATTGATGACAATAACTAGTGTGGTATATCATATAAATCCTCCCATCATTATTCTCTAATATAAGAAGAGCTTATCAAGTTAAGGTCTTAATATGATGAAAATGTTGGTCTTGATGTTGATGCTTAAAGATGGATTACCGATTCGACTCTTCTTATGAGAACTCTTCAATTTGATAATATCCTTGTATCAGGTGTACAATTATGAATTCTTCCCTAGTTAAGAGGGAGTGTTGGAAACTTTAACTAGTTTAGGTCTTCATAATTGTCAATGTACTCAAGTCATATCTTATATTACAAGAGAAAGAATAAAGAAAAAAATTATTTTAAACATGGGTTTTATACTTTATTTTGATGGTCATATAGGTCAAGCATGTTATTAATCCTTCTAGGGTTTTTCATGTCAAAAAAATATTTTTTCTTGAGTCAAGAGAGTCATTTTAAATTGTATAATTCCCTATTGGGAGAATTGTAACATGTAAAAAATATTTATTTTGAGTCTATAAAGTCCTTTGAGCCTCCAAGCACAAGTCAACCATGGCAATGATAAGTCGGCCTAGAGAGGAGTATTCAACCTCAAGGAAGTTTTGACATCCTTCAGCACGAATTAAATCTCTCAAGAAGAAGTTCAATCTTAGGTTGGGAACATCAAGGAAGTTACAATGAAGGTTAATTAAGCAAGGATAAATAAAGAAGAAGAAAGAAAGTAATTTTTTTGGGAATTATTCTCTCACACGGTCGAAGAAAATAGGGTTTTTGAAACTACTATAGGGTTGAAAATTGCAAGTCAAAATTGCAAGCTCAAAGATTGGGGTCGAAGTTGAAGCTGTAAGTTGGTTGAAAGAGTGACCTTTGTTGACTTGGTTGATATTTAACCTAATTGAAAGGGTCTCTTGGAGGGTTGACTTGGTGCTTCGAGTAGGACTTGATCTAGGGTTTTGGGTCTCAGTTTTCTCATTTGAAGTAGATTATATAAGAAGAGAAGATATTATTTTTGGGTTTTCCCCTTGGAGGGGTTTTTCCCTAGCATGGAGCCTAATAATCATGTCCATTTTTCTCTATTGTATTTGTTCTTGATAATTGTTATGAAGGTAAATCCTCTTGGCAGACAGAGATGATCCCTCTAGCCCTAGGGTGGGTCTAGTAACAAAAGGACACGCTAACGTGTTGCTTCCTAGTTAATGAATGAACAAAAGACATGGTAGATTGACCTACCTTGAATCCAACATTGTCGTTTTTGTAGAAAGAGTAGTGGCCTCTCACTCCTGCCTTGTCAAATCACAATCCATTCGTTGTCATGCTCAGATATCTGTACGTAAGACAAAGAACAAGAACAACATACGACAGAATAGTTTCACCCATAACTATTAGCCAGTAAAAGAGGGCTAAAAATATCACATCAAATAAACATCATAACACAATAGTGGAACCAAACAGTAGTCATGTATATAAATGAATAGAAGGAAGAGTACAACCGATGCTTTGACGTCGCAGTCTCCTCCAACGGGGTTCAGGCAAAGTACATCTCAAATGTTCATCAGGGAATTTGGACGGGATGAAGGCATGGACTCAAGCTCTCTTATAATTCATCGACTCAAGCTTCCTCAACATAATTACTTCTTATTCTATCTTCTCTAGTAGCTCAGCTATAGTATGTATAATTTTCCCAGTTCAGCTAGCTTGTACTAAGAGAGATAGTTTCTTTTATAGAGGAAAAGGAAGAGGTTGGGATCCCTACAAAGGTGGGAGGGAGTCCTATCCTTTAGGAGAGTTCCAAGGGAGGTGGAAACTACTAACTAAAGGAAGGAGTCCGTGGTTGTTTCAGTTCAACCACTCCCAATGACTCATCCTCGAGGTGGTTGGAATGGAACCTCCGCCTCTATTTTTAAAAATCATTCCATAAACAACTTGGCATGGGCGTCTAACTAGCATAGAGCACCAACTAGCACGGGCTCAATGTTAAAGTTCCCATTCGGCACGAGGGTGTAACTGGCTACCCGCGTCAAGGCAAAAATAGGGTTTTTTACATCTCTGCTCAGGGAAGTGTCAACAGAAGGAATATCACCCTCATGTAAAGGGATGCAATCATAGTATTTGAAAAGCATGAAACTACTTATTGGTCACAAAAATGACCCTCCAATGTGCGATTTTGGGATTGCAGGGATAGTGACAAAATGTTGTGTAACAGATACCCCCTAAAGCATGAAGTCCGAGGCAGAGGGAGGGGTGAAATGTTTTATGAGAACGCGTTCGAACCAAACACCGCTATCAGAAGACCTGCAATCACAAATACAACTGATATCTGTGATACATGAATCATGTGGCATGGGCGCAGCCATCCATAATAGAGTATATAAAAAAGGAGATCTGAGGTATGGACGCATCCATCGAGCATTAAGGATCAATAAATAGACTCGGGTATGGTCGCAGCCATCAAATAAAAAAGATTCATGCAATAATTCATGATAACCCACAACAATCCGCAGCCTGTATTTTATCAGACAAAACCCAGGGTCTTGCACTCCATCTTGACTCGAACAAGTACAATTTCGAGCAAGCGAATATATGAGCTGAAGTCGAACATGCAGGAAAATATTCTGATTACCAAGCAATGATGAAAGTCGTTAACAGACGCGAGAGAAACCACCAGTGATGACGATGGCCTTCAAGGTACAAAAGGTACAATCTACATAATTTGAACAATGATTTGACGTCGAACATCCACAGAATCACTCGAGCGAAGGCCAATGATGTAAACCTTGCATCGACTGCGAAAAAACTGCCATTGAGGCATGGAGGCTCCAAGGTACCAAAAGGGAGTCTCTAGATCAAATTCCTGGATAATGAGTTGAATTCGACAGGAAGTGACATGGTCGAAGGAGGGCCATAATTTTTCCCACATCATCGACACGAGACAGAGGAATATGATGAAAGTGAATCATGACAAATAGGGAATCAGAGGAAGGTTGACTACTGCAAAG
The DNA here is from genome assembly GCA_034641835.2 of Pinus albicaulis. NCBI lineage: Eukaryota > Viridiplantae > Streptophyta > Pinopsida > Pinales > Pinaceae > Pinus > Pinus albicaulis. The sequence continues at coordinate 1,681,040,637 of CM076579.1, read as the reverse complement.
GCAAACTTCTCTTGAACATATCAATGACACGACACTAGATTTGGTAGTATTTAACATCAAAGGATTTGAGGCCATGATTATGTGGCAAAGAGCAGATGAGAGGTCAAAAAGGACTACCCAAACCCATGGAGGCAAAAATGACGAAATGAGATGTCCCCAACCCGACACAAATGCAGACTAGTGCCATGTTCAAGAGTGACATACTGCCAACGTAAATAAAACTTGGTTCCATTTTCCCCCACCGTTTCTGGTGAGTACCCCAATTATTTTTTTTAAAACAAGCTTGAAGGGGATAGAATATGCTTGCATTGTAAGTTTTTCCTTCGGACAAATCCAACCTAGTACATTTTACGAGCCCTAGGAAGGAGGAACTCGAATAACGTCATGGTGACGAATTCTAATGTCATCATGGTTTAACGAGTCTGACAAAGGGAGAACTTGACATATTTTCATGTTTAGAGAGTTTGAAAAGAAGGCAGAAAAGAAAAATCCAGCAGTCCCTTTTCGTAGGTAGTCTCACAGATCTGAAAAGGTAGAAAACTGTGTCTGAGAGAACCTCTTCGTCACAATAGGCTAAGGTATTCCCTTTTCATAAATAATCCATCCCAGCCCGAAAAAGGGTTAAACATATACTGGGTAGATATCGTTTCACAACCATTTAATGAGTTCAAAACGACAAGAATCTCGACAATATTTTCAATTTTAGAGAGTCAGAAAAGAGCTGAAAGATGACTCCAGTAGTGACTTTTTCGTTTTTTACCGAGTCTGAAAAAGTATAAAATATAACTCGTTACTTCATCATTGTCACATAAAAAACCTGTTGCTGCACAAGACACATGTGTAAAACCCGTTTCTCGAAAATAATATAATAAAATAATCAAAAAACATGTCTTAAAACCTAATTAGGGTTGTGAAAAAGTTATAAAAATGCCAAAAACGGTAAAAATAATTACTTTTCACTTTTTACCTCTTGTGGAGCAACAGTTACCCATTTCATTGTGTAATCTTGCGGCGACAATAGCGACCGATCCAGCAAACCAATCTCAAATCTATCAGCTCCAGGTAAGAGCCGAGATCCTTCTCATCATTTTAAGTCATTTCTCAGTACCTGCAATTTTCAATTTGGAATTTTGGGGGAGTAAATGCAAAAATTAGGGTATGGAAGTTGGGACGGGTTTCGGGCACGGAGTCGCGTCAACCACCCAATTTTTTACACTAGGGCACGCCAACGACGCAAACCATTTCTAGGCAAAATGTTGATCAAATGCCCCAATAATTTACAAATTTAAGGTTCAAATTTGACTAATACCACTCATATGAATGTGTTTACAGGTAGAAAGAGGAAAAATGGTTATCGAATGGAAAGAACGAGAACAGAGCGAAGAAGATGAGCTGGCCATGGAAAATGAGAGAGTCATACAAGCTCTCAAAAACTGTGGTTTGAAAAAATTCTTCTTAACACCATGTCTCCGAGCCCAACTAGAGTTATTACAATATCTGGTCAGCATCTGGGAAGAAAATCAAGAGAAGTTCATCCTTCGGGATCAACAACTTGAGATTGAAGTTTCTGACATGTATTTCATCACAAGATTATCGTGGAGGGAGCAACACCAATCCTAATCGACACCCAACCTTGCATGGAAAAAATGACCATGGTGGTAGACAGGGTATGTCCAAGAGCACGAAAGGGATCAGGTTGTGGGAAAGTTGATATCCAAACTATCCCAGATTTGACACTACGAGTGGTGCTACATAGCATCACATGAGCTGCGAGGTCACAAGCACCACACGAAGCAACGAAGACATAGTTTCTCCTTGCTATAGACTGCTTGGCACCAACCATCTACAACTAGGCAGAGGTCGTGACAATAAACATGAAGCACCAACTAACAAAATGCAAGAAGTCCAAACTGAAACAATTTGATTATGGATCCATTCTGGTATCGTTCTTCTTGGAACGACTACCCATTTTTCAGCGACAGGAGGTTATAGTCCCAACACCACCAGCAAGAGAACCACGGATGGCCCGATGGGCAGCTCTCATGCCAAGGGAAGGGGGCAGTCAACATATGTCATGGAGACCGGAATTATTTGATTGGCTCCACCGACAACTAATTGTCGTGGAGGACTGGACCTACTCTAGTACAGATTTCACTGATGATCCGAACCTCCCACTTCTGGAGGGAGAGGATTGGGATGAAGATTTAGGTGAGACTCATTTTAAGTTTTATGAGTATTATGATTTTTTTATTATTTATGTGTGTTATGACATTAAATCCATGTGATTGCAGATTTTGGCCCAGAGAGACCTACCGGCATGTCACCGATAATGAGGTGAATCCCTCACGATTTCGACCCTCAAGGTGAGGGCGGCGAGGAATATGAGATAGTGCGCAATTTGGAGGGAATCACATGAGGAGTCCCAGATTATGCATGTTTTGACAATGTTCCTGTTCCTCGCACCTACCAGAGACATACTATAGGGGTGCCCAACCGAATTCACCGCTCGCTGAGGTGGCTCGTATGGGCAGTGAAATGTTATCACGAGCACCATACTACTTAGATACCTAGGTTTTATTTTATCTGCATATTTTTGGGAGACATGATGTCTCAGGATGTAACAGAAACACACATATATTTTTTGAAATTATGATGTACACAGCTGCAAACATGTAATATATATATATATATATATATATATATTTTCCTACATGGATCTTTTACATATGATGATGCTTTTACAAATCACGCAAATGTCTATCTAATACAATGTTAGCCACTGTATCAGTTAATGTGTTCATTTGTCTAGGAATATGTCAATATGTGATAAAAACAAAATGTCTTTCCAACAAACAAATACGTAACTACAATCTCAGAATGTGCGGATTTCTAACTGAATAATGACTATTGAGTTGCAAAACGACAAGCTATGAATCTAGATTTACAAGCAATACGCGTATGCTGAGGTTGATTGCTTCAGTTAATAGCTCAATGACAGCGCTATATTCAACGACATTATTTGTAGTTTGTCCTAGACAAATACCTTGCAGATATATCAACTCACCAGCAGGATCATAAATTACCTAGGCTACCGAAGACAAATTCCTGGTACTGCGGGAAGCACCATCTGAGAAACTGACATAAGGGGTAATAGCCATCTGCACAATAAGCAAGACCCAATAAGGAGGAAAATTCTAACAAAGCACACCAAACCAAAAAAAACATGCACAGTAATGAAAACAACACCTATGTACACCTATTACACATGAATGACTCACGCATAATATTTTTTGAGATACAACCCATTTTTGGGTTGTTCAAGAGGATGACCTTCGTAATCAATAAGCTCATAGGCCCCATTCTGCAACACACATTTAACGATGTAGGGCCCATGCCACATAGGTTGAAATTTTCCTGCCCTCGGCTTAACATGAGCTTGGTCATACAGGAGGACGAGATCTCCTTTAATGAAAGAATGAGGGGAAACTGACTGATCAAAATGAGCTTTCACCCGCTTTTTCTGTGCTTCAATAACGAGAGCAACAAAGCGGTGGGTTTCATCCAGCCTTTCTAAATAAAGGAGACACTCTTCTTCTGGAAAATTGTTCAGCAGTAATTCAACAACCAACTTGAGAGAAGGTATTTCACATTCAATCGGGAGAGTAGCTTCTAGGCCATAAACCAACTGGAAAGGAGTGAACCCGGTCGCGTTCTTAACTGAGGTTCAATATGCCCAAAGAGCCGAAAATAACATGAGATGTCAATTGGATTTGTGGATCCCAATCGTACGTTGAAGCATAGTGACAAGAACTTTGTTCATAGCTTCAACCTGGCCTGATTGGCTTGAGGGTAGTACGACGTTGAGCTGTCGTGACGCAGACCCAACTTAAAAGTCAACTCTACCACCATATAATGCCGAAAATGGGAACCATGATTGGTAATGATGGCTTGAGGGACACCAAACCTAGCAATAATGTGATTGAATATGAATTGAGCAATTTTCTTACCGTCAACAGCAAGTGTAGGCATTTCTTCAGCCCATTTGGTGAAGTAGTCCACGGCTATGATAATACAAGCATGCCCCCCGACCGAGTGAGGGTTACACGTCATAAAATCAATGCACCACTTCACAAAGGGACCAACGGTAATGACAAGATGAAGAGGAATGGGTGGCGCATGCAACTTGCGTTGATAAATCTAGCAATCATAGCATTTACGAACCGCAACAATACAGTCCTTGAAAATAGAAGGCAAAAAATAACTAGCACGAAGAATCTTCTGTGCAGTAGCATAACCAGACATGTGACCGCCACAGGCGCCACTGTGACAATCATTCAAAGCTTTCTTAGCTTCCTCGAGAGTCAAACATCGTCTGGGTATGGAATTGACTCCAACACGATAGAGAGTATCTCTAACTATTCGATAAGGTTGAAACTAATGGCGGATGCGTTAGCGGGCATCCTTCGGAAACTCAAATCTAAAAGATGAAGTCTGGAGATAAAAGATGATATCACCATACTCCGTCCTCTACTTGAATGATGAGCGCAATTTGGTGTGGGAGTCACGGGGAAAAATTCTCTAAATCGAAAGCGAGAAGGCTAGTGTCAACAGGATCGACCCCACCTATCACAGATAGAAAAGCCTTCCGTTGCGACGGACAACTCTGAAGTACTTATAAAGCAGACATCTTGGATGGCACCTGAGCCAAATCCTCAACAATACTGTAATGCTGAGCAGCATGGGCATTAGGATTATACGAAGACTTATGGAATATGCCTTTGGAAGGTGGCTGTACAACGGATTCAGCACTAGGTCGTTCAATATCAAGAGAGCTACAAGAAGGTGGAGGAGGAGAATGACCATCAGCGATCTCCTTCCCCACTACCTGACGTGAACCAGAATAATATTTCAATCGAGTAGCAATAGAAACGGGTGTAGAACCAGTCATCATAAACACTCGTGAGCCAGATGGGGTAGAGAACTGAGGGTGATCTACCATCTAGGTCTGATAAGGGAAAGGTTATTTAAGAATGGCCAGAGCTCCTTGGGTGCCTTTGAGAAATCAACTCACTTCATACCGTCGAGGACAATCCTTGGTTAATTTCTCATCATCACAAATCAAACAATTGATACTTCGGTTTGCGTTGAGAACTATCAGCAGAACAAGGTTTAGGAGAATCCTGTTTCAGGGTATCGGCTTTGGCCTTACCTTTACCCTTCTTCTTACCTTTGGAAGTGTTATATGTAGGATTGGCCTAGACAGCATTCACTTTCGTGAGTTTTCCAGAATTCGAAGTTGACTGAGAAGCTACATTATTGGAAGAAGTAGACTTTTGCTTCCCAGAGTTGGATGAAGAATACTTTTGAGAAGTCCTTGATATGGAACCAATAATACCATCAACGGATGGAGTCGCAGGCAGTTTAGAAGTTCCAGATCGAGGAGCATCAGGCAAGATTTCATATAATGCACTAGACTGAGAATACACGAGATCAAGGTATTGGGCGTAAGAAATGGCTTGTTCCTCGTTTACACATGCCCCCATAGCTATGTCTTTGGCAATCTTGATTGACAAAGGTGGTAGTGAACCAATGAATCAGAATTTGATCATGTATCTCAAATTTGATCATGCGACGACGACGCCGCCACTCATGAATATGATCCGAGATATTAGTAGCTCGGTCTTGTTTCAATGAAGTGAGGAGGTGCGTCCTGGTCTCATAGTGGATCAGTAACTGAAAATGTGTAAGGAACGCCATGGCTAAAGAATTGAAATCTTGGAAAACTCCACGAGACAGCTCAATGTACCACTTTGCAGCGGTACCAATAAGAGTTTGCTGGAAAAGACAGAGATGAATAGAATCGTCAACCCAAGAATTAGAAGAAAACCACAAGTGGTAAGTCATAACATGCGTTTTTGGGTCTTCACCAGGTTTACCCTCAAATTAGGATAATCACCAGGAATCTTGGTTGGAACCAGAGGCCAATATGGATTATGAAGGATGGGATCATTTTTCAACTTCGACACATCGGGTAATTCTAACATAGAAAGAAATGGTAATTGAGTATTAAAATTCATCAAAGGTCTTTGATAAGGACTTATGTGTACATTCCACCCAGTCCGAGCGGGATTTTTTCCCCATACATTCTGTCCCGAAGGATTCGGATCATAGGGATTAGAAGCAGGATAATTCAGTTGATATTGGAGTTGAGGACCAAGATATTGAGTCGAAGTAGACCATTGAGGTCCTTGCCTAGTAGCATAAGGATTCTGCTGTGGAATGTAATCACGACTTTAAGGTTGCTGATACACAGGCTTATTTTGAGGTTGTTGATACACAGGTTGATTTTGAGGGTAAGGAATCTGAGGTTCGCTATATACTAGTTGATTGTGAGGGTACAGAATCTGGGGTGCGCTTATACCGGTTGATATGAATCTTGAGGGTAATAAGCGCCTTTTGGTTGCGCAGGTTGACCTTGCAGAGCAGGTTGAGCAAGGTAAATAGGTAAACCCGGCTGCGGAAACAAAGGAATCTGCTGATGGGCAAGTTGCAATGGCTGCTGAGCTGGTTGAACCAGTTGTTTAAATGGTTGTTGAGGGCCACCAGGTTGACCTTGTGGTAAAGTTTGGCCTGATGGTTGAGAGGGTCCAGGCTGTCCCTAATGACCTGGTTGACCCAGCGAAGGATCGTAGGATTGCTTTGGTTACACAATATTTGGGCCATAATGAACGTGTGGCTGTGATTGAGGTGCAACAGGTTGTCCCCATGGTGGATAAACTTGCCCCCTAGGACCAAAATATGATCTGGTTTGAATCAGAGGTTGACCCGAGAGACCAGAGGGTTGTCCATGTTGGACGAAAGGTTGTCCTTGTAAAGGTTGGCCTTGTGGACCGTATGGTCGTCCCTGTGGACCAAAAGCAGGGTCCTATTGAGCTAAAGGTTGTCCCTGGGAGGGTTTTCCTTGTAAGCCAGAGGGTTGCACAGGCAAGGTAGGTTCCAAATAAGTAATAGACTATGAAGGATCATAAACGACCTGATAAGGATCAATAGGAGGCAAATACACTAGAATACCACGTTCATCATAATAAAGCGGATATGAATAAATAGGATTACCAACCGCATCATGGTAATGAAACAGAGAGTGGGTAGGATCCTGGGGTTGTTGAGAGCCCTGAGAAATCTACTGCTGAACAACTAACAGATATTCCTCAAAAGTAAGACCACCAGGAATCACAGGGGTAGTGGAAACTGAACTAGAAGCCACATAGATCATCGATTGGACTGGAATGGATGTAACAATAATCGACGAACCAAGAGTTGATGGTGATAGCCCTAACGAAGGTAGGACTGAACTTTGAGGAGGATTTATTGTGCTGGATTGTGCTATGGATGCAACACCAGACATAATCTGACTCAAAGACCTATAGCCAGTCGGAAGCGATACCGAAGGTGAAGAATATTGGATAGAGGCATGAGAGATATCTTCAGGAAAGAGTTGATATTCTCTTGTGAATACAAGCATTCCTTCAATGCCAACAAGACTGGAGGAATCCATATCTAAGTCTGCTGTGAGATCTTCAAAAATACTACAGGAACTAGGAGGTACCGTGGTAGCAACAGAAGGCGATCCAGACGTGAGAGGAGGAAATTCTCCTTCGTCCCCAAAACCAGACCAAGCACTTGAAGGAGGCCAATTGAACTCAACTGGCTCTTCAAGCGAAGATTGAGTAGCAAGGGGTTGGATGGACAGTAGAATAGGCTACAAAAACTCGGCAGACCTAGTGGACTGAGGGGTTTCGAAAGAAACATCTGGAAAAGAACCACCACTAGGAGGCAGTGAAGACAACGAAACTGGAGGTTCCGCCACTTTGACTGTATATTAGAATAGGAAGGAAAAAAGAGAACCGATCGAAGGTTCCAAGATCAAGAACGAAGGAAACCAATCAGACCAAGTAACAAACTTTTAATGGGCGTGTAATCGTAGGTGATTAATTTTATAACACTGAAACCAAAATTTGTTGTTTCATTTTTTAAGAGTCAAGAAACAGAAAAAATATTACTCTAGTCACTTTCAATTTGAAACGAACGTGAAAGGACAAGTGCTCGATGATCTTTTACTTATTTAAAGAGTCACGAAAAGATCGAAATGACTACTCAGGTATTCTAAGCAAGAGGGTATACTAGGTTTCCGTGAACTTCCATATACACCTTGGTGATCAAATGAAAGAAAAATGACCAAGGACTTAACGTATGTGCAGGTAGTCTCCCTGAATGCTGTGTTCGGTGTATCATGGTTACAAGGCGGGAGACTCGGCTTCCTATGGATAAAGGATCGCAACCTAGAGGGGTCTCCATTTATATACACGGCGATACGTGGAGCACAAGTCCGTACTAGCGTCGTCTGAAGCCAAAAGGCGAGCAACAACAACTAGGTTTTAAGATGCCAGAACACGTCTCTAGCCTAGACCACTAGAAATATTTCATTAGGTTTCAATGTTGCCTTAGTTTCATTGAGTAAATTTTAAAGTTGATCTTCGATTATGTTTCAATTTCAAGCCCTATCGAATTTGGAGCTCAACTTCCTAAATGCAAGCTATATGCAAATGAACATCATTTAAATTCAATGAATGCTAGTTATAGAAGGATAGAAATCTTTCAAACAAGCAAGTAAGGAAAGTATGCGAAGAAACTTCTAATGCCCTCAATGCAATTAAGCGAAAAATAAATTCCTTCCTAGATTGACAAATGCTAGTTATGTAAAGGAATGTTTCATTTTCGATACAACAAAAGAATGCAAAAGATATTTTTTTATTTTTCAATGAAATGAAGCACATAATGTACTAATTCAATGGAAAACAAAATAAACACTAGTTTTATTTTTGAGAATGTAAAGATTTGAAATTGAATGACTCAACCAAAGCGAAACAGACACAAAAACATGCAAGATAATGGAGCAAACTTTCAATCGAAAAAGAGTTTCCCAAAGTGACCCAAATAAGAAAAGTAATCGATGCTCAAAGTATTGAAGAAGAAGGACTAATTGAAAAACTGAAAAGACCGTTCAACCAAAAAAATAAAAGGATCAAGAAAACTCAGTATAATGACGCAAAACGAGATTGACAACAATCAAAGAAACTTTTTCTCGAACATAAGGCTTGGTGTGCAAGAACACTTAGAAACCCTAAGGTCTTAAATGACACCGACAGGAAAATGGACAAATAACTGAGGGAAACAAGTCTGCAGTAGTCAACACAGTCTCAAAGGCTTAAAACACATCAAAAAGTAACTCAGAAGCAAGAAAAAATGACCAAAACACTGAGTAAGGAGGTCAAACCAAAACCTACAGGGGTTGGCGTGACTATAAGGCTGTAATCCGTGCCAGGGTCTATGCGAATGCTAAAATATCAACTTGCGCCAATCGACGCGACTGTCCAGACAAAAATCACACCAAGCTAGATACCTATGTAAAAAAGAGGAAAAACCACAACCTAATGAGCAAAGGTCAACCTTGACACTCTGGAGCTGAACAGAGGATGGAAACTCAACAAACAAACCAAAAAAAGATAGATAACTAAACCAATAATCAAAATTGACCCAACAAGATGAAACTAAAAACTCGCACTGGCTCCCTAGCAGAGTCACCAATTTGTTATGAAGGTAAATCCTCTCTACGGACAGAGACAATCCCTCTAGCCCTACGGTGGATCTAGTAACAAATGGACACGCTAAAGTGTTGCTTCCTAGTTAATGAATGAACAAAATACATGGTAGATTGACCTAGCTTGAATCCAACGCTTTCATCGTTGTTGAAAGAGTAGTGGCCTCTCGCTCTTGCCTTGGCAAATCACAATCCGTTCGTTGTCACGCTCAGATATTTGCACATAGGACAAAGAACAAGAACAACATATGACAGAATAGTTTCACTCATAACTATTAGCCAGTCAAAGAGAGCTAAACATATCGCATAAAATAAACATCGTAACACAATAGTGGAACCAAACAATAGTCATGTATATAAATGAATAGAAGGAAGAGTACAACGGATGCTTTGACGTCGCAGTCTCCTCCGGCGGGGTTTAGGTGAAGCACGTCTCAAATGTTCGTCAAGGAATTCGAACAGGATGAAGGCATGGACTCAAGCTCTCTTAGAAGTCATCGACTCAAGCTTCCTCAACATAATTCCTTCTTATTTTAAAAATATAACTTTTCCAGGAAATCACATAATAAATTTCAGAATTGACGCATTTCGAACTACCAACTGTAGTTCATCATCAGGATACTTCCTTCTTATTCTATATTCTCTAGTAGCTCAACTATAGTATGTATAATTCTCCCAGTTCAGCTAGCTTTTACTAAAAGAGATAGTTTCTTTTATAGAGGAAAAGGAAGAGGTTGGGATCCCTACAAATGTGGGAGGGAGTCCTATCCTTTAGGAAAGTTCCAAGGGAGGTGGAAACTACTAACTAAAGGAAGGAGTTCGTGGTTGTTTCAGTTCAATCACTCCCAATGACTCATCCTCGAGGTGGTTGGAATGGAACCTCCACCTCTATTTTTAAAAAACATTCCATAAACAGCTTGGCATGGGTGTCTAACTGGCATAGAGCGCCAACTGGTGCAGGCTCAGTGTTAAATTTCCTGGTCGGTGCGAGGGTGTAAGTCACTACTCGCGCCAAGGCAAAAATAGGGGTTTTTACAGCTCTACTCAGGAAATTGTCAACAGAAGGAATATTGCCTTCATGTAAAGGGATGAAATGATAGTATTTGAAAAGCATGACACTGCTTATTGGTCATAGAAATGACCCTCCAATGTGCGATTTGGGGATTGTAGGGACAGTGACAAAATGTTGTGTAACAATAATTGTTTAATGAAAAGATCTAATAAAGAAACATAAGAAGATATCTAAAGCTCACAAGAAATTATTAAGGTTAAGGATAATTTGAATTAATTGTTTCCCTACTGTATTCTTTCACATAGGGGAGGTTTTCCCCCCCACAAATCCCTTGAATAGGGGGTCCTCCACCCCCTCACCCACTCCCCCCACTGCACCCAATGCAATGTACAATGTGTGGCAATAGTTGTGTAAAGGATATAACACATATACAACAAATAATATTCTAGAGGATGATTTCTTAGATATCTTTATGGGCACTTTAAAGGCAAGAAATCAACTTGAGGTATCTCTCTTTGAACCTAAATCCATAAAACATGCTTTTATTGTGGCTACTAGAAGGGTGGACACTAACAACTATAACGATATTCCCTCTCCTAACCTCAGTCAATCTACAAGGTTGATGTTTAGTCAATTTAGTGTTCCTAAATTGTCTTCATTAATTATCAACCAGCGCTAGTAAATTGATGAAGTGTGATGCACCATATGTGCTTAAGCAACCTATTTCTTACTTCGTTGTGTTTGTGTTTTTATATTGTTTTTAGGGGGTTTTTTTCTTTGAGTTCTTTGAAATGACTAACCTAGAATTATGAAAAAGATTTAAGTTAATCTAATTTAACTTTAGAAGGAAGAAAAGGAAGTGTACTAAAACTAATCTAATTTTCATAAAATCAAACCTAAGGCTAAGAATTAGCTTAAGACCTACTTTTGGAAATTAAAGCATCTATTTATTTGGTTGTTAATCCTAATCCATAGATCTACTTCTAAAAGACAAGAAATGATATTCCTATGAAAGCAAGAAATAAGACAACTATTGCACCCTCAGTTATCTCTCATCCAATTGTTAGGAGTGACCTATTGAGATGGAGTTTAGTAACTACTAGTAATTTAGCATGCTAAGGCTATAAAACAGAAAACAAGGAATTCAAATGAAAGCATATAAGATGTGTCTAGCTACTCCAATTATTCAATTGTAAAGAGTGACATTCTTTGAAGTAATGTTTGAGTAAGCTAATTACATCTGTTTTTAACTAAAGCACTAGGAAAGCTTTGTAAATAACCCAAAAGTTGCATTACAGTCAATCATTCAACCATCCTTTCTTAATATATTCAGATGAGTTCTTTATGGAGTGGTTTTTAGAAAGATTATTGTTTACAGTCAAATGAGGGTCTTGAAGGTAAAAACATGCAAATTTTAACTAAGATCAACCAAATGTATAATTGACTTTTTAGTAGTATTCAAATGTCAATCTTTTAACCTCTTGAAGTATCTTTCGAGAAATCAATTATGTTTTAGGTTATTAGCAATCAAATGAAAAAAAATAAGAGAAATTCAACTACTGCACATGTGAAACAATCAACCATTAATGTTAGGATATTCCGACACATAGTAAATAGTTAAGAATAACTTAGTTTAGTGTAGAGTTAGGTAAAGTGTGTTTCTTTACCATGTACATTTGTAACTTATAATCCTACGGTCACGATTTGTAGTGATCCGACGGTTATCTCTCACCTCGGTATTAACGACACTTGATCTGTGGCTTAACACCTGATTGGTCGATGATCTCTATTTAAAGAGCATGGAGGGTCATTTTTCCGATAACCGTTTATGAGAGAAACATATGTAACTTTTCTTTTTATATTAATAAATTGTCTGAAGTGGCCGTGTTGGCTCAGGCCGTTGACTGGTTCCATCTTCAAGGGTTTTAACCACGTGATTATACTGGTGTACTGATTTGTGATCTTTTTGTGAGTGGTGAGCCTTGGTTCTTGATCTACGGAACTTACCCTGTAAATTCCTACACGGTATCAAAGCGCCATTCAGCTATGTAAAGATCCAATTCAGCATCAGCGTATGAAACACATTGAACTCCACATACAGTTCATCATAAATCTCATTCATGATCGTGTTCTTGAAGTGCAGTACTGTCCAACCAATGATCAAGTAGCCGATATCTTTACGAAGGCTCTCATAGAAGCGAAGTTTACCAAATTTCGATCCATGCTTGGAGTTCAAGAAAGTTGTCATTAAGGGGGGATAGGCTCTAATGCCTCCTTCCTTCTCATACTGTGTCACTTTTGTAAATCCTTCAATCCTATCCCAATTTGTTCTTAAGGGGGGATGTTAGGATATTTCAACACATAGGAAATAGGCTCCTTTTGTGTCACCTTTGTATATCCTTCAATCCTATCCCAAGTTTTTCTTAAGGGGGGATGTTAGGATATTCCGACACATAGGAAATAGTTAAGAATAACTTAGTCTAGTGTAGAGTTAGGTAAAGTGTGTTTCTTTACCATGTACATTTGTAACTTATAATCCAATGGTCATAATTTGTAGTGATCTGACAGTTATCTCTCACCTCGAAATTAACGACACTTGATCCGTGGCTTGGCACCCGATTGGTCCATGATCTCTATTTAAAGAGCATGGAGGGTCATTTGTCTGGTAACCGTTTATGAGAGAAAAATATGTAACTTTTCTTTTTATATTAACAAATTTCCTGAAGTGGTCGCATTGGCTCAGGCCGTGGACTGTTTCCCTCTTTGAGGGTTTTAACCACATGATTATATTGATGTACTTATTTGTGATATGTTCATGAGCGATGACCCTTGATGATCGAAAGTCTACTGCAGGATATGTATTCCCTCTTGGTTCAGGACCTATTATTTGGTCTTGTAAGAAACAAAGTGCTATCTCTCTTTCTTCAGCAGAAGAAGAGTATCGTGGTGCAGTTGAAGCCAGCAAGGAAGCCATGTGGCTTTGTTAGACCCTGTCTAAATTTGGTCTTCATTAGCAGCATCCAACTACACTTCGGGGTGATAATCAGAGTGCCATTCAGCTATGTAAAGATCCAGTTCAGCATCAACGTATGAAACACATTGAACTCCACATAGTTGAATGACACTCTGATTATCACACCAAAGTGTAGTTAGATGATGCTGATGAAGACCAAATAAATCCATGTTTTCTTCTTTAAATGATTGTAACACCAAACATATTTATGTTGGTGATGATAGATATTTTAGTGTTGTAGGATTTAGAACCATTCATTTAGATAATGGATTTTCTAGGTGTCATTCTGACAACAATATGAATTGAGTGTATTGGAAATGGTTTTAATGAACATCAATTTGACACAGTAATTGGAAATTTTATTCTATGGAAATGAAAAGACAAGATAGTAAAGCTAAACAACCATGGTTCCCAACACTTCAATCCTTATTCCAATATTGAAAAAATAATTTCTATATTCTTGAAACGCTTTGGAAGAACAAGTCTGCACAGCTGCAATTTATCATTAAACTATTTGGAAAATACTGGAAATGAAGCATAACAGAAATTACTAAACAAAATGAAAGAAATCTAACTAGAAAGCATAATAAAAACCTCCTTTAGAAGCAGGGGCCCTCTGCTACTAAGTTGGTTGACTCCTAGCTTGTCAAAAGTGAAATCAAACCAACATTTCATAACTGAACTTATTTATTGAAACAGAGTTTTGGAAAACAGAGTATTCACTTGCAAATCTAAATTTTACTAAACTCAACTTAACTATCTCAGTTCTGTAGAACCACTATTTAAAGGAGAATTACATAATAAATTACGAGCTATGTTAGATACATGTGTCTGTCTTGAATTACAATCAAAATAGGACTATTGGACTCATGATTTGCCTCGAAGAGCAAATCAAGAGTCCTATTGATGTAGCTAACATTCTTTGACTTGTAACTTTGATCATAGGTTTAGGCACCTCCTTATGTCAATCTGGATCAAATGAGTAGGATAGAATCCATGTAGGAAGGACTCTAAAGACATCCATGTGGCTTGCTTCTTCAACTGACACCTAGAACCTTGTAAGCCATAAGAGTGGCTGGAGAATGCACAGTCAGCTGCAGAACAGGCTGCATTCTGGAGCTAATTTTCAAAAACTTATCAAAATAGAAAAATCATGAAAGTGTAAAGTGATAATCATTTAAATGTAACCTTGAGACAAAACCTTATAATTCTTCACTAATTAAGGGTTATGAACTTATGGAAAAATGGTGAAATGAGAAGAGAAAATTGTAAAGGAGAAGGTAATCTTGAGGTTCAACATACCCTACTGCAAAATCATTGCATGTCCTCATCCAATTTGTCAAAATTATAAGTTCTTTCTCTTTACTGCATGTGTTAAGTTACTTTAGCTAGGACATCCAACCTTGTCCTTATGTTTCCCTTTGAAATTAATGTCATTCTTGGCCTCTTCATGAGAAGTTTGAATCTGAGGTTTATGATTGCTTTGTTCAACTTCTTGTTATTTTTCGTCAATTTCTTATTTTCTTTATGCAATAGCCCTAGTTGTAGAGTAGTATTATTATGCTTTTCCTTGTTCAACTTGATCTGATCTTTCAAAATCTCATTTTAATTCTTGATGTGTCAGTTCAATGTCTCCAATTCATAGTTATCTTGCTTAAGATATTCAATCAGAGGTTCTTGTGGATTGACAGGTGTTTCCTGGTCCATTGAGGCATTTCTTTCTAATGACTCCACATAGTCATATATATGTTGTTGAACTGGATTTATACCAAGAGATATTTTGTTGGGGCCTTCTTCAAAATGATGAGAAGGAGATTTTTGAGGACTGTACTCAGGAGAATTATCAACATGTGATGGGACTAGAGTTTCTTCTTCTATATTTATGGGCTCTGTCTCTTTAGACAATGTCTTCTTCATAGTACTTCGAAGTCTAGAGCTTCTTCTCAATTTTGGAGGACTGTCCTTTTTTGTATTCATAATGTTAGTCTCTTTCTTTTTCTTTCCTCTTGCCTTAATTTGTTTCCTAATTTTTTTAAGCTCCTCAAAGATTAATTTTTCATTATCCTTCTATGGTGAAGTTTCAGGTCTGTTTTCCACAATTATATCAGTCCTTTTTCTTTTACTTCTCCTGGAATTTTCTTCCTTAGGTGGTGATTCTGGTTGTTCTTGAAAATGATTCCTAACAAGAAAATCTTCCCAATTGTCTCCTATGTTTCTTAAGTGAAATTCAATCAGTATTTTCACTAAGCCATGATGATGCATAGTGGTCTCTATACATTAGATTCTCTTTTTCACATTCAAGGCCATTCTCTTTAGACTACTAAGCAGAAAGAAAGGTAGGTTGATCTCACCATTCTCTAGAAAATTCATTAATAGTCGGATATGATAAACATACATGGTTCCATACCTTCCCTCACAAGTTATGATTTTTTGCAAAATCAAAAGCATATTTCTCCATTTGCTTTTCAAAGCAGTACCTAGAATTCATTTTCTAAAGACTGAGACATCCATACCTGGGTTTTTAAGTATCATCTTCCATGATTCATTTCATAATTCCTTGTTCTTGAACCATCTCTCTCTATGCCTCGAAATGTCTGTAGCTTCAACCAAGAATGACTCCATTATTGTGAATTTTATGTCCCCAATATCCACCTCAGTTCCATCAAAATATCTGGCGAATGATTTGGTAATTTCCTTATGGAAGCCATCAAAATTTTCTATAAAACTCAACCATCAAGCCTGCTATAGTAGCTCTCTAACTTGTGGATATCCTTCCATGCATTTAACCCCTAGTGTCTCTATTCTGACAATCAAACCCATCTTCCTTCTTTGCAGAATGCTTTCAACCTTCAAGATTAACTCTCTATGGTGTGGAAATGAATTGGCTGAAGAGTTGATGGAGATGAACGAGCTGTGGAATTGGTGAATATGAAATGAGCTATTGATCTGATGGAGGGTTTATGGTAAGTTGTAGGGAATAAGTAAGTGATACGGTCTTAAGGAGATGTGGACAAATAGGTTACGTCATAATCATGACCGTTAGCCATAAATCAGGGGTTTTTAATGATGGACCGTTGTGGAACATTATATGAGGGATATGGTTGAGATATATCATGATGAAGATTAATCAATTCGAATGATAGGTTGTTAAGGAACATATGAATGTACACATTATACACATTTCTTGTTTTGATTTTTTCTATTAAAATAAATTTCTACATTTTACCTTAGAACTTAACCTTGTTGTTTGTTGTTGCTTGATGTTGTTCCTTAGCTTCTTTTTTTAGCATGGTGACCTTCAAAACATAATCTCCTAGCTCTTTTTTGCAATTATCATGTCAGTATTTGAAATGGTTGCAGAATCAAATTAGCTGCAGAATAGGAACAATTTTCAAAAATGTGTTCAGCTGCATAATAGGATGAGCTGGAAAATGTAAGAATTTTTTTTTTAAATATGAAATATGAGTGAAAATATGGAATGGGAGTGGAATGAGATGAATAAATTTGAGTTTGCAGATTATGGACTGCAAATATGAATGTAGTTTTCACTACTTTATTACAGAAAGGAAAATGGAAAATATAATGTGTCGGATAGATCTGATTTTCACCCCGTATTTTCTGTATAAGTATGCCAATCATTGATTGGTTTTCATAATTACACATTATATATATATATATATATATATATATATATATCTTTAGGAAAGTAAAAGCTAAGTTAGTGAAGAAGAAGAATTCTTCTTCACTAAATCCATATCATCATTGTCTTGAAATTTCTGGACAAACTCTTCTTTTGAAAGTGGTTTATTGTTGGGGCCCTTGTTTTGAAAACTTGGATAGAATATTTTGAATTTTGAATAAAGGACAGATTTTGGGTTGCGGGATGAAGACACATGGCAATCGCAACCAAGTCACAACTACAGAAAGAAGCGAAGCTACCGAAGTTGCGATGGAACATGCACATAGCTGAAGAAAGCAGATGCATGAGCATAGGCGAAGAAGATATACAGCAGAAGACAACGAGAAGAACACACAAAAAACAAGAGAGAAGCTGGAAGCAGCTGAAGAAGAACGCAAGAAGAACTAACAGTTGCGGAAGCGGGTGAATAAATAGCCGTCACCCGAGAAAAATAAGAGAGAATGCAGAGCGACTGAAGGAGAAAGAACGGACGCTGCAGCAGGAACACAAACCAAGGATGATATCTTTGTAGTTCCTGGGTTTCTATTATCTACCTTTCTGTTCTATAAGGCATCTGTATCAGACTTGTAAGCTCTCCTTGCAAACGCTATGTAACTATGGGTTTGGCAGAAGATATCAATACAATTGCAGGTTGCTGTCTTATTATGTGATTCACATGCATGCATGATGGTTGCGATGATTTAAAATTTTATTTGCTTAATACCTGTCTACTCTCTGAATGTTCTTGCATATATATGATGTTAATGCAACCCCTCCTATGTTAATCATAAGTTGCGGATTCTTTCCCTGTTATCGATATATTCCCCTTCTGCATGTGGTTGCGGCACGCCTCGAGTGAGACTCTCTGCTCTCCGGAGTAGGGTGATAATGCCGGCGTGGTTCTAGACTACAACGGATTCCCTTGTTGGCCACAACCCCTGAACCTAGGTCTTTCCTGTGAGACCTGATTGTTTGCCAACAAATGGTTCCATTTCTGGGACCTGCATGTTATGAGGGGAACTAGATCATGGTATCGAGGATATTTGAAGGAGAAATAAGAAGATGGTGGGATAACCATCTAGACCAATTTGTTTCTTGGCAAGTAGATTTGACAAAGAAAAAGGAGGGGGTGCTCAAGGATCTCGTTCTCTTCTCAGATTCCGCCAGTGATACCTACGAGATCCTCTGGGGAAAATTCCCTAGTGACCTCTATAACTAGTTGCGGAGGTTACAGACGAGGGTGCCGAGGGATAGCTCGCGAAAGATAAACCAAAAGTGGGTGCACGGGGATCTGGTGGCCCTGCATCGGTTGAACACTGAGTTGACTCGCACGATGGATTTTTGGGTAGAGACCACCTTGGACGAATATATTGTAGAGTTTTCTACAAAGTGCTACCAATCCTTCTCGAAGGCTGAGGCTATCTTCCGTTCCGGGCTAAGAGGGAAGCTGCTCAAGGAGATTCCGCTGTGGATTAAGGCTCTGATGGTGGACGAAGGGCTGATGGAATTCCAAAAGGCGAGCATGGAAGCGTAAAACCCCGGTGCTGGGGGAAGGACTGAAGGGACCAATGCCACGTAAAGTGTAAAGCAGGGAGTGGGGAATGGATGCTGAGGCCGCAAGGCAGTTGAGGGAGCGACGTGCACATCGGCGGGCATAGATCGCCGACAGGTGGAGAAGACGGTGATGCGGTATCTAAGACGACGAGAAACCGATAGGAGGAAGAGAAGGAGGCGCCTCAGAGGATAGGGATTATGGACACTCAGGCAGATACCCGGGAAAGGGAAGGGACCGCTCTGGGAGTACGGCGGGTGCATGGGAGCCCAGCGAAGAGAGAAAGGGAGACGATGACTGACGAAGACGATGCAGGTGTGTGGCCCGAAGAAAGTTCCGATGGTGAATGGTACGTCGTGATGCAGCAGTTGTTTCAAGAGCGGACGACATTCATCTCTCCCAGCAGCCCTACTTCCAGAAATCCGCACGGCATGGATCCCTGCCTTCCCCTGGTACTCTATCAACCTTTGAGTAATATTTTCCTTAAGTTACAAGCATTAAGTCAATTGCACGATAGTTCATTGTCGACAGTGACACACGTCACTAGCGGCATCACTAGTAATATTGCATTCCCCAGCAGAACAATCACGCAACTAGGACCCGGAGGATTTATCCTGGTCAACCCTCCGCAAGTAAATATGGCTGGGTCATTCACCCGGTATCCAGAATTCTCCAGCCGAGGCAACGATGATGTAGAGCAACACTGGTATCTCTGCGAAGCCATATGGAGGGCTCGGCAGACGTCAGATGCCGGGAAACTCATAGAGTTCCAAACCACGCTCAGAGAGAGGGCTCTGCGATGGTTCATCAAATGGTCTGAGGCTCATCTGAATATGGTAATAGCTGACGTTAAGCGAGACTTTGTCCGCGAATTCAAGCTTCCCCAGACGGACCAACAGGGTCTGTCCAAGCTCTGGGAGATTAAGCAGAAAGAAGGAGAGACTGCATGGGATTTGATGCGGCAATTCAAGGACGCGATCGGGAAACTCAGCTACCTGATTGATCCAAACCATCAGAGGGACTCGTTCATCAAGGCTTTGCTTCCCTTGATGCGAACCCCCCCTCACCCAGTAGAAGATTGATAACCTGCAGGACGCGTTGGAGCAGGCCATGAAGATAGAGGCCATGGCGGGCTACCCTTAGGAATATCAGGGAGGGCCGGCCCTGCAGGATCCTTCTCCGGTAGGATTGCAACATCAGATCGCCAGTTTTACTGAAAATCTCAAGGAGCTGCAGCCGATGAGACCAGCCAGACTGAACATGTGGTGCACTCACTGCCTGGTCGAGGGCCATGTCGCAACTGAGTGTCCCCGGTTGCGTGGCGCAAGTGTGGGACCTTCTGTCGCGGCAATCTAGGGGGATCCACCTACGGGGGGTGGCGCAGCAATGAGCCCACAGGGGGTGTAGCAGCCGCAACAGTCGTACGCGGGGTTCCCACCTCAATCAACTCCCGTTACAACTGAATATTGCGAAATTTGTCGGACAATGGGCCATCCACCTCAGATGTGCCCAATTCTGCAGAAATACTCCAACGTCCCAAAAAATGCATACTGTGAGTTTTGTGCTTCCACGACTCACAACACTGAGCAGTGCAGAGCTCTCGACGCACTCGCGGACCGGTTGGACCGACCCTCCTATAGGGTGAATGAGGCTTCCAGGGGTAGAGGAGGCAGTATGCGCGGAGGCCGTACAGGGGGGCGAGGTCCGGTGAAATGCTACAACTGTGACCAGGAGGGTCACGTGGCTTGGGAATGTCCCCTTCCCCGACGCCCATGATGCTTCCAGTGCCACGTAAATTCCCATGCAACAAAGGAATGCCCCGAGCTTATCAAGAAGTCGGAGGAACGGGCACGGCAGAGGGCCACAAATTTGGTCAACTCCGAGCCACAGGCGACTGCGACTCAGGCCATGCAGAACGTAGCTATTGTGACGCTCGGGGGTAAGAATACAGGGGAGGACGCTCGCGGAAAGGAGCCGGCACAAGTTGTCTGGCCAGCCTCCCCGAACCAGGTAATTAGGCCAGCCGTACAGAAGAAGTTTTTCCAGGAGGCGGTCGAGGCATTTTCTCAGCTGAGAGCAGCTGAAGGTTTGGAGGTGCCCCTGCCGACAGACCCCGGTGAGCAAAGCGCCACAGGAACCTTGATTGCGGATTGGCTCCAATTATTTCTCAAGATTTTTGACAATGCAGTGATGAGGCAGCAGCTAAAGCATACCTTGGAAGGTGCACTACAGGGAAGTACAGGACCAGGGGAACCGGTGAGCACAGCCCCCAGTACGTTCAGCGGGTCAAGCGGAACAAGCACAGAATGGGAAAAGAGTTTCGGCTTAACACGCAGGTTGCGGGATTCCAGATTAGCGACACTATGCTTGACTTAGGATCTGACTTCAATATCCTACCGCGGAAGACATGGGAGGCTCTGGGAAGGCCACGGCTGACCTACTCGCCGATCCAGCTTAGAATGGAAAATCGGTACTGCATTGTGCCAATTGGCCAACTCGAAGGGGTCGAGGTCGACATTGCAGGGGTGAAGACTTACACAGATTTTGAAGTTATTGATATTATGGGGGACAATGATCCTTACCCTTCCCTGTTGGGCATCGATTGGGCTTTCGAGAATTACGCTATTATCAACCTCAAAAAGGAGCTGATGATCTTTGAATATGGCGAGGTCCAAGTCACTCAGCCTCTTGACCCATATCAAGGCCCGAGATATACCGAAATGGTGGATAACCGAGAGGATGCTCAGATCATGGACCACCTTTATCAGATGATTGCAGGAAAGCAGGAAGATTATATTAACCCAACCACGACCGGCTCTGTCAGTTGGCGCAGTGTCCAGAGCTTGGAGCTGGGTTCGGAACTCGCTTGGGAGGAATGGCAGTAGGGTAGGTATGAGACCAGCACGCGGAGGTGCACTCATATTGCCCAGGTTCATTGGATTGGTGCAGAGATCCGAGGGTATCCTACCCTGTTGAACATGCAAGCCGTCAACACCTTTATTGCCAAAGTAGAAGACATGGTACCAGAAGGAAGTAGGATACCACTTTTGGATGTAGCATTGCAATCCACATCAGCACGATGGTGGAAGAATCACCGCAACACTCTGACGCAGTGGAGTTGTGTGGCGGAGGCCTTAAGGGCACGTTTTAAAGAAGACGAAGGACCTCGCAGCATCCATAGGTACCACAGGACGTCTGATCCCAGGGACCACCTGAAAACTTGTGAGGAGCAGTGGCGAAGTGTAGGGTACCTAGAAGAGTTGTGGGTTCATCAGTTTTTCCATTCGTTAGATACCATTCCCCACGCATGGTATTTAGAAGAAGAACGAAAACGAGGGACCAGTTCCTAGCCGGAAGTTGCGAGCAAATTTGTGCAGTGTTTTTCCTTCGAGGGAGAAACTGAGCTGGTGTTTCGAGCGTTACAAGCAATCAAGGGGGTCATATTTCTTGGGGATACAGGGATGGACGGGAGCACCTTACCAGTGCATCCTGAGGGTAGGCGTGAGTTAGCTTGCCAGCGAATCGATGGCAATCCGGACGATGATGGTCTGGAGGACCTCCGACACCTGTACTTCGAAGAGAAGGAAGGCAAGCGTAGCATCAAAGACGAGCCAACCACTGAGGGCGTCCATTTGTTGCCACTAAAGACCAAGAATTTGAACATCGGTACGGATGCGAAACCCAAACTGGCTACGATGGGAGATTACTGGGACGAGGAGACAACAAAGGAAATTTTTAGCCTCCTCCAGTATTATGAAGAACTATTTCCTTCATCAGTTGCAGATTTGAAGGGCATCAAGGGTGACCTTGGGGAAATGCGCATTGTACTGAAACCAAATGTCAGGCCTATGAAGCACCGACCCTATCGATTGAACCCGCGGATTAAATAAAAGGTCAAGACGGAGATCGACAAGATTTTGGCCGCAGGTCTTATCTTTCCGGTGGAAGAAGCGGAGTGGGTGAGTCCTATTGTCATTCAGAATAAGAAGGACAAGGCCGAAATTAGAGTTTGCGTCGACTATCGAAGTCTGAACAACGCCTGCATCCATGATCCGTTTCCCACTCCTTTCAGCGACGAAGTATTGGATCATGTTGCAGGAAACGAAGCTTACTCCTTCACTGATGGGTTTTCAGGTTATCATCAAGTGCGCATTGCGGAGGAAGATAAGATGAAGATGACGTTCACCACTGAGTGGGGATCGTTTGCATACCACGTGATGCCGTTTCGCTTGAAGAATGCCCCGGCCATGTTTTCCCAGATCATCATCGCTGCTTTCCGTGAGTATATCCACAAGTTCCTGGAAGTCTACATGGATGATTGGACCGTCTACAGTCTGCTGAAGAAACACGCCACCCTCCTGTGCATCATGTTCGATCGGTGTCGCCAGTTGCAGATTTCCTTGAACTTGAAGAAATGTATTTTTGTAGTCCCTTTCACCACATTGTTAGGACAAGTGGTATGCAAGCAAGGAGTTTGTGTCGACCCAGCCAAGGTCGCAGTGATCGTCCATATGGAAGCCCCCGAAACGGTGAAGCAGTTGTAGGCACTGCTTGGGCACACAGGATACTACAGGCGGTTTATCTGAAATTATGTGAAGATCACTGCTCCTTTAGAAAAGCTCTTGCGGAAGTCAGAATTATTCCAGTGGACAGAGGAGTGTCGGCTGGCCCTCAACACTCTGAAGGAAAAGCTGGCGACGATGCCTATTCTCGTTCACCCGAACTGGGATAAGCAGTTCCATGTGCACATTTATGCTTCTAGTATTGCACTTGGGGTTGTCTTGGTGCAACCCGGCGAAACGACAGTTGACCACCCAGTCTACTTCGCTAGCCGCAAGTTGTCTAACGTGGAGAAGAATTACACCACTACCGAGAGAGAGGCCCTGGCAATGGTGTACTCGCTCCAGAAGTTTTGCCACTACCTTCTGGGCGGAAAATTTAAGTTCTTTACGGATCACTCTGCCTTGAAGTAGCTGGTCAATAAACCTGTCTTAGAAGGCCGGATCTTTCGCTGGCTCCTACTCTTCCAAGAATTCATGTTTGAGGTGATCGTCAAGCCTGGGAGGTTGAACGTCGAGCCCGATCATTTATCTAGGTTGGAGACGGGGGAGAACGATGGCTCTCTCGATGATCAGCTGCCAGATGTTGACCTCTTCCAAGTCGAAGTTGTACCAGATTATTTGGCCGACATTGCCACCTATCTGACCACGGGGCAATGCCCTCAGGACTACACCCCGGTCCAGAAGCGGCACTTGGTCGTCCGCACTACCGAATACCAACTAATTGCGGGGCAGCTATACAAACTAGGCCTTGATGAGGTTCTGCACAGATGCATACTTGACCGCAAACGCGAAGCTGTGATGTGGGAATGCCACAATGGTGTTGCAGGGGGGCATGTGGGAGTGAAACCGACCGCGAGGAAGGTGCTCCAAGCTGGACTGTGGTGGCCGACAGTCCATGCCGACTGTAAGACTTTTTTTCGACGATGCGACATCTATTAGCGGATGGGGAGGCCCTCTCTCAAGGATGAGCTCCCACTACACCCAGTACATGTGTTGCAGTTGTTCGAGAAGTGGGCTGTCGACTTCGTAGGCCCCATAGCCCTGGTTTCTAGGCACTCCAAGGCCCGTTACATCATTACCGCAACCGACTACTTCACCAGGTGGGCTGAGGCAGCGGTGGTACGTGATTTCACGGCGGATACAGTGGCACAATTCATCTTTGAAAACACCATGAGCAGGTTTGGCTACCCGCGCAATTTAACCAGCAATCATGGTACGCACTTCATTAATGATACGATCAAGTCGCTGCTAGACACATTCATGATCCAACATCACAAAAGCAGCCCGTACCACCCACAGGCCAATGGTACCGTCGAAGCATTCAATAAAATTCTTGAAAAGGGCTTAACTAAGATCTGCAATGCCCAACGCGACGATTGGGATGAGCGCCTACCCGCTGCATTATGGGCCTACCAGACTATGGTGAAGCGCTTGACCAATCAGACACCGTTCCAGCTGGTGTATGTTCGGGAAGCCGTGATTCCCGCCAAGTTCACTGTACCAAGTCTTTTACTTGCCACGAATCTCCAGTTCTCGGAAGAGGAGTCGCTTCAGGAACGCCTCCATGAACTACAAGAGCTGGATGAGGCCCATTTTCTTGCCGAATTCCACCAGAGGGTTCAGAAGGATAGGCAAAAAGCGTGGCACGACTGCCACATCAAGAACAAAACATTCCAGGTTCCAACATTGGGAAATACGACAATGTAGCCTTCATAGATGCCAACCTTTCAGACTCTTCCGAATTCCTGACACTCAACTGGCAGGTGTATATGGAGCACTACTACAGAACAGACGGGCACTCAGCCAATAGAATTTTACCAGCATTCCGAGGTCTTTAGCAATCTTCTCTCATGAATTTGCGAAATCTTCTGGTCTTTGGGACCACAGGACCGGTTTTGTAGTGCACTCGCTTCTTACTCAACTTCATTCAGAATGGGTCCTTGTGGCTGAACAAGGAAATTCCCATTCATGCTGAAGATATCCATCACCTGACCGGGCTTTCACAGAATGGTGCGAATTTCTCGACTGCATGTCAAACCACCGCCAAGCGAGCACGGAAGTCCGACAACGCAGACCTATATAGAAAATATGGCACCCGGTGGGGAGGGAAGGGCGCCAAGATAGAGCTCATCAATAAGCCCGAGATTAAATTTGCTTGCTACCTCATTGCCAACAAGACAATGAGGCACTATACAAAGGGAGAATGCACCCTGGACACTATCTCTATTGCAGAGCATTGTTTTCAGGGCGATAAGCTGAACTAGTGCTCATTCCTGTTGAAAGAGCTACTTGATGCGTGCGAAGAAAATTACAAGCGCGCTACCAGCTCCATTTACGGATACTTGATCATTGCTTTTGCCATGTGGAAATGGCACACTCCTCTTATCTGGGTCCCAGTGGACATTCCAGAGGGCCAGCCTCTCACGATGACGTTTGTTCCATGGAAGGTGTCAGCTGATCCGAGCACCAAACAGGTGAATGCAGAAGCATTTTGGAGCTGGTATGGGTTAATGACAGACGTCGTAACTAGCCAGCAACAGGTGCCCAGAAAATTGTTAGATGAATACAGTGAGCAAGTGTGGTTCGAGGTAAGTCACAGGCATACTTACCTCTGACCCACTTGCGTGCCAGAGGACACCTTCCACATGACACCGTTGAAATTCCAACTGGAATATGCCGCCTTCCACCGAGAAGTCTGTTCGTGGCCGGGGGTCATGATGGAAACCCGTGACGGGATCCCCAGGTACAAATTTGTGCGGATGTTACCACTGCAACAGCCTGCCAAGACGGATGCGGCAGTGCCACCACAGGAACTCCCAGAGCCGCTCGTCCCCATCATCTGCCACTTCAACACTCAAGTACGCAATTTCAATGCGGCGGCCCAGGTTATTTCAAGTGGTGCCGCTCCGTTCCCTTTATTTTCTAAGTTTCAGCTCACCCATTCTACCTCGCACCCCCGTACAACTCCTCTCACCTCCCCCATCTCGACCGTTCTATTTACCTCTGCAAGCCCAATCGTCACCCCATTGGGAGAGAAGGGCCTGGGCCCAGAGCAACTAGAAACTCCTCTGGCCAAGCGGGACCGCACCAACGACGCAAATCTGGTGGTGGACCTCACTAATGATGATCCACCATTGCCACCAAATATAGGGGTGTTGATCCAAGAAGAACCCTTATTGACCCTTCAGAGTTCATTAACGTTCGACCTCCATCCACAGTTCCACCTCCACCTACCACTTCGTCCGCTCCATCCAATTCATCTGCCACTGTGTCCGACCCGATCATCCGGGAACTCTTGGGTGGGGACCACGGGGCTGAAGTCGACTCTAGTACTGCAGCAATGGTACCACCAGTCGACCCCGTGGGAGACCCCCAAGTCTCTCTGTCTGCTATATTTACCCAGATGGCACACATTAATACCGACTCATCTGAGGCTCAGCCTGAGCCTACTGTCCCTCCAAAAACTGACCATACTGATCAGCAGCAACGACCAGATTTGAATATGGCCGATTCAGCTCACCAACAGACCCCGCCGCCATCCCCTCCTAAGAATTCGAATCGATCAGTTGCCAGTGGGAAACCTTTGCAAGAGAGGAGGCCGGATTAGGGCACTTTGGGGAGCGCCAACTTAGAAACATGGGGTACGGCTCAGCTGTACCTATTTATCCAAAGGGCGGCCCAGCAAGCCCAAAGGCTTCATTCTGAGCTACAACAGCGGTGCGACGAGTAGCAGCAACAGATTACAGTGCTTACTGAATAGCGCGACCAACTCCTCACCACACAGGACCAGCTGAAAGATTAGATCAATAACGTCTCCTGGGTGTTTTCAAAGTTCTAGCCAACTGTCGAGGCCCATTATACATAGCTGCCTGCTGACGTCTCCGAGACGGGCTTCGTCGCACAAGCTTTCCACCTCCGGATTGCCTTCACTGGTCTCCATAGGGAAAACCAGGAGCTTCAAGCAGTGTTAGCTGCACGGCCAGAGCTACCCGACCCAGCGGTTGTCTATTCAGCACAGGTTGCAGCCAAGCAGGGCCAGGCCACTCAAATGTAGGAAACCCTCCACTCTGCGGCGCGTGAGGCTCACGAACTCCTGAAAGTTCTTTAAGAATGCTCACTGGCCCTTACTGTCAAAGCGCAGCCAATTTCAGCGCAGCTACAGTAGGTTTCGAGGGAAATTCAAGAGGCCACAGACCCCGCGAGGTTGGACCAGTTATATGCCCAGGCAGATGATCTTGAAGTATAGATCCAGCAAACAGAGGCCAATTCAGCCACAGCCAGATGGGTAATTCGTGAGCTCCGCTCGCCCCTCCAATGCAGTGCCAGGGCGATGCAACAGCTAGCCGCCGAGGCCGAAAACTAGATTAGCTCGGTGTTCGAGGTTGTACCGGCGCACATAGAGGAGGCCGTTGTCACCAAGATTTCCAAAGAAATAGATTCCCTACTGCAAGGGTGGCAGCAAGCTGTGTCAAACTTCACTGAGCTTAAAGCCACAACGTTCCGCAGAGTCCCGGAGTTGGGGCCCTTGTTTGAACCACAGGCTGAAAGCGCACAGCAAGAGCAGGCCACGGGAGCCAGCGGGGTGATGGAGATAGAGACTGTGATCTATGATTGACTTGGGGACGAGTCAAGAAACTATGGTCGGGGCCTGTTGGGGCCCTTTTTTTGAAAACTTGGATTGAATATTTTGAATTTTGAATAAAGGACAGATTTTGGGTTGTGGGATGAAGACACATGGTAGTCGCAACCAAGTCGCAACTACAGAAAGAAGCGGAGCTACCAAAGTTGTGATGGAATAGGCACATAGCTGAAGAAAGCAAATGCATGAGAATAGATGAAGAAGATATACAACAGAAGACAGTGAGAAGAACACACAGACAACAAGAGAGAAGCCGGAAGCAGCTGAAGAAGAATGCAAGAAGAACTAACAGTTGCGGAAGCGGGTGAATAAATAGTCGTCACCCGAGCAAAAGAAGAGAAAATGCAGAGCGACTGAAGGAGAAAGAACGAACGCTGCAGCAAGAACACAGACCGAGGATGATATCTTTGTAGTTCCTAGGTTTCTCTTATCTACCTTTCTATTCTATAAGGCATCTGTATCAGACTTGTAAGCTCTCCTTGCAAACGCTATGTAACTATGGGTTTGGCAGAAGATATCAATACAATTGTAGGTTGATGTCTTATTATGTGATTCACATGCATGCATGATGGTTGCGATGACTTAAAATTTTATTTGCTTAATACCTATCTACTCTCTGAATGTTCTTGCGTATATATGATGTTAATGCAACCCATCCTATGTTAATCATAAGTTGCGGATTATTTCCCTGTTATCGATCTATTCCCCTTCTGCATGTGGTTGCGGCACGCCTCGGGTGAGACTCTCTGCTCTCTGGAGTAGGGTGATAATGTCGACGTGGTTCTAGACTACAGTGGATTCCCTTGTTGGCCACAACCCCTGAACCTGGGTCTTGCCTGTGAGACCTGATTCTTCGCCAACATTTATGATATGCCTTCAACCTATGACCATTCACAAGAAGAGATACCTTTTATTCATCTATTGTTTTGATCTTTACTGCTCCACTATCAAAGACTTTTTCAATTTCATATGGCCCAAGCCAATGAGTCTAAAAATTTCCTTGAAAATTCTTGAATTTTGAGTCAAACAAGAGTGCCCAATCCCCTTCTTGAAACTTTTTCTCTTTGATGTACTTGTCATGCCATTTAGTCCTTTCTACTGGACTATACTGGTTCTTTGGATTACATCTTGTTTGATTTCATGTAATTCATTAACTTGCTCAAGTCTATGCTTTTGTGCTTCTGATAAATCAAGTCCCAATTGGACTGCCATCTTGAAGGTCTTGATCTAAAATTCTATAGGAAATATGACTTGCTTCCCATAAACAAGTTCATAGGGAGTATGTCCTATTGTGTTCCTCCATTTAGTTCTGTAGGCCCATAAGGCTTCTGGAAGCCTTTCTTCCCAATCTCTTCTGTGTAGATGAACAATCTTAGTGAGAATCCCTTCAATCAATTTATTGGTAGATTCAACTTGACCATTTGCTTGTGGATGGTAAGGAGTAGAATTTTTGTGCTCGATCTTGTAATATTCTACCATGTTTTTCACCATATTTGATGTAAATTGAGTGCCCTGAATCTGTTACAATTTCTCTTGGAACACCAAAACGAGTGAATATATCCTCAAAGAGAAAAATAACTACAGATATTTCATTAGCAAAAGATAATTCTTTAGCCTCTACCCATTTAGTGACATAATCAGTGCAGCCAAAATATACTTATTTTGTTTAGATGGAGGATTAATAAGTCTAACAAAATCCAAGGCCCATTTTTCAAAAGGTTCAATGAGTACCTGAGGTTGTAAAGACATTTCATTTGAAGGAGAAAGTTTCCCTACCCTTTGGAAACTGTCACACCTTTTGACATATTCTTTGGCATCTTTGAAGATGGATGGCCAATAATATCCTAAATGAAGGATTTTATAGGCTATCCTCTTATCAACAAAATATCCACCACAAGATTCATCATGGCATGCCTTAAGAATTTTAGGCATTTCATCTTCTCAAACACATCTTCTAATAATGATATCTGGACCTGTCTTATACAATTCATTAGTAATCCATGAGTATTTTGCACTGATTTGAATTATTCTTATTTTTTCTCTAGAATGCATCTGTGAAGGTAATTTTCCTATAGCTAAATAATTGGCAATATCTGCAAACCAAGGGGTTCTAGTAGTTATTGCAAAAATATATTCATCTGGAAATTTATCTTCAACTGGAGTATTATCTTTAATGTTTTGAATTTTAGACAGGAAATTGTATTTTTTTTCCAGACCTATCTAGAATAGTGATGTTAAATTCTTGCAAAAGAAATAGCCATCTTGTAACTCTACCATTAGTAATGGATTTGTTCATTAAATACCTAATTGCAGAGTGATCTGTATGAACAAAGGTTTCATAGCCTATTATGTAATGTCTGAACTTATTGATAGCATGAACAACAACTAAGAATTCCTTTTCAATTACAGTGTAATTCAACTCTAGGGGAGTCAAATTCTTACTTGTGTAATAGATGGCATAAGGGATAAAGTATTTTTTTCCTAACACAGCTCTTAGAGCTATGTCTGAAGCATCTGGTGAAATATGAAAAGGTAGTTTCCAGTTAGGCCCTCTTAAGATGGGTGCTTTAGAGACTTTTTCTTTTAAGGCTTCAAATGCTAACTGGCAGTCAAGATTCCATTTGAATTCACAATCTTTGGTAAGTAGTTTAAAGAGTGGGGATGCTATTTTGGTGAAATTTTCTATAAATCTTCTGTAATAACCTGTGAATCTAGAAAACTTCTAACATCCTTTTTGAAACTTGGAACTGATAACTTGGAGATGACCTCAACTTTAGAATTATCAACTTTAATTCCATCCCCTGAATTGTGATGTCCTAAAACAATTTTTTCAGTAAACATCATGAAACATTTCTCATGACTTGTGAAAGGTTTTATTCCTTACATCTTTTAAGAACTTTTCCAAGTTTTCTAAAGCCTCCTCAAATGTATTCCCATAAACTATAAAGTCATCCATATATACTTCTACACAATCATGTATTAGATCAGAGAAAATTCCTAGTACTACCCTTTGGAATTTTTCAGGTGCATTGCACAATCCAAAAGGAAGTACTCGGTAGGCATAAGTTCCCCAAGGACAGGTGAATGTGGTTTTATCCTGATCTTTAGGTGCAACCTGAATTTGATTATAGCCACTGAAACCATCCGAAAATGAAAAATACTTCTTGCCTGCTAATGTATCTAATACTTGATCTATAAAAGGTAAAGGAAAATTATCTTTAAGAGTAGCTTTATTCAATTCTCGATAATCAATGCATACCCTCCATTTACCATTTTTCTTGGGTAAAATCACTAAAGGAGAAACCCACTGACTATCTAAAATTGGGTAGATGAAGTTTACATTTAACAATTTTTGTAAGTCCTCTTTCACAATTTCCCTAAGATTTGGATTCATCCTTCTTTGAGGTTTTTTGATAGGTTTGCAATTTTCCTTAATGTAGATGTGATGTATACAAGTCTTAGGACTAATTCCTTTCATGTCAGTGTATTCCCATGAATATGCAGATGAATGTTGTTGCAATGTTTTGATTACCTTTCTTATTGTAATTTTTCCAAGTTTTTGTTTATATTCAAAGTTTTCTCTGGAAATATTTCAACTGTAGAGCTACCAAATTCTTCCATAGAGTAAATAGACATCTGCCTAGATGACAAGTATTCAATATTATATCTTTCTTGAAATTGATCATGTTCATATTCTGGAGATGATTCATAATTTTCTATTGTATTTAGGATTTGGGTATCTTCACTAATGTTTGAAATAGTGAAGAGAGGTTGTATATCTTCTTCATCATCAATCCATTCCTTATCATCTATTTATGTGATTGTTCTTGCTGGAGGATACAAATTAAATTTCTTAGTTGAATTACCATCAGAAATATACATATCACCAAATCTACAGCTAATGAAAGCATCAGTTGTAGCCAACCAAGGTCTTCCTAGAATGAGTGGGTGTCCTCCTAGATTATTCTTAGGGGTTAATATCATAAAATCAACAGGATGTTCCCAAGAATCTAGAGACACTAAAATATCTTCTAACACACCATCTGGTTTGATTACAGATCTATCTGCTAATTCCAGTAATGTAGGTGTGTAAAGAAGATTAGGAAGCTTGAGTTGTTCCATGGTTTGTTTACTCATGATGTTTATTGTTGCTCCTAAACCAATCAATGTATTTGGAATTTCAATCCCATTGATATGCGTTTTGACTACTAGACTTTTGAGATCTAAATATTTTTGAATTGCAATTTTTCCCATCATTATGTCTGCTATTTTTCCTACAAGTTGGATTTTTTTTATTTCTTTTATCTTTCTTCCTAGTTTCTTCATACTCAACTCTTTTATTTTTTTTGCTAAAATTGGAATTTCCTTGATGGCTTGTAATAAAGGGATTTTTATGCAAATATTTCTCAATTCATCTAGGAAATCATAGTTAGGCAACATAATATGTTTTTCTACTCCTTTATCAATTTGTAATCTTTCAGGAAAAGGAGGTGTAGAAGTAGATACTGATGGTTGCTCTATAACAAGAGTTGAATTTATTTGTTTTTTTTGCTTTGTATCTTCAGAATTTTGGTTTTGGAGAGCTTCTTCTTCTTCAAAACTTTTATTGGTTTGTAGAGAATCCTCCTTAGAATTGTATTGTTCTTGAATGACTACAGAAGGCTTCCTCTTTTCTAATATTCTACCAGATCTTAGTTGGACATCATTAAGATCTAAAGGAGTAATCATATAGGTTGGAAATTGCTAACCTTTTATCATATAGGTATTCTGAGGATTTTTATTGTTGGGGTTTGGTAGTGGTTGGGCAGGTAACTGATTTGGCCTCTGAGGGAATGGTAGTGAGAGTTGTGGATTTGGATTTTGGATTGAAGGTTGTTGATTTTGTTGAGGGTTTTGCTAGGGAGGATAATTTGGGTATGATGGAGGATATTGATAGTACTGGGAAAATCTTCCATATGTATTATGCATACCTTAAGCCCATGGTTGAGATTGGAATTGAGTTTGAGGCCAAGGTTGCTGCCAAGAATTCCAACTTGGTGCGGGTTGAGTATTCATTTGGCTGTTAAACCCTTGAACTTGTGGCCCCTGCCATGGTCTTCTAGAGACAAAACAGAGAGATTTTCTAGGATTTGATGTTGTTTCTTCTTGGAAAATAGCCTTAAGACCAGGAATTGAAGGAAAATTCTTAGTCTCATGACTTTCAGAACAAATTACACAAGTTTCTACAACTTTTGCTTCAAGAGGGCATTCTCTCAAAGCATGTTTATTTATGCATTTTGGACAAAAAATAGCCAGAGCATCAGTCTCTGCTTTTTTCTTGTTTTGTAACTTAAGGGTGTCTATTTTCTCACTAAAACTCCCTAAGATATATGTTTTTAATTCATCAAGCATGTTCCCAATTTCTTCTCTACTTACTATTCCAGCTACAGATTTGTTTATCCTAGCAAGAGCAGGATCTTTTGGTCCTTTCAAAAAAATTTATTTTCCTCTTGAGAGATTAATACATATTTCCCCAATATCAGATAATGGAAGTTGAGATATGTCTCCCTTCCCCATCATGTTAAGGATATCTATCCATTCATCTCTAATTGTTTTCAACAAAAGAGCTTTTAGAGTATCTTGATCTAAATTTTCCATTTTTGCGCTCTTAATGTTATAATTAAATCTTTCAAGTAAATCCTCCAAATTTTCATCCTCTTTCTGCATCATTTTAAACCCCTCCTCTTTGTGATTAATAGGTATACAATAGTCCAAATACATTTCTAGAAATTCTCTCTTCATATCATTCCATGTCCTAATAGATCTAGTGATTAGACTCATAAACCATTTTAGAGCTACTCCTTTCAATGTTGAAGGGAATAATTTGAGTTTTTGTGCATCTTGCAGATAATCATAAGTTCTGCACAAGACTTCAACTTCAAATAAAAAGGTCTCAGGGTCTTCACTTTTTAATCCATGAAAGTTTGGGAGAACAGAAGGTGAGATATTTTTCATGCTAGCATTTGTTTCTTCATCTATGATATGAAATCTAAAAGAAATCTCAGTTCCCCTATTTCCTCTACCTATACCTCCTTTTGCATTTCCCCTACCTCTTCCTCTATCTCCTCCTCTACCTCTACCTCCTCCAAATAGTAAATTTTCTCCATTAAAAATTTCTCCTTCTCCCTCTCCTCCTTCTTCTCCTCTTCCTGCCATGATAGATTCCTCATAATTGATATAGGGTTCAACCTGCAGGGTTAATGTCTCCTCTGGTTTTTCTATCAATGGTATGTTGAAGAAAGGTTCTTCTTCTTCCTCTTCACTAGGGATTTCTAAATTTTTAGCTAGGATATATTCCCCTGTAGAAGTGAAAAAGGTTACTCCTTCTGTTGGAGTCCTATGGTCTTCTTCCTCTAAGATTGCCTCAGTGGATGAAGTAGGAGATCCTCTTAACTGGATTTCAGGTCTTAGAACTTCTGGAAGTCTATGACTAGTGAAATAAGGGATATGAGTTTTGGATGGTGGTGTACTACTTCTTGGCCTAAGTGGAGTGAGTGGTGTTGTAGGGATTAAGCTTCTGCCTCTTACAAATATGCCCCTAGAATCTCTTTCTCTACGCATATC
This sequence comes from Pinus albicaulis, assembly GCA_034641835.2. Lineage (NCBI taxonomy): Eukaryota > Viridiplantae > Streptophyta > Pinopsida > Pinales > Pinaceae > Pinus > Pinus albicaulis. The sequence goes on along the minus strand of CM076579.1, from coordinate 1,681,005,919 downwards.
ATTATTTTTTGGATGTAAAAAAGAAGGCTACCTAGTTACACTTCCTCGGCAACGACGCTAAAATGTTTAGTCAATTTACTGTTCCTAAATTGTCTTCATTAATTATCAACCAGGGCTAGTAAACTAATGAAGTGTGATGCACCATATGTGCTTAAGAAACCTATTTATTACTTCGTTGTGCTTGTCTTTTTATATTGCTTTTAGGGGGTTTTTTCTTTGAGTTCTTTGAAATGACTAACCTAGAATTATGAAAAAAATTTAAGTTAATGTAATTTAACATTAGAATGAAGAAAAGGAAGTGTACTAAAACTAATATAATTTTCATAAAATCAAACCTAAGGCTAAGAATTAGCTTAAGACCTAGTTTTGGAAATCAAATCATCTATTTATTTGGTTGTTAATCATAATCCATGGATCTACTGCTAAAATACTATAATTGATATTCCTATGAAAGCAAGAAATGAATCAACTATTGCACCCTCAGTTATCTCTCATCCAATTGTTAGGAGTGACCTATTGAGATGGATTTTAGTAACTGCTAGTACTTTAGCATGCTAAGGCTATAAAAAAGAAAGCAAGGAATGCAAATGAAAGCATCTAAGGTGTGTCTAGCTACTCCAATTATTCAATTGTAAAGAGTGACATTCTTTGAAGTAATGTCTGAGTAAGCCAATTACATATGTTTTGAACTAAAGCACTAGGAAAGATTTGTAAATAACCCAAAAGTTGCATTACAGTCAATCATTCAACCATCATTTCTTAATATATTCAGATGAGTTCTTTATGGAGTGGTTTTTAGAAATATTATTGTTTGCAGTCAAATGAGGGTCTTGAAGGTAAAAACATGCAAAGTCTAACTAAGATCAACCAAATGTACAATTTAATTTTTAGTAGTACTCAAATGTGAAGTTTTTAACCTCTTGAAGTATCTTTGGAGAAACCAATTATGCTTCTGGTTATTAGCAAGAAAATGACAGAAAATAAGAGAAATTCAACTACTGCACATGTGAAACAATTAACCATTAATATGAATTGAGTATATTGGAAATGGTTTTCATGAACATCAATTTGACACAGTAATTGGCAATTTTATTCTATGGAAATGAAAAGACAAGACGATAAAGCTAAACAACCATGGTTCCCAACACTTCAATCCTTATTCCAATATTGAAAACAAAAATTCTATCTTCTTGAAACGTTTTGGAAGAACAAGTATGCACAGCTGCAATTTATCATCAAACTATTTGGAAAAGACTGGAAATGAAGCATAATAGAAATTACTAAACAGAATGAAAGAAATTTAACTAGAAAGCATAATAAAAACCTCCTTTAAAAGCAGGGGCCCTCTACTACTAAGTTGGTTGACTCCCAGCTTGTCAAAAGTGCAATCAAACCAACATTTGATAATTGAACTTCTTTATTGAAACATATTTTTGGAAAACAGAGTATTCAATTGCAAATCTGAATTGTACTAAACTCAACTTAACTATCTCGGTTCTGTAGAACCACTATTTAAAGGAGAATTACATAAAAAATTACGAGCTATGTTAGCTACAAGTGTCTGTATTGAATTACAATCAAAATAGGACTACTGGACTCATGATTTGCCTTGAAGAGAAAATCAAGAGTCATATTACTATAGGTAACGTTCTTTGACTTGTAACTTTGACCGTAGGTTTAGGCACCTCCTTATGTCGATCTGGATCAAATGATTAGGATAGAATCCATGTAGGAAGGATTCTAAAGACATCCATGTGGCTTGCTTCTTCAAATGACACCTGTAACCTAGTAAACCATAAGAGTGGTTGCAGAACACACAGTCATCTGTAGAACAAGCTGCATTCTGGAGCTAATTTGAAAAAACTTATCAAAATAGCAAAATCATGAAAGTATAAAGTGATAATCATTTAAATGTAATCTTGAGACAAAACCTTAGCATTCTTCACTGATTAAGGGTTATGAACTTATGGAAAAGTGGTGAAATGAGAAGAGAAAATTGTAAAGGAGAAGGTAATATTGAGGTTCAACAGTTGACACCTCGGAAAACAATTAAAACAAGACCAAAGGGAATATGTTTTTATTGTGTCAAAAATTTCAATTAGGGGCATAAATGCAATATGAGGAACATATTTTGCATAAAATGTGAAGAGGAAGAAGATTAAGAAATGGATCTATTGCATAAATATAAAATTGAAAGAGACTAGTCTAAAACATATTGGCATGTAATGATTATCATCGATGCTCCTCAAATATTCAAGGTGGAATGTCATCTAATTCCCCAAAGGCATTTTTAAGGGGACCGAGTGTCTAGACCCAACCCCCTAGGTTCCTTTATGAAAATTGGGTTGTAAAAATCATCTTTCTTTAACAACCTTGAAACTTGTTTCAAAGACATCATCATATTATTCTTATTAATAAATTTAAAACTATATATCTTCCATCCAAATCTGATTTATGTTCATAAACTTATGGCATCAGAAGTTTTTCCCTCCTTAGCACCAAATAAACATCTATAACATTTCCACATGGTATACATGCAACATTCATTATTGTATGACTAACACATGTTAGGCCTCTACTGACATGTCACCACTACATGAGGCCTCGTCCCAACCTGACATGTCAACAACCCCTCATGTCTAAATCTAAGAGCTTCCATAAATCCTCGTCATAATATTTCATAGATTTTTAATATTCCAAATCCATATGGATACTCAAACCTCTAGATATATCCAAGTACTCTCAACTCCTTTGGATCCATTTAGATCTAAAACTTGCGCTTGGTTACCCTTCACCAAGCCTTCATATTTTTTAATATCCAAATTTCTAATTTTTTCAGATCCATATAGAGTTGGAAAAACCAAAAATCCCAATTGTTGGGTGTGGAGCATGATTATATCCTTTCTTTATATGTATCTTCGTGTTGGAATCCGGTTCGTACAGGAGGCAACACTACCCGCCCCTTTCATATCTGCCAAAGGGGGTCCAAGGGTTATTCATTAGGCGGATGATATGAGAATTTATATTTAATTTATGGTTTTTTTCCCTAGAAGGAAACCCCTTGGTTTATATGAGCGAATTGTATTGCGGATCTATATTGTGTGTGTATTCTGAGCGAGAAAGAGAGAGGGGTGTTGTGTGAGAGAGAAGAGTGAAATACAACGGATCTGTTGTAGGTTGTATCTCTTCATTTTGCTGGATAATATAAAAGAAGGACTGGTTGTTTCTCCGTGGACATAGCCCAAATTGGGTGAACCATGTATATTTGTGTCTCTCTTGTTTTATGTGTTTTCTGTGTTTGTATTTCCACACATTTTATGTGTTCCATTGCTTTGTAATATATAAATTTATAACACCAATTTCACAAAACTATTGATTTTTGGACTCCAAGATTCTACGTCTCCTCTACCATATAATGTCACATTAGTTGCTTCCTTGTGCAACATCATCTTGACACATTATTTATGCATCATGGTCCATCTGGATGCTGCATAACCCCTATGTGGGCTATATAGATAGCATTTGAATCTAGGTTTTTTCATAAACGAATGTTATTTATTATTTTATGTATTTTTCAATCTATCATAACTATGAAATCATGGTTCATTTGGTTAATTTTCTATAATCTTAGCCATTCAGTTGTTGATTTTTATGTAAATTCCACTTCTTAAGTAATTTTGAATACCTTGATATACATGGCATATCGAAATATCCACTAACATGACTTCAAGGATGATCCAAATGTTCAAATATCTAGATATTTGAAACATCCACAATACATAGGCCCATACAGTTGGTTATCTATACTTTCAAGATAATGAGTACATCTTCTCCCAGATGGATTCCATTCCTTTATATCCTTCACTCACTAGCCCTTTATCATAGCTCCCCCTGCTAGTCTATGTGCCCAAGCACCATCTCCTATCTCTAATCCTAAATTTCCAAATTCAACCCGTGAAATTATGAGGGACTTCAAGCTTCAAATAAAGTTGATAAGCTTGTTGTAGAGATTGATTTATGATCCCAACAGGAATAATATTTCATAAAATACTTCTAATGGCATTGATATCTTCAAAATCCTATAAAGGCATCCAAAACCACTAGCTAACCATACTACTTCACAAAAAACGTAGAGAGAAGGCCCATGGCCAAATTCATAACTTCACCCATATGAGGGAGATTCTTCTCATTCCTTTGGGATTTAAAATTTACATTATGTACTCTAAGGACTTACAAATAGAGAGGCCAAAATTATGGCTTATTTGTTAAGGAAAAAATTTCTCCTAAAAAATAATAGCTTTCAAGTCTTCTCATCACTAAACAGGGATACAACACAATTGTTCCATCCCATGGTTGACCTAACATAGGCCATGCATATTAATAGAATACATAAAGAGATCAATTAATATTATATTGTTACAAAATAGTGTTTTCATTGATGATAACAAGTTTCATTGGTGTCAAATGGAATGCCTGAGGAAGTGGTAGTGTCATTCATGAATCAAAGGAAGAAATATGATAGGCTAGCCTCTTACATGCCCTCCTTAAGTGAAGTCAAAGAGGTTTGAATTTTATTGAGTTTTTTGGAGGTTATGATTCCCTAATGAATTTATGGATGTTATGGTTGGATAGTAATACCTTTACAATGGTATATTTCACTCTGAAAAACTCCTCCCTAATGAGAATTGATGGTCATTTGAAGATCAACGTTAGAAAAGGACCTAAAACTATGTGGAAAAACCCATAAACCCCAAATTTGTTAAATATCACACATGTTTTAGAGCGTATATGTGTTTTTTGAAAAATTGACAATAGATATCATACCAACTCACATGAACTTTAATATTTTTAAAGCTTGATCATGTTGCTCAAATCGGGTGGATTCAACGATTGGATGAAGAATTGAACGATAGTAGATGTCTCTACTTGCTTGAAATTTAATGAGGGTTGCCCCTATCCAATAGAAACACATAAACCCTTCATGCATATAACATGTAAATTCCTTTGCACAGTAAATTATGGCATGGCAGTTTTGACTTATGGCGAAGTTTGATTTCTTAAAAAATTTAATGTGGTTGATGAGGATGATGTTGCACCCTATCATGATGCCATGTAGCACAATTATATGGGGTTTTCATTCAACCAATCACAATTATTTTTATGAAATATGGCCCACTCATAATGATCCATGTGGCGGGTATGATGAAATAGTGACGTCAGCATATATTTTCTCAATAACCCTTAGTCCTCACTCGTATGGTATGGTCACATGAAAGAAAATAAAGGACTAAGCCCTATGTGTTTTACGAATGTGGAATGAAAGGTCATATATCAATCCCATTGGTCGGCTTTAATACCCCAGTTTTTCATATATGGTATATAAATATGCGACCAAGAGCTACAATGAGAGCAAGACTTGAAGCATCTGTATGAGACCGCATAGAACAAAACAAAGGTGGGGCCTTCGTGGCCATACTAAGGCATTGTGTTTAAAAAGGTACTAGGGTTGAACCCTATAGATTATTTGGATTTGACGTATTGATGGGATATAATTAGTTCTGATGAGTTGTACATTGGTAAAATTATTTTCCTTTGATGTGGATTTTTTATGCGCTCTAATTAGTTGTTTTGTCTCTGATAAATTGCACATTGGAAACGTTTTTTTCTTTGACATTGATTATTGATGCACTCTAATTTGAGGTGTTGGTTCTAAAAAATTGTAAATTGGAAATGTTTATGGATTTGACATGGATTATTGATGTGCTTTGATTGGTTCTAACTAGTTACACATTGGAAATAGTTTTGGCTTTGACATGGATTATTGATGCACTCTGATTGGTTCTAATCAGTTTCACACTGGAATTTTTTTTGGCTTTGACATGGATTATTAATGCGCTTTGATTGGCTCTGACAAGTTGCACATTGGAAACTTTTTTTTATTTGACGTGGATAATTGATGTGCTGAAATTGGTTCTAATGAGTTGCATGTTTTGAAACATTTTCAAATTTGACATTGATTATTGAGCCACTTTGATTGGTTCTGACGAGTTGCATGTTGACAACACTTTTGGCTTTGACATGGAATAGTGATTGTTGGATTGGGATCCCCAAGGGTCAATTTTGCGTACAATTTTGGGTAATTTTTTTCAATACGTGATGCACACAGAAGTTAAGGGGCTTTGGGGCGGGTCAAAACTCCTTAATTATTGTAATGGGTGGAAAGGGAAAACATGAGTCTCAAACCATGGTATGTGCATGTCTGAGTCATATAAATATGTAAGATTTGAGTCGAGTAAGATCATATTATATTGTATGTTTTTTTATGGTTGATTTTTTGCTCTAATTTTGTGATCAGTCTGGGTAGAAAGGCTCCTGCTGGCTATGTGCGCGGAGACCTAAGTCTTGAATTGTGTGCAAGGACCCTGTTGTTGTGTGCGCAAGCAGAAAGGATTGTACTGAATTGAAGATCTATTAGTAAAGAGGAATATTTGGTGAACTATGTTCTGTTATGATTTATATATTTATATGTTGGTTTAATTATCTGTTGATTTATGCAAGTTATAGATCTGTTTGAATGCACATTTATATGGGTTAAGAATAAGCTAAAAGAGATATGTATTTGCGTCAAGGTTGCATCCGTGTTAAATCTCTTAATGAAGACCTATCTATGTGATTGCACAAGTGTTATTTCCACTTTGATAAGCTAGATCTGACTGAAGTATAATGATCTGTTTTAAGCATATCTGTATTGAAGATAAGGGTTTTATCTGTAACTAGATCTAGGTTTCTGTGAAGTCTCGTGCAAAACGATAAGTAGTAGATCTGATAAGTAGGGTTAAGGAACACATCATATGTTCCCTCAGAGTGCAGAACCTGGTTCCAGCACCCCCCCATACTGCTTCAGCTAATACTTTGGTCTACACAATCAGATCACTGCTGAAAGGGCGACTAGTTGGAGGGTTTTGCTAGTTGCGTAGAACTCTCTGAACCTGGGTCAGGACCCCCAATCCAACAAATGGTTCCATTTCCAGGACCTGGATCTATTTGAGGGAAGTTTTATGTTGCAACCAACGAAGAACGATCTACAATATTGGCTTCATAAGAAGGTGTGTGAAATTTCAATCCAAGAAAATCGAGACCCTGAGTTGTTTGCTAAAGATTGGGAGCAAAAGTATATCTATACAAAGATCCACGAAATTTTCGTTGCTCCCTTTGCAATAGAATTACAAGAGTGGTTTTCTTGTCTTGCGGAGTTTCAAACTTTTTTGAAGGACATCATGATCACCAGGTGGACCCCTGAGCTGGTTCAACAATTGGATAAATCTAGCAACATAAATTACTCGCATGGTAGATTATTGGATTGATGGCATTCTGAGTGAGTTTGTGACTGAATTTTCTATTGATAATTTTGTGTCATATTCTGAAGCCAAAAGGAGATTTTTCAAAGGTCCTAGAGGTAATTTTATGCACTCATTGAAATTTTGGATTAAAATAATTTTATGTGAAAAGGGTACTCTGTGCAACCACATTGAGTGAATGTCCCGAAGAGGTTCATCTAGCTCCATGCGCAGAGGTCCTGGTAGTTCTACGTGTAGCGGGGAAACTTACAACGTAGACCTAGAAGAGTATTTTGTCAACAACCCCATCAAAGTTAAATCTGATAGTGACGAAGAATCTGAAACAAGTAGCTCTCATGAATATGCGCACTCAGAAGAAGAGAAATTGATCATAATTCAGGTCACGTACACTCCACTTCCGAATTCATCTCACCCTTAATTCACTCCACCTCCACCTCCACCACCAAAATTTGATATGGCTACTTCCATAAAGCTAAAAAATTTCAGGGGTGTTGGAAATGAAGATGTTGACCAATTCTGGTTCATCGCAGATGCTGTGTGGACACCATAGCCGATCAATAAAGATAATGTTAATAAAGTGTAGCTTGCTACTGCATTTCAAGAATATGCATTGGATTGGTACATGAGGTATGTAGCAACAAACCCTAATACAACAATTGATGACCTTAAGGTAGCACTGAAAGAATCGCGGTCGTAAGTAGAAACAGTGTGTGTAGAACTTGAGTAGAAGATAGCAGAATTGTAGATGAATTTGCAGCCTAAGATGCTTCTGAAGGTGCATGCACAGTGTGCCAAAGTAGTTCAGGAAGAAACTTCTGGTATCACTGCTGCTATGGATTCATGCAGTACATTATTTGAAGATGCCATTGGTATCTAGACATCTGTCCAGGATAACCTTTTTGTACAATAGTTGTGAATATAATTAAGGAATAAGGAGCAAATATTCAATGATATTATGCTCGTTGCACTGACTTTGGTGCCAGCTCAGAGATTAGCCCGACTGTAAGAAGGTTGCACCATTCATTTAGAGATCGAGGCGTTGCACCAATGGGAGCATCTACTCGAAACCAGGATGCAGGCTTAGGCTAAGGAGGTTGTTGGGTCAATTTACTAAGTAAACTAACACATATATTTTACTTATCAATCTGGGTTTGTAGACTTGGAAGCATGTCCAAAATATATGGATTTCAGATGAAGTCAATTTTAGAAGACAGAGTGTAGAAGTTGAAATAAATGCATATTACAAATATATTCTAAATTCTAAAATTTATGGAAATGCATATTACAAATAGCAAATCTAACTAAGAAGTTTTTTTTTCAATACGTAATAAGTGAGGGAAGTGGCTCCTAACCTAGGAGATCCTGGTTGTCCTTCCCCACAGTACTACCTTCACGAAGAGAAATTAAATAATTGATTAACAATGTTTTATGATGTATAAAAAGTAGGACAAGGGGCTCCTAACTTAGGAGGTCCAGGTTGTCCTTCTTTACAATTATATTCCATCATTTTTACCATTACATTAAAACTGGAAATTCAAGAAATAACTCAAGAAAGGAAAAGAGGATGAATTTTAGTTGTTGTTCATGATTAGATAGAAGGAGAATTTAACTTAAATTCTTGTTTGTCCCTTCATATGAAAATTATAATTAAACCAATAATCATCCACCAACCATAATAAATCTTCATACATCTAAATGACTGAATAAATATGAAGCAAAACTAGTTCACGAAAATTATGCTAATTTAACCAAAAAGAGTACTTAGCTTGGTGTGGGGGCCCTCCACCCTTGCCTTGCACACTTGAAAAAATTCTTAGATATAGAAAACTTGAGCAATCATCCACGACATAAACAACAAATATAAAATGGAACTGGTTCTTCAAATTATCTCCAAGTCTTCAAAACTCTCAATACAAAATTATACAAACACTACATGCTTGAATGGTCCATAAGCATCCTAATCTTTTCCATATTGGTCGAACTCATCCATTCATTTTAATAAAATCAGGAAAATCCCAAAAAATACTAATTCTACCCTTTTTCCTAGAGATTTTTGAAAAACAGGTCAAGTTTGACCAGCGTTGACCGGGCATGTTTTAGCTCAGTTTGACAGAACCAATAGGTAATTTTCCATCTGTGGTTCCCAATATTTCAAAATATATGCACAGTTCGCGCCCATGTGACCTGAACATATGACTTCCATGAAGTTATTACAGGAATTTTCAGTGCAGTCCAAAAATACTCTTAAAACCCAATTTTTACAAAAATATGTAAAAATTGAAAAACTTAATTTAATTACCTGAATATGTATAATAAGGTCAAAATTAGGCATATATGGATGATATAAGGTGGAATATTATGGTAATTAGGTGGATTTTTATAAGAAAAATTTACCAAAATTGAGGGCCAACATCTCCCCCTTGATAATCTTTAAGCAAGTCCTCATTCTTGCTTTCTCCTCTTTGATCTTCTGAGTGATGATGTCCCTACTGTCCCTGATCCTGTAGTCTCTTTTTGTGCAGCCTGAAGAAGACAACCAATACCTTCATACTTTCCTTCCTTGCATATGGTAGCCTTTACCTTTTTCCTCTCATATTTGTATTGCCATGTATTCTTCTCATTGAGCCATCTATAAGCTTGTTTAGAGATGAGGATGTTCTTTGTTTCAAGCTTACCAAGTTTCTTGGTCAATTTCTCATTTTCTTTGATTATAGTTTTATTTTTTTCTTTGTACATCTTATTCTCTTTCTTCAAATGTATTTCCAAGATCATGTCACCTCCAACTCTCTTGTCAGCTCTTTTATCTTCTTAAGGTGTTCTTCTTTATGATGTTGAGATTCAACAAGATGATGAGCTTCGTGAAAAGAGTCGCCTTCACTAAGTGGGCCCGCAAGCTATTTTTGGCGCAAAGTCTATTTTTAGACATGTTGATCATATTCTATGAGTTACAGGATGCTATTTTTGGATGGTTGGTCAAGTTGGAAAAATAGATGGACTTCTATTTTTAGACATATTGGGTGGAGTATATTTTTAGACTGCCAGTCTAAAAATAGATATGTCGAATATTATTAGCTCTTAATAATATTTGGACTCTAAAAATTATCTTATTCTCTTGGAGCACTTCAGCTAAGTGCACGCATGTGGCACAAATGTAGCCTTACAAAATGAGGAATTATGCCATTCTCGAGGGTTTACTAGAGCTATTGCATGGAGGAATTCAAGCGAGAACTCATGTATGTAGCTTAAGGGAGTTTGGAAGAAGTAGTTATGGAGTTGTATTTAGTTTAACTCAGTTAGACTCAGTTGAGCTAGTTGTATCTAGTTTAACCGATTGATACACTAGTGAGAGTGGAGTGAATTAATTATTTAATTAATTCACAAATAATAACTCATTAATCAACTGAACAATACATCAGTTAACTACAGTGCATGGCAGTTTCAGTGGAGACCAGTGGAGAGATAGGTGAAAGGGCAAGATAGACTATCTGTTGTGACTATTAGTGATGTATTGATTGCATCCAACATCTGGGAGAGATGCCAATGATCTTTGTGTGAGGAAGGTCGAGTCCTTGTAATTCGAGTTCATTCGCAGCCATTCTTCAGCAGGGATTGCGCAAGAGAGGTAAGGCAAGAAGCAAGCTAGTAGGTGGCAAAGATCTAAGGCATGGATTCGCAAGATTGGGCCTCGATTAGTGTGTAGTGATTGTATTGTAATCGAGAGCTTGATATGATCAGCTTTGGATGAGGATTGTTACATGATTCATGACATATATTATATACGTATAGTTGGGTTTTTTCTAACTTCGTGCTTTCCCATTAAACAACTCTGTTAATGTGTGTAAATTTTTATGGTTTCATGTGTGCATTGCAATTGATTTAATTTCCGCATGTGATGATCAATGGTGGAATAGATTTTGTATTGTGCATGAAGTTAAAATAGTGTGTGATCAAGAGAATCTTGGATATATAACACATAAGTTATATAATTTATACATGGTATTAGAGCAGTTGATCATTGGAGTAGATTGCAATTATTGAAGCGGTTGAGTTTTGTGCTGGTGGAATTCGAATTTGCTGTAGTGTTTTCTTGGTGTCAAAGTTGAGCATTCATTGAAATGTCTTTCAACAGATTGCAATTGGAGTATTCCCTTGAGGGCAGCTCGAATTATATTGCATGGAAGGAAAGGATGGAGGTGGTGTTGGATGATAATGGGTTGAAGGAGTTCATAGATGCAAAAATTCCAAAACCTGCATCTAGCGATGCAAACCCGCACTTGACGCATGGCAAAAGAAGGTAGAAAAGTATCGAAGGATTCGTCAAGGTGTGAAGGACCACATTGTGTCTAGCCTTCATGGTAAAGCCACTCCATTCTTAATGTGGAAGGCTTTGATGTGACTTGTTCCAGCGTGCTTCTACCGCAGGAAGTTGGCGCTTAAAGACAAGATCAGAAAAATAAAAATGGAGAAAGGAAAGTATTCCAAAATACCTCACGAAGTTTTTCCACTACAAGGATGAGCTGGGAAGTGTGGGGGTTACTATTGATGAAGGAGACTTGGTGAGCTTGGCTCTCCTTGGGCTTCCAAAGATTTGGCATAGCTACGAAGACTCTGTCAATGGACGGGAGAAACTGCCAAGATGGGAACGACTTTGGTCGGATCTTGTGCAGGAGGAGATAAGACAGGGTACCAGGGATGGATCTTCATCGAAGAATGAAGATGAAGAAAATTGTGCTTTAGCTGCCAAAGCTCATAAAGGAAAAGGGAAGAAATCTTCCAAATCTGAAGCTAAAGGCAAGAAGCAGTATTTGTCCAAGGTGAAGTGTTTTCACTGTCACCAGCGCAGGCATTCGCCACTAATTGCCCACAGAAGAAGAAGAATAAGAGTGTTGCTAGTTCTGCAACAGGACAGGCCTTACCCTCACAGTTTGAGCTCGAATTTTCTTTGATCGCATGATTGGTTTCAAGTGTGATGGGATCGGTGTGGTTTCTTGACAGTGGTGCGTCTTTCCATATGACCGGAGACAAAGATTTGTTTAGTGATCTAGAGGAAAAGGATCTTGGAGTGCACATCAAGATAGGCGATGATGGTAGATACAATGCAACTGGTATCAGGACCATTTCCTTTGAGAGGGAGTCTAGTAAACCTTTCATCTTGAAGGATTTCATGCATGTTCCAAGATTGAAGAAGAATCTGATCTCCGTGGCGATGTTGGAAGACAAGGGTTATGATGTTGTTTTTAGCGAGGGAAAAGCTTTTCTGCGCCATAAAACAACTGGTCAAACCAGGAGGATAGGGATTCGAGTTAAGAATCTTTATCAATTGCAGGTAGATGGCTGCGCTGCAATGGCAGGCAAAGCAGAAGGAGTGGTGAGCTGAGATGAGGGCGAACTGTGGCACAGGATATTGGGCCATCTTCACCATGGCGCTTTGAAAATTTTGCAGCAGATTTATAATAGGCTTCCCAAAGGTACACTTGCGCAGTCATATCAGTGCAAGGGATGTACTTTGGGGAAATTTGTGAAGACCACTTTTCATGAGAAGGATAGTCGTGCTTCGACGATCCTTGAGAGAATTCACACATAAGTGTGTGGACCTTTCTCGGTTGCTTCAACAACAAAGCACAGATATTATGTGATATTTGTTGATGACTTTTCTCATAAGTGTTGGATCTTCTTCATGCAGAAGAAGAGCAAGACATACTCAAAGTTCTGTGAGTTCAAGGCGTTGGTTGAGAAAGAGTCGGGGAAGCAAGTGAAAGCTCTCCAGAGCGATAATGGTGGTGAATAGATCTCTGGCGAATTCAAATAATTCTGTAGAAAAGAAGGAATTCGAAGAGAACTCATAGCGCCTCATAACCCACAGCAGAATGGGGTCGCGGAGAGAAAGAACAGAATGATCATGGGTGTTGCACGGGCGATGTTGCGTGATTAGGGCCTTCCCATACACTTGTGGGCTGAGGCATGCAATGCTGTGGTTTATGTGCAAAACTGTTTTCCTCATAGAGTACTTGGCATGAGTACACCTGAAGAGGTGTTTTCTGGTAAGAAGTCTGATATTTCTCATTTGAGGATTTTTGGTTCACCTGTTTACATTCATGTGACGAAGGATGCTAGGAAGAAGTTGGAGCCAACTGCAGAGGTTGGGATATTTTTGGGGTACACTGATACACCCCACAACTATCGTGTGTATTTTCCAGATAGTTGGAAGACTATTGTGTGACAGGATATCAAATTTCATGAGGAGAAAGCCATGAAGTGTTCGCTTGAGAGGGAGCCACACTTGCATGCAGATGAGGAGCTATTAGTTCCTAAGGATGAGCCTCAGGATGTGGATCAGCCACAAGAGGAGGTTCATGGAGTGGAAGAGACCACTCATAAAGACCAACATCGTAGGGCTTTAAGTGCACTACAAACTGAAGCCGAGCGATTGAATCTTGATGCGCAAGTGCACGTAGGAGTTCCTACATCACAAGGTGACACAGAGACAGTCACCGGACCGGTACACTGGATACATGGCTCTTGTGAGCAAATGTGTCGTGATAGAGCCATCCTCTTTCGAGGAAGCTATGGAGGACCCCGCATGGGTAGATGCTATGGTGGAAGAGTATGATTCGATTGTCAGAAACAGTGCATGGGAGATTGTCCCAAGGCCGGAGGGGAAATCAGTGGTGGGTTCGAGATGGATCTACAAAGTGAAGCAGGCGGCTGACGGGAGTGTGGAGAAGTACAAGGCAAGATTTGTTGCCCGAGGCTTCTCACAGATAGAGGGGATCGATTATGAAGAGACCTTTGCACCTGTCGCAAGGTATTCTTCCATACGGATGATCCTAGCTCTCTAGTGCAGATGGGTTGGCACATTCATCGATGGATGTGAAGATCGTATTTCTCAATAATCATTGAGGAGGAGGTGTACATTGAGCAAGAATCTTCAAGAATGTAGTCGTATAAAAAGTGTGCCCAAAAGAGTGTTGTCCAGCCGAAACAAGCACCTTGTGCTTGGTACACACGGATAGACAGTTATTTCACCGGACTTGGTTTCGCCAAGAGTGAGGCGGATCCAAACCTATACCAGATTGTGGTGGAGGGTAAGCTTTTGATCATTGTGCTTTATGTAGATGATTTAATACTAACAGGCGATGAATTGTTGATACACTCATGCAAGGCAGATCTTGCAAAGGAGTTCGAGATGAAGGACTTGGGCCTCCTTCATTATTTCCTTGGACTGGAAATTTGGCAACAAAAAGGTGAACTGTTTGTGTCTCAAGGCAAGTACGCCTGGGAGATACTGGAGAAGCTTCACATGCAAGGTTGCAAGCCTATCGACACTCCTCTTCATGGTGGTTGGAGGAAGGAGGATGCTACATCGACAGAGGTAGTGGATGCCACTGTTTATCGACAATTGGTTGGTTCGCTCATGTATTTAGTCAATACACGACCGAACATATGCTAGGCTGTGAACCAACTTTCACAAGCGATGGTGAAGCCTACCAATCTCTTTTGGAAGGCAGGAAAGCATGTCCTAAGGTATCTCAGGGGCACATCTGGGTATGGATTGTGGTACAGACAGTCAGATGAAGTGAAGTTGCATGGCTTCACGGATGCAAATTGGGCAGGAAGCCCAACGGATAGAAAAAGCACATCTGGAGGGATTTTCAGTATCGGATCTACAACAGTTTCTTGGTACAGCAAGAAACAAAGATCCGTGGCACTCAGTTCAGTGGAGGCCGAGTACATGGTAGCAAGTTTGGCTGCATGCGGGGCTATATGGATGAGGAAGATCCTGGTCGGTTTGTTCGGTTCTCATTTAGATCCTGATGTGATATATTGTGATAATCAGAGTTTCATTAAACTCTTGTTTAACCCAGTATTTCATGATAGATCTAGACATATTGACATCTGGTATCATCATATCAGAGATTATGTGTAGCGAAAGATCATGTTGCTTTCTTACATTCCCACGGAGGATTAGGATGAAGATATTCTGATGAAGGCGCTCACTAGGAGAAAATTAGAATACCATAGAGACAAGATTGGGGTGGCCGATAATCCCTATCTTGTTGAGAGGGAGTGTTGAGATTCAACAAGATGATGAGCTTAGTGAAAAGAGTCGCCTTCACTAAGTGGGCCCGTAGGCTATTTTGCTTAAAGTTCATTTTTTGACTATGTCTATTTTTAGACATGTCAATCATACCTAAGAGTTGCGAGATGCTATTTGTGGATGGTTGGTCAAGTTGGAAAAATAGATGGACTTATATTTTTAGAATGCTTAGCCTAAAATAGATATACTAAATATTAGTTACTATTAATATTTGGACTCTAAACATTATCTTATTCTCTTGGAGCACTTCAGCGAAGTGCACAGATGTGGCACAGTAGCTGACAGAAGGAATTATGCTATTCCTGAGGGTTTACTGTAGCTATTGCATGGAGGACTCAGTTAGAACTCAAGTGGCAGAGTTATGACGCAGTTGGAAGAAGTAGTTATGGAGTTGTATTTAGTTTAACTCAGTTAGACTCAGTTGAGCTAGTTGTATCTAGTCTAACTGAATGATACACTAGTGAGAGTGAGTGAATTAATTAGTAAATTAATTCACAAATAATAACTCATTAATCAACTGAACAATACATCAGTTAACTATAGTGCATGGCAGTTTTATGAGGATTCTGTGAGAGGCAAGCTAAAGGTGGGTTGTGCAAGAGAGGCAAAGCTAGCAAATGTGGCAGAGATCGGTGCATGGATTTGCAAGATCGGGCCTGATTAGTGTGTAGCGATTGTATTGTACTGAGAGCTTGATATGATCAGCTTTTTATGAGGATTGTTACATGATCTCTATGACATATATTATATACAGATAGTTGGGGTTTTTAGCTTCAGGCTTTCCTGTTAAACAACTGTGTTAATGTGTGTGAATTTTTTATTGTTTCATATGTGCATTGCAATCTTGATTTAATTTCCGCAAATGATCAATGGTGGAATAGATTCTGTATTTTGCATGAAGTTAAAATAGTGTGAGATCAGGAGAATCTTGGACATGTAACACATAAGTTATATAATTTCTACATATGCAACTCTCTTTATTCTCCTATAGTCTCCTTAGAAAATGAATGTGATGAGTTAGCTCCTACCCAAGCTTTCTCAAAGTAGGAGTCCTTCTCCAAAGGTTCTTCTTGGAAATCTCTCTCCATCCTTTGTAATATCTCCTTGATTTGTTTTGATGTTGTTGGAGGTTCAATAATTTCTATCTTTGGGTCTTTTTCTTTCTCACTTGGCTCTTCTTGTATTTTCCTCCTAGGCTTCCTAGGACCATATAGGAAGGATCTTTCATTTTCAACCATGACATTATCCTACTTTTTCTTTGATCTAGTCCTAGGATACATAGGAGAATTCATAATTCTCCTTGTAGCATGAATTTATTCAAATTTGTCTTTTTTTGTTTGCTCCTCAAGATGATTATGAACCAAAATTTCTTTCCAAACCAATCCCTTATTTCTCACCTGATGTTCAACAAGTATTTTAATGAGCCCTTGATGATAAATGTTTGCTTCCTTTGCTTCAGTTTTTCTTTTAACACTCTCTATCATTTTGGTAAAGCTCCTCAAAAAGAAATAGGGTAGATTGATCTTGGACTTTACCTTCATGTGTTGAAGCAACCTAATGTGATAAATATAGACCACACTATACCGGTTGTCACAGGTAAAATATCTTTGGATAATCAACACTAGTTCAGACCATGGTTCACTTAACCAGTCACTTGGAATTCCTTTTGCCCTGTCAAATGATCCCTTTCTCTATTTTTCTAGGAATAATTTCCATCCTTTCTCTTTGAAGTGTAATCCTTTGTGATATTCCTCTCCTTTCAAGGGAAGATCTAGTGCTTGGGAGAGAAATTATGGGTTTAGTGGTATGGAGAGCTCACCCACTCTTGTTTTCCCATGTTCATAATAATTTATAAATTCCCGTGTTATTTTGTCATTATTTCCATTAAACTTATGAAGAAACCCCATCAATCCTGCTTGATATATCATTTCTATGGTTTCCTTCCCCCATTTCTCTAAATTGAATTATTTTGGCTCAATTTTTGTTCCCATTTGTTTGTGCTTTGTATACCAATTAATATATCCTTGTACAATCAAAATCCTCATCATGAATAGACAAAAATATATAGATACCCTTGATCTTTTTATTCATGCAATTTTAGGATAATTATCATGGTAAATAGACTTACCCGATTTCTAAAGCTCTTTGAAAAAAAATGAGAATATTCCCCTGCTTGAAACTTCTTCAATTTCCTCTCTTCTATTGTAAATGATACCAAAAGGATTCCTCTGTTTAAAAAAACTGAAAGAAAAAAATGTTCACAGTGTAAAAGACCATAAAAACATCTCAACAACGTTTTACTGCTCTTCAAAATCGTGACTCAATCTCTGTTTGAAAAATTTGTTCAAGGAAATTTCTTCTTTGTTTTAAAAATTGCACATTTTGTATATGAAATAGGACTCTATGTGTTTTTGTATGCAACAATTTTGACAATTATGCATGAAGAAAATCGAGCTAGAATACTTGATCTTTGATTAATTGGAAGAAAAATTGTAGAGGTTTCTGAGTAATGGCTTGTTTTCCTGTGTTAAACAATACCATTTTAATTAAAACTCCTCCCAACATCTTTAAAGATTCATAAATGACACAAGTGGCAAGGTATGTTTAATGGTGACATGGTTTTACAAATCCGTAACTGAAGTCTTATTCCCTCATATAATGACACATCTTGAACTTAACTACCCTTTGAATTTTTTTAACTCTTGATGGAAATCCAGGATTGATTCTTACCTCTTCACTTGCGAAATGTTTGGATTTTGTTGGGAAACATGTTCAACTTGGCGCAGAGGAAATCTTGGCCTCAATATCCTCATTAAAACCAATGTGTCTCTCCTTATTTCTCCACATAGACTTCTCAATGTCCTCGCCTAATTCTTATGCAATTTCTTCTCTTCTCAAGGCTTTTCTAACTTACTCATAACTCTCTTCAATTTTTTCATTTCTCCTACATGTTTTCTCCTTCCACGAGGGTTCTTCTTATGTTGTGTCAGTACACAATGTTGCTCTCATATTCTGAGCTTGGTTTTTGTTGTGATGGTGGAAGAGAGCATTAGGTAGGGCAAATTTGTTTGTTTGAAAATGTTTTGACCATTTATATTTGCACTCACAACTCATACTCTGACCTCTGTACTCATGGTTGCCTATGTGTCACAGTTTGAATGTGTTCTCTGTTTTATGATCATCCTTCCTTCCACAAGTTTACATGCTTGTATTGTCACCATTATATTGTATTACCATGCTCTGTCTCATGTACATTCTTCATCATGGATTTTGCATCTTTGTTCAATTCTTTGTATGCCTGCATCTTCGTGCATGTATTTGCAATCATGTATTATCATGCGTTTGTCTTTTCATTCCTTTTGCATGTTTGCATATTGCATGTTGCATTTTATATGTTTGTCTTTTGATTCATTTGTTTGTCATTTTTATATGCTTATCATTAATTTGTTTTTTAAATGACCATATACATAGGTCATTTCAATTCTAATTTATCTTATAATGACACTAACTCCTTTTTGGTTTTGTGGGCAAGCAAGACAATTCCTTATGAGGCAAAAATTTGAGCCGCAATTTTTTTTCAAAAATTCTTATGTAGGAGGATAAATGTAGGAGTATATGAGGTTAATAAACAATTTTTAATGTAGGATATAGGATAATGAATCTAATAGGATTATGATGAGGGTAGGATGAGCTTAATGTAATGTTTTTAATGTAGGATGTAGGTAGGATAATGTAATATGATGTAGGATGTAGAATGATAAATGTAATAGGATAATGAATTCATGAAATGAGTATTGCATATCCAAGTTAAATTAGTTTAACAATCCTAGAAAAAATTTCAAAATCAAAGGTTTTAAAAACAATTTTTACACTTACAGTACTTTCCTTCCGCACTTATAGCTCAATTTCATTGCTCGTTGAAGACGACCTTTGTTATTTAGTCAACACTTGACTTTTTTTAATAATGATAGTTCTTCAAAGATGAATTCTAATAGAATGTACACGCTTTTATATGCTTATTTGATCCTCTTGAAGTAGATTATGGTGTTTCATTTTATTTTTTCATCTGAGATTGATTCAGGTCCCTTCTGATGAATATTGATGTCTCAGGTCCCTTCTGCAATCATATGATATTTGATTTTGTTCAAGTTCCTTCTGCAATGATATTTGAATGTTTTTTCAGGTCCCTTTTGTAATGAGAATGTCTTAGGTCCCTTCTGCAATACAGTTTCTTAAACTATTTGCATGGTTTTGTTATGAATCTTGCCCCTTACTTATTTTGAAACTTGTCCTCAAGTCTTGGAATTCTGGAGGATGATTTCTGCAAAATGAAATTGAAGAAATTGTAAAACAAAATAGGGAATTCATATTGGCCAAACAAGTTGGTTTTCCGATATGGATTCAAGTTTGTATTGTGCCAGTTTCATATATTTTCACAACCAAACTCTTTTATTAATTTTTCTTTTTTGTTTTTTTTTTTTTTTAAATTTATTTTTTTATTCTGGATGTAAGGAAGGCATATCACTATGTTGTTCCATTATTTCCATATTATTTTATGTTGAGACTATTTTCAGAAATTCCTCTTTATTGATAGGCTTATTATAGACTTTGAGCTTATGTCCATTAACTAGAAATGAAATTGTTGCTTCATCAATTGTCTTTATTTTAACTGCTCCACTGTCAAAGATGTCTTCTATCTCATATTGCCCAAGCCAATGAGTTGTAAACTTTTCTTTGAAATATTTGAACTTGGAGTCAAAAAGTAATGCCCAGTCTCCTTTATGAAATATTTTATTTTTGATAAATCTTTCATGCCATTTGATTCTTTGTTGTTGAACTATTGATGTATGTTCAACTGCTTGTTGTCTGATTTCACCTAGTTCATTTAATTGCATGAATCTCTGTTATTGTGCTTCTGACAGATCCAATCCAAATTATGTTGCAAGTTTGAATATATGAATTTTTAATTCTATCGCTAATATAACTTCCTTACCATATACCAACTAATATGGGTTGAATCCAGTTTTATTCTTCCATGTAATTCTGTATGCCCATAATGCATCTCTTAACTTTTCTGACCAATCCTTTCTGTTCATTTGCATTGTCTTTGTCATGATGTTTTCCAGGACTTTATTAGTGTATTCTACTTGTCCATTTTCTTGGGGATGGCACGGAGTATACTTTCTGTGTTTGATTTTAAACTTTTCCCTATGATCCCAGTTTAGAGGTGAATTGTGCTCCCTAGTCTGTAAAAAATTTTCTCGAAACTCCAAATCTTATAAAAATTTCTTCAAAGAGGACCATTGTTTCTTCTGTTTCTCTTGCCACTGCTTTTACTTCTACCCACATTGTAACATAATATGTAAAAATTAGAATATACTTCTTTCCATTTGAAGGTGGGTTAATTGGCCCCACAAAGTCAAGAGCCCATTATTCAAATGGCTCTACAAGTACTTGTGGTTTCAATGGAAATTCATCTGATATTACAGGTCTTCCAGTTCTTTGGCAGCTATCACATCATTTAACATAGGCTTTTGAGTCCTTGAACATTGTTGGCCAGTAGTAGCCAAGTTTGAGCACCTTGTATGATGTCCGCTTGTCTGCAAAATGGCCACCACATGGCTCATCATGACATGCTTTCAAAATATCAAGAATTTCATCTTCTCTAACACATTTTCTTATCAAAATATCAAAACTAGTATAAAAGAGGTCACCATTGACCCAACTATATCTAGCACCTTCTCTAATTATTTTTCTTTCCTGCTTGTTAGTGAAATGGGATGGTAATATTCTAGATGATAAATAATTAGCTACATCGGCAAACCATGGGCTTTTAGTTGTTATAGAAAATAAATTTCCTTCTGGAAAATTGTCTGAAATAGGAATAGGATCACCAAGTGAATGAAGTCTTGACAGGAAATCTGCTACTTGATTGTCTTTACCTAGTCGATCTAGAACAGTGAGATTGAATTCTTACATTAATTGTTTTATTCATTAAGTATTTATTTGTTGAATGGTCTGTTTGAATAAACACTTGATAGCATGTTATATAATGCCTAAATTTATTGACTGCATGCACTACAACTATCATTTCTTTTTCAGTTACTGCATAGTTCAATTCTATCGAAGTTAAATTTTTGCTTATGAATTATATGGCATAATTAAACTGATTTTATTTTTGTCCAAGTGATGCTCCTATAGCTGTATCAAATGAATTAGTAGATATGTGAAATGTAAATGACCAGTTTGGTCCTCGAAGAATGGGTGCTATTGACAATTTTTATTTTAGTATTTCAAAGGCATTTTGACAATTTGTTGTCCATTGAAACTCAATGTATTTTGCAAGTAACTTGAACAGAGGTAGAGTCATTTTACTAAAATTTTCAATGAATCTTCTGTAATAGCCTCCATATCCCAAGAAACTTCTTACTTATTTCTATGTTGTTGATGGCATTAATTTTATAATGACTTGTATCTTTGTTGGGTCCATCTTGATTCCTGAAGAAGAAATGTGGTGTCCCAACACTATCCCTTCAGTTAACATCATAAAGCATTCTTCATTGCTGAGGGATAAGTTTGTCTATATGCATCTCTTTAAAAAAATTTCAAGGTTATTCAAAAAATCATCAAATGTACCTCCATAGATAGTAAAATCATCCATGTAGACCTCTACACATTCATGAATTAGATTAGAAAATATGGATAGGACTGCTCTTTGAAAAGTAGCAGGTGCATTACATAACCCAAAAGGAAAAACATTATATGCATATGTTCCCCATGGACAAGTAAATGTGGTTTTATATTGATCCTCCAATGCTATCTTAATCTGATTGTATCTGCTAAATCCATCAACAAAAGAAAAGAATTTCTTTCCAGCTAGTGAACCTAGTACTTGGTCAATAAATGGTAATGGGAAATGATATTTCAATGTGGCTTTATTCGATTCCCTATAGTCTACACATATTCTCCATTTTACATTTTTCTTTGGTACCACAACTAAGGGAGAAACCCATTGACTATCTGAAATAGAATAGATGAATCCTACTTGTAACAATTTTTGCAGTTCTTCTTTGACTATTTCTTTCATCATAAGATTCATTTTTCTTTGTGGTTGTCTAATTGGTTTGATATGATCATCAGTACAGATATGGTGAATACATGTCTTTGGATGAATTCCTTGCATTTATGTATAATCCTAGGCAAAAGCTTTTGAATATTTTTGTAATAATGCAATTAGATGTTGTTCTTGTGATGATTGTATATTATTACCAATATTTAGACTCTTTTCCAAGATTGATCTCAATGATTTTCTTTGTGAATTGGTAATTGAGCTAACAGGAAAAATGCTTTCAAATTAATTTTGCAATGATTCAATAGTACAATTTTCCTAAAAACATTTATTCAAAATATCATTTGCAGCTTCATATTGTGTTATTCTTAGCTACTCATAAATATCAGGTTCTCAGATGAAAAGGTCTATTAGATCCTCATTTTCTTCCTCTTCTCTAAAATTAAAGAATTGATTAATTCTTAGAACAAATTGAGTTTATTGTTTTTGTTGGTCATCAAGCCATGATAATAAAGAATATATTTTTCTTGAGGATAGAGTGTAACATGTTTCCTTTCATCTCCATGTGCTACGATCATACTTCTTGATCTGCATCCAATGAAGGCATTTGTTGTGGCTAACCATGGTCTGCCAAGAATTAAAGGATGGCCTCCTAGATTTGTTTTTGGTTGCAATATTAGAAATTCTATAGGATATTCCCATGAATCCAAAGAAACAATGATGTCTTCTAATATTTCCTCTGGTACAACTTTATATCTATCTACTAGCTCCAAAATTGTAGTAGTAGGTCGAATATTGGGCAATTTTAAATATTTCATAGTCTGTGTTGTCATGACATTTATAGCAGCTCCCAAATATATTAAAGTGTTTGGAACTAAAAAAATGATTGATTGAAATGGTAACCACAGGTATCCCAGGATCCATATACTTTTAAATTGTTGTGTTTGCAGACATGAGACTAGCTAATTTGCCAACAACTTGGATTGTGGGTGGATCTCTTTTCTTTCTACCAGTTTTCTTAATACATGATTCCTTTATTGTTTTTGCATAGATTGGAATATCTTCCATAGCTTGCAACAAAGGAATTTTGACATACGAATTCTTTAATTCATCCAAAATATCGAAGTCAAGAAGAGAAATTGGAGTTTTCTACTCTACTAACCTCTCTAGATAAGGTGGTGTTTGAGTCATAATAGCTTTTCCTTTCTGAATTTGATTTTTTGGATTAGATTTTTCAGATTGTTCTCCTTGTTCAATTTTATCTTCTATGATTGGTGGAGAATTTTTTTGTAATACTTTCCCAGACCTTGAGTGGACATCTTGTCTAGGAAGAATAGAATATGTAGGAAAATATGTTTCTTCTTCCACATTATATGCTGGTCTTTCAACCTTGTTACTCATATTTTCTATTGGCTGAGCTAGTAATTGAGTTGGTCTAGGTAGGGGTTGGTTAGAAGGCAGCTGAAGCTATAGTGGTTGAGTTAGTAAGGGTGCAGTATTTTGTTGTGGAAATGGAATTGGTTGAGGATGTTGTTGGAACTGTTGATATTGAAATGGTTGTTGATATGGATGTTGGTATTGTTGTTGAGGATAGATTTGTTGAGGTGGTGTTGTACTATACAACAACCCTCCCTTTTTCTTAAATTTTAGAAATGAAATTCATTTAGAAATAGGGTCCCTTTTTTCTTTTTATAGAAATAAAAGAGTTAGAAATAAAGATTCATTGTTTTGAAAAAGCTCATCTTTTGTTTACTAACCAAATACAACATTCAAAACTTCCGATCCGATGCAATATAGAAGACCTTATCATAAAAAACAAATCAAGTTTAAAAGTCCAATAAATAACAATCGCAATCGGAGAATCGGAGAAAACTCTTAGAAGAAACTTGACATACAAACCCAAATCCTCCGATGCGATTAATTCGATCGCAAAACTTCAATCACAAAGAGTTTAATTTATTTCATTCACATACTTCCGATGTGATGCGACCCGTCGCAATCGCATGATCGGGATACTCTTTAATAAGCTCTTTGCGGTCGATTGAAATTCCCCGATTCGACGCGCGTTATTACAATAAACGCTTCCAAAAGAAAAACAAACATTTGTTTGTTTAAATTTTATATGGTAGACCCCACCATTGGAAATCGGAAAATTTTTCAATAAGAATCGGCCAATCGAAGAAATCTGTGTTATGATATTCATGTGCCAGTTGAAAACTTTCGATGCGATTGATAAATGATATTTATTACATTCGAAAAGTTCCAGATAGGTGAATATTATAATATTTTACAAGCGCCAAATCTCCATTTGTACGTAGCTATTTAATAGCAAATCGAATGAATATTGGTTGATGATTTGGTTTTTAATACATGAGTGTGACCCAAAAATAACATTTACGTGCTATACGAAACCAATTAATAACGAATCATTTGTTCATAAACGTTCCGTTCAAGTTGCTTGTTTGTCACGACTGAGAGTTTATTGATTTGTAGAGCCAAGGAACACCAAGCCCTTTCATTCACAGACAAAGGGAAGCAATAGCAAACGCAGAAATGTCGAAGAGATCGAGAAGAGCCAAGACCGATGTTCCTGTTAAGTTTGTTGAGACTCCTACGGTTTCAAAAGAAAAGCCCACAAAACTAAGATTAGTCACAGATACATCATGCCAAGGGCTTGGGAGAATGACGTGGGAAGGAGTCTACAATCTATTGGAGAAACAAAACCCCAAAGTCACAGTGGAAAAGGCATCAGTTCCAGATGAAGACAGCTCAGATTCTGACTCTGAGATTACTGAAAAAACACTTGCAAATTCATTCTTGCATCGAATTGCAGCCAGAGCAAGCATCATGCCTTATTATGATGTAATTCGATGGGTCATCGATAGTGTGAAGATATAGGATAGAACGTTTGTTTCAGCTTCTGGAGTGACTTTTGGGTCGTTTAAAGCAGAAGACCTTAAGGCAATGTATCACCTTCCGGACCCGCAGAAGGTGTATAACAAAGAATTTATCAAAGAGTTCGCTGATAATAATAAAGTCCAATCTGATCCTATCAGAGATTGGAAGAAAAATCCAGAGAAGCACAGAAATGAAGCATCCGGTATGTATTCTGTAGATTCCCTTTTACCTCCGTATTGCTATGCCGTTGCCATGCTGTGTAGATTATTTGGCAATGATAATTCAGCTAGGTTTTCTATACAAATGGTCCCATTAATCCTAGCTGCTGTTAATTCCGACATTATGGATTGGGCTATTATTCTTTCTGATAGAATGGCTAATAGAATACTTGAGTACAGACAAGATAAAACCGCTGGAAATTCCACTCCTTTTTTCTTTTGTGCCTATATTCTAGATGCTCTTTGTTTTAATTCCGAATTTCCCTTGTTTGGATGGAAATGGACTCCCAAAGACCCTACCCCAATTCATATATATCATAAACTTCTTTGGAAAGTTCATTTTCAAGATAATGTGTATAGAATCTGCCATGGTTTCCTTATCCCTGTTTTCCAAACCATTTTCAATCGCTTCCCTCCTAGATTCTCTGATAAAGCTAAAGCCGACTTATCCGCAATAGGAGATTGGTTTGGGGAGGAGAAATTTACATACATCAGGATTTTTGGTAGTATTGTGGAACCACATGTTCTTCCTCTTATTGTTCCAGACAAACTTCTCGCTCAAGAAATTTCCTATCAATTAACAGTTGAAGGAATATCCAGGTCTTTAAACAACAGTAAGAAGAGAATGTGGCCTCAATTCCCATTCAATTATGGTCAGTTTACTTTAAATGACTTCAAACATGCTGAAAAAGAAGTCGCCAAAATAAAAGGTTGTAAATTTGCAACCATTCCAGGAAGACAATATGATCCGCAACAGATAGCCTTTAATGTTACTGCTTCAGTTTCAATTGCTCGATTTGAGCATGAGCTAGATCAGTTTGATGATTTGTTTGTTTCGTTGGATAATTTTCCTCAAATTTATGATTTAGCCAAGTCTAAATTCCAAAAGGAGGAAATGAATAAATTTTTCTTATTCAGAAGTCAGAGATTGTTAAGAGTTCCTCTGGACCAACTAAGAATTCCAATACAAGGGTCAGAGACAGAAGGTACATCTAGCAAAACACCAGTAGAAACATCTGCTGGTAAAGTCATTACACAATCGGCTGTTAACCAGCCAACTGTACATACTCCAAAGGTGGTCACTGTTGGCAAACCTGATGCTCAAAAAGGAAATACTGATGATAAATCCGATCAAAATACTGGTCAGTAGTCTACTGCTCAAACAACATAAAGATGCACAAGTACTGATGCTGATGTGCATAATCAAAAAGGAGGATCGGATAGCAAAACCATTGAGTAGAAAATAGATACAGGGAAAGCAGACATGCAATCGGGAGGAAAAGAAACGACTAAGGAGATTATAGACTCTGCTGATCTTAATGTTTCTTCTCAGTTATTGAAACAATATGATCAATTCGCTCAGCAATTGGGACTGCAAGATAAAGATAAAGAGCAAATAGAGCAGGATGTCGAAATCATTCCTGAACATCCGACAGGACAGATTGTATTGAAGATCAAGGAGATCCCTCCTTTAGATGTATTTTACAGCCCTAAGCATAAGGCTGTTGTTAGAAGACAGAGAAAAATAAGGAAGACGGATCAAGACATGTTTTCTACTCCATGGGAAGAATTTATGAATATTGTTTACAAGAACACTTAAGTGAATCCATCTCAGGATCTCACTAAGTTGTCTCAATATGCAGGGGCATATAGTGCTGCAAAAATTGATAAAGCTGTAGAAGTTTCTCAGATGATGACTCAGAAAGATCTCTATATAGCTTCACTTGAAGAGAAAACTAAGGAAAGTCAGCAAAAGGTTGCTCAATTGCAACAACAACTACAAGATCAAGAACTCTGGTCCAAAGAGTTAGAAGAAGAGCTGGCTGAAGAAAAGAAGAAAGTTGATGAACAGGTCTTAGGCAAACAACAACAATTGAATAAAGAAATTTCCAAGTTACAAGGTCTGTTACAAAATGAGAAGAATGCGAAGATTGTACAAGAAAAGGAGTTTCAAACAGCTTTAGATAGGTTCAAAGATTTCCCAAAGTTAAGTGAATTCAAATCGGAAGCTCTTGAAACTAATAAAATACTGTCTCAGCAATTGAATGAATTTTGTACAAAGCTATCACAAGAAGAACCTTTCTGTGATATTACCTCATCCTTGATCCAGAACGTTATTACTCTCAGACAAGAAATAGATGATGCTGATGAAAAGATTTCCGAATTTCTCAATTGGCAAGATACAGAAAAAGGAAGAGAAGCCAATATTCCTAGAATAGAGGAAAGACATAAAGAAATCTTGTTTACAGAATGGGAACATCAGATAATGAAAGCTGAGAGATCAATATCAAGGGCTAGGAGTATGATGAATAATATCACGCAATTTATAAATGACAGCTTGTATTCAATCAATCTCATTTTAGACTGTGTTCCTGGCAGTTTGCCTAAAGTGAAAGAAACTGAAAACAGATGGAGAGAAGAAATGGTGAAGAAAAGTCAACAAATCGACAAACTTCAAGCAATATCCTGGGACAGTATGTGGACTCATTTAATAAAGCCAAACAATCAACAAATGGCTATTAAATTTCTTTCAAATGTTGTCGATTGTTTAATTCCAGAATTTTCCGATGCCACCTATGCTGGACAGCTGCATTCTGAGATGAGTCATCCACCGAGGCTACAAGATATGTTGAAGATTTGCAACTTGGCTACATCAAGCGAGAAAGAAAAGAAATGAATCAGTTTCATTTTAGATAGCAGTTCTGTTTTTAATTTGATAGATTGTAGCAGTAGTAGTAGGATTTTGTTATGTAATTTCTTATTTAAATCCCTCTCATGCATTTAGAGAGGGATCCGAAGTTGTAATATTTTTTGGATTTGGAGCTTACATTTATGTACTCCATTCTCTCTTATATTCTATGAAGGATCACATCTGGTGATTTTGTGTTGAAATTATCTTTGAAGTGTTGCATTTATGTACCTTTGGATTTAATTTTACATCGGAGTTACTGGATTAGAGTATCACATTTCATTTGACAATCTGCAAGATGAATGAGGTATTTCTATCTATTCACTGTTGATTTCCTTTGTTATATGATATTTGCTTGAAGAATTTTCTATCATTTATATATTTGGTTTTAATAACATTTCCTTTTATATATCATTTCTGAGTATAATTGAAATGTCATCTTTCATAAGCATATATAAATGGTATACAATGATGAATGCAATATGCTAATATAACTCTGTTTAATTTCTTAAACAGAGTTATCTTTATTCGTTTCTGCACATTTCAATTTAAATAATAATACATTTTCATGGTTATTATTAAATTGGAACAATCTTAAGTTGTATTCACATATAATTACCCGAGTTAGTGTTAAAATTTCTTTATTAGCATTTAGTTCAATTAGATAGTTTTATTTCAGTTAATTTAGTCCCATTTCCACTCATCCAAATCAATCCCCTCACCAACCCATTTAGTTATAAGGAAACTGGTCCTTTAAATCCAGTCGGAGCCACCATACCAAATGGAAAAGGAGTTGTCCTAAGGTCCCGACCGGGTGGTTTTCCCCAATGTTTGAAGCAGAGATCTTCTAGGCTTCAACATTTTTGGCGCTAGAAGGATGGCAAGAGCTATGAATGGCAAGTAAATCTTTATCTACAGGCCATTCTGAGAGCAAAACACCCTCATTAACTTCTTCAATTTCTTCTGAAATTCAAAATCCTAGAGAAGAAATTGCGGAGAATATTCATACACCCACTACCAAAATCTCAAAACATTCAGACAAGCAATCTCCTGAGTCTCCTGAAGTTCAAGATTTAATCCATAAATTGAAAGGATTCTCACTATCTCTTGAGGAATCTGAAATATCTGAAGGTAGTGTAAGCTCAAAATTTATCCCTTCGAAACCTCTTACTAGGTTGCAAAGTGAAAAACTTGGTATTCCTCCGAAAGAATTTCCTTTACCTAGTAAGGGAAAAACAAAAAGAATTCAATCGGAAATAGAAAGTGATACAAGTTCATCATCTCATATTCAATCACCTGTTTCCAAAACCACAACTCAACAAAGTGCAGTTGTTTCATCATCATCTGCTCAATCATCATCGATCTCAACATCATCTATTCCAACAACTTCTATTCAAACACCACCAGTTTCTACTACTCCTCTAATAGTCGTTCCGATAATGGCTAGACCATGGGCTACTCCAGGGGCAGTCAACATGGCTGCACCTTTACATGATTTACCAGACAATCCTGGAAAATGGCTTCCGAAATTTAGTCCAGATCTTAACATCCAAGCTTAAGAACATATCAATAACTTTATGTTGGCTGTAAATTTGAACGGAGTCACACATGAAGATGTTGTAGTCAGACTATTCCCTTATACTCTTCAAGGAGCAGCTGGATCATGGTACTTTTCATTACCTTTGGGATCCATAACAAGTTGGGCCATTTTTGCAGATCATTTTTTAACCAAATTTGGAGATGATTGATCAATAGCTACTTTACTCAATGATCTCTCAAATTTGAAGATAGAACCCAAAGAACCCATTAAATATTTCAACGCTAGATTCAACAAACTCTTGAACAAAATTCATACAGATTCACAGCCCAGTGAACAGGTCAGAATAGAATGGTACATAACTGCCTTACCTTCAAACATAGCGATTTTCGTAGACAGAGCTGCAAAGCCTACGTTAGCTGAGAGTATGAAAGAGGCTATTGCAGTGGAAAAATGAATTACTTCTCTAGAAAAGAAAAATGCTATCGAAGAAAGGAAATCAAAGAAAGTCAGCTTCAGAGATGATTCAAAGAAAAAGGCCAAAGATCCATATGACATGGAAGGTTTACATAAATTTCTTAAAACCATGTCAAATGAAATGGTTGAAATTAAAAAACAAGTGGCTGAAACTTCTACCAAAAAACCATTCCGAAATTTCAGAAGAAATCAAGTTGAATCTAAACCTCCTAATGCAATCTCTAATGCAGAATTAGAGGAAGAAGAAGAAGAAGAAGAGACATCTTTAATATCAGATGAGGAAGATGAGAATGAAGAAATAGCTGAATTACATGGAATGTGGGATTTTATCCTCCCTATTTCTGATAGTGAGGTAGAACAAGAAGCTATGCCTGTAAGAACTAGGAGTAAATCTACAGCAAAGCCTATACAAACAGCTCCAAAAAAGAAAATCACAACTCCAAGTACCAAAGACAAAGCCCCTGCAAAGAAAACTTCTCTATTGCCTACTCAAAATCAGCCATCTTCTTCTAATCCTCCCACATCAACAACAAAGACTTTAGTAGTGTCAGATCCTATGGAACACAACATTGTTGAAGACATGAAGAAGATTAAAGCCAACATTTCCTTACATGAACTCAGCAAACTGAAACACCAGCAGAAGTTGCTATTGAAAGAATTAAACGCTACACAAATTGCTCCTTTACCAAGCGGTGTAGTTGCAAAAGCAGCTAGAGGAGCTGGTAAGCCACCAGATAAGGTAGATGCTACTGATACCGTGCTCATTGGAGAAAAGTCAAATTCTCAAACTCCTCCTTTTCTTCTGACTTATGAAATGTACAATAAGAATTTGCATAATTGTTTGATTGATTCTGGAGCTTCCTCCAACATAATGCCTACTTCTGTTTGTGCTAAATTGAATATCGAACCACAGAAATCGGCAGTTCATATTGTTCAATTGGATCGCTCTAAAGTTTGAGTTGTAGGAGAAATCAATTCAGTAACTATCAGATTAGCCTTCGATCCTAGAATTGTCCAAAGAATTGATATATTGATTGCTGATATTCCTGAATTTTATGGATTAATTTTAAGCAGGGACTAGTCTGCGAAACTTAATGGTTATATCTCGACTGATTATTCACATATGTGGCTTCCCTACAAAGGGAAACCAAATCAAATTAAAATCGAACGAGAAAAACATATGACACACACTGTCACTGAATTTGAACAACCTAACGAACCTGTGGCATTCAACAACAATATTCTTGGAGGTTATTCTGCTGAATCATTTCTTGGAAACTTCAAAGCACCCCAATCACCTTTTTCTATAAATACTTTTGTTTCTCAAGTAGAAAATTTTTCACAGTCCGATTCTTCCAGAATTGTAAATATTTCTGATGTAATTGTAGATAAGTCAATAGATAAATCTTTATTTTGGTCATTATATTTTGATGGATCAAAGTCTAGTGATGGAGCTGGAGCAGGATGCATTTTAATCAATCCACATGGAGAGAAAACCATGCTGTCATGTAGGCTAGAATTTGAGTGTACTAACAATACTGCAGAATATGAAGCCTTGGTTCAAGGACTTTATAAAGCTATAGGGTTAGATGTTAAATACTTGAAAGTCTCCGGTGATTCCGAAATTGTTATAAAACAAGTTAGGAACACTATTAATTGCCTTTCAGGACATCTTAAACACTATCAAACCCTAGTACAAGATCTCACCACTCATTTTTAGCATTCCATATTTCTCCTATTCCTAGGAATCAGAATACATCAGCTGATTTGCTAGCTAATGTTGCATCTAAACTCCTACCTGCTGAAGACTGCAGTCCTAATAGGTTTTCTGTAGAATTAATTTTTCGTCCATCTGTCCCAGACAATGTCACAAATTGGAGAGTTTTCTATCATGATCAAGATATTTTAAATTTCATGACTTCAGAGAAATCATATGATGATCAAATTATTGATGAAGAGGATCATGATTTACAAATTGCTTCAAAAGGTAATGAAAATCCCATTCCGAAATCTGTTGTTAAATTGGAGGACTTATATGATATTAAGGACAGATTCAAGAAAGTCACTAATACCAAGCTCCAAAGTTCCACTTTGAAGTTTGAATTAGTAAATCTTGGTTCTGATTCCAAACCTCAAAATGTTAATTTAGGACTCAATTTAACATCAGAGGAAAGGAATGCTTTCATTAAACTCTTGAACAAATATAAAAATGTTTTTTCTTGGAATTATGATGATTTAAAAACATATGATACTTCGGTTATTCAACATACAATTCCAATGCTTCCTGATATTAAACCTGTTCAACAAAAGCTAAGGAAGGTTCATCCTAATCTTGAAGGACAAATCAAATCAAAACTTAATAAACTTTTAAAAGCCAAAATCATTTTTCCTGTCAGGCACTCAAATTGGGTTTCCAATATGGTACCTGTAAGGAAGAAGAATGGTGATATAAGAATCTGTATTGATTTCAGAAATTTAAACAAGGCATGTTTAAAAGACAATTTCCCATTGCCAACCATGGAACAGATACTTCAAAAGGTAGCTGGTTCTGAACTTATGTCTTTTCTTGATGGATTTTCAGGCTATAATCAAGTCTTAGTTCACCCAGATGACAGATTGAAAAAAACTTTCAGAACAAAATGGGGAACTTATGCTTATCAAAAAATGCCTTTTGGTTTAATAAATGCAGGAGCAACTTTCCAAAGAGCCATGGACATAGCATTTAAAGGTCTGATCAATAAGTCAGTTGTTGTTTATCTTGATGACATAACAGTATTTTCAAAAAAGAGAACCAATCATCTACATGATCTAAAGCAAATATTTGAAAGATGTAGAAGGTTTGGTATTTCCTTAAATCCAAAGAAATTTTTCTTTGCTTTGGATGAAGGAAAGCTCTTAGGATTTTTTGTGTCAAAAGATGGTATATACATTGATCCAGATAGAGTAAAAGAGATCTCTGATATTTCTTTACCTCATAACAAAAAATCCATGCAATCATTTCTTGGACAGATCAATTTTGTAAAAAGATTTATTCCTGATTTTTCTTTAATTGTTTTACCTATGCAAAATATGATCAAGAAGAATTTGGTATTCAAATGGGGGCATAAAGAGAAAGAAGCCTTTGAGGCAATCAAACAAGCGATCATTAATGCACCAACATTGAGTACCCCGGATTTTTCTAAAGATTTTATTTTGTATACCTTAGCCACCGAGACATCCTATGCAGTTGTTTTAACACAGCTCAATGATCAGAAAATTGAAGCACCAATTTATTTCTTTAGTTCAAATCTACAAGGAGCTGAACTAAATTATTCCGATGTTGAAAAACAAGCCTTTGCTGTGTTTAAATCAATCAAGCATTTCAGACCTTTTCTCTTGAAAACTCATACAAAAATCATTGTCCCATTCTCTGCAGTGAGACAATTATTAATTCAGAGAGAAGTAGGAGAAAAACGAGCTAACTGGGTAACAGCTTTGCAAGAATATGATGTTGATATTAAACCAGCTAAGATTGTTAGAGGACAAGGTTTTTGCAGATTATTAGAAGGAGCTCATAACATACCAGAAAATCAAGATTCAAATCAAGATATTCAAGTAAGTCAGATAAGTGTTACAGATTTTGAATCTCAGTATGCTGATCTCATCTATTACTTGAAAAATGGGTATGCTCCTTCTGATCTCAGCTATAAGAGAAAACGTGCTTTAAGGTTAAAGGCTGTTAAATATGAGATCATTGATAATGTGTTATTTAGGAAAAATTATGATTCAATTTTATTAAGATGTCTTGAAAAGACTGAAGCTGAAAAGGTTTTGCAGGAATTGCATGATGGACCAGCAGGAGGTCATTTTGGAGGTGATACCACAGCTCACAAAATAATTCGTGCTGGTTATTACTGGCCTACCCTTTTTAAAGATACACATGACTATGTAAGGAAGTGCAAAATTTGCCAAACTGCAAGTGGAAGACAAAGGAAACCAGCTTTTCCTTTGCAACCAGTGAGTATTGAGCAACCATTTGAACAATGGGGGCTTGAAATTATTGGTGAGATAGTACCTCATTATTCCAAACAGTACAAGTACATCATTACTGCAACTGATTACTTTTAAAAATGGGTAGAGGCAATCCCTTTGAAGGTAGCCAATTCTGATGAAATTATTGATTTCATAGATCAATTCATCATAACCAGGTTTGGTGTACCTCAAGCTCTTGTCTTTGATAATGCATCTTATTTTTCCGGAAAAAGTTTAATAGAATTTTCAGTCAAAAGAGGTTTTAAACTGAAATATTCAGCAAATTATTACCCATAAGGTAATGGTTTGGCTGAATCCACTAACAAAAATCTCATCAAAATCATTAAAAGGACTATTGATCAAAATCAAAAGAATTGGCACAAGTCTTTAATCTTTGCATTATGGGCTGATCGTATCACTGAAAAAGCTTCAATAGGAACTTCACCTTTCAATTTAGTTTATGGAAAAGAAGCTATGATACCATCAAATTTAACTTTTCCATCATTAGCCCTAGTGCAATTTATTGAAGAAAATACTTCTTCATCCATTCAATTGAGATATGATCAAATCCTTAAACTAGAAGAAGATAGAGATAAAGCTAAAATTGTTCATGAAAAACATCAACAGCTTGTAAAATCTTCTTTTGATGCAAATTCTACCGGCTCAAAAATTTTGTCAATTGGTGATCTTGTTCTGAAATGGGATAAAGCACATGAAGAAAAAGGTAAGCATACCAAGTTTCAGAAAATGTGGCTTGGACCATTTCAGATCATTGAAAAGATAGGCTCAAATGCATTCATACTCCAAGATCTAACAGGTAAGAGAGAATCTCTTCCTGTAAATGGGCTTATCTTGAAGAAATTCTTTTCATAAGGAGGTAACCCCTTCTTAAACTGTACATATTCCCTTCTGCAAAGTTTTTAATTGTTTTTGCAAATAAAGGTTGTTAATAAGTCTCTAATTGACTGTTTACTTGTTAGAAAAAATTCTTAGGAAAATATTATAAATATTTATTTTGTGTAAATAAGAATTTTTAAAGAAATGATCATAGTCTTTTGATAGTTTTAAATAAGATGTTAAACTTTGAAAGATTATACCAATTATTTGCATGATCTTTTGAAAAACTTGAGGGAAATATAAATCATTATAAGTTTATTAAGTAGAGAGAGGTTATCTATAAAAGTAAAAGATTATTCAAGTCTTAGCACTCAAAAAACTCTAAAAAAAAAAAATTTGTCATCCATTGATTCTTAAGGATAAAACTAGTTCACCCCATTCATTTAGGTTGTGATTTTTTAGAATGTAATTCTAAGAAATTATGTTAAAATTTTTAAGAGATAAGAGGTCTCATCATGAGCCGACTTACCATATTCATAAGAAGTAATAAAACTGACATTACCAATACTGCACATCAAAACAGGGTAATGGCTTATAAATTTAAGACAAGGGGTCTCATCACGAGCCAGCTTGTTCAGTTTAATTATAACTATTGAATGGCATTGTTATCAAATGGCTACCAAACCAGAACAATGGCTCTTAAAAATAGAAAAAATAAATAAAATACAAAAACATGAGATAATATGTCTTATGAATTTATCTTTTAAAAAGTCATAATCTTAGTTGAATGGGACAATGAATAGTTAATGGTTAAAAGGTAACCCTGTCGAGACTATGAACGTTTGCGGGCAGTAGAGGAAATGCCTATGACAATAGAGTATATTATAAAACCAAACTTGGACTAATCCACTTACTTCATTATTAATACCAATCAAAGCTTGAGATAACCCAAAATGTCTTTATTCTCAAGAAATTAGAAAGAAATTGTAAATAATTTTCATTCTTTTTCATAAGTTAGATTTTATTTTTGATTATCCTAGGATAGTTTTCATTATCTTTTAAAATCTTTACTTACTAAAAATATAGTATTCATTTTATTTTTCAGAGATAACTGGTTCTTTCAGTGAATCGCCAATTGTTGTACTATACAACAACCCTCCCTTTTTCTTAAATTTTAGAAATGAAATTCATTTAGAAATAGGGTCCCTTTTTTCTTTTTATAGAAATAAAAGAGTTAGAAATAAAGATTCATTGTTTTGAAAAAGCTCATCTTTTGTTTACTAACCAAATACAACATTCAAAACTTCCGATCCGATCCAATATAGAAGACCTTATCATAAAAAACAAATCAAGTTTAAAAGTCCAATAAATAACAATCGCAATCGGAGAATCGGAGAAAACTCTTAGAAGAAACTTGACATACAAACCCAAATCCTCCGATGCGATTAATTCGATCGCAAAACTTCAATCACAAAGAGTTTAAGTTATTTCATTCACATACTTCCGATGCGATGCGACCCGTCGCAATCGCATGATCGGGATACTCTTTAATAAGCTCTTTGCGGTCGATTGAAATTCCCCGATTCGACGCGCGTTATTACAATAAACGCTTCCAAAAGAAAAACAAACATTTGTTCATTTAAATTTTATATGGTAGACCCCACCATTGGAAATCGGAAAATTTTTCAATAAGAATCGGCCAATCGAAGAAATCTGTGTTATGATATTCATGTGCCAGTTGAAAACTTTCGATGCGATTGATAAATGATATTTATTACATTCGAAAAGTTCCAGATAGGTGAATATTATAATATTTTACAAGCGCCAAATCTCCATTTGTACGTAGCTATTTAATAGCAAATCGAATGAATATTGGTTGATGATTTGGTTTTTAATACATGAGTGTGACCCAAAAATAACATTTACGTGCTATACGAAACCAATTAATAACGAATCATTTGTTCATAAACGTTCCGTTCAAGTTGCTTGTTTGTCACGACTGAGAGTTTATTGATTTGCAGAGCCAAGGAACACTAAGCCCTTTCATTCACAGACAAAGGGAAGCAATAGCAAACGCAGAAATGTCGAAGAGAGCGAGAAGAGCCAAGACCGCTATTCCTGTTAAGTTTGTTGAGACTCCTACAGTTTCAAAAGAAAAGCCCAAAAAACTAAGATTAGTCACAGATACATCATGCCAAGGGCTTGGGAGAATGACGTGGGAAGGAGTCTACAATCTATTGGAGAAACAAAACCCCAAAGTCACAGTGGAAAAGGCATCAGTTCCAGATGAAGACAGCTCAGATTTTGACTCTGAGATTACTGAAAAAAACACTTGCAAATTCATTCTTGCATCGAATTGCAGCCAGAGCGAGCATCATGCCTTATTATGATGTAATTCGATGGGTCATCGATAGTGTGAAGATACAGGACATAATGTTTGTTTTAGCTTCTGGAGTGACTTTTGGGTCGTTTAAAGCAGAAGACCTTAAGGCAATGTATCATCTTTCGGACCCGCAGAAGGTGTATAACAAAGAATTTATCAAAGAGTTCGCTGATAATAATAAAGTCCAATTTGATCCTATCAGAGATTGGAAGAAAAATCCAGAGAAGCACAGAAATGAAGCATCCGGTATGTATTCTATAGATTCCCTTTTACCTCCGTATTGCTATGTCGTTGCCATGATGTGTAGATTATTTGGCAATGATAATTCAGCTAGGTTTTCTATACAAATGGTCCCATTAATCCTAGCTGCTGTCAATTCCGACATTATGGATTGGGCTGTTATTCTTTCTGATAGAATGGCTAATAGAATACTTGAGTACAGACAAGATAAAACCGTTGGAAATTCCACTCCTTTTTTCTTTTGTGCCTATATTCTGGATGCTCTTTGTTTTAATTCCGAGTTTCCTTTGTTTGGATGGAAATGGACTCCCAAAGACCCTATCCCAATTCATATATATCATAAACTTCTTTGTAAAGTTCATTTCCAAGATAATGTGTATAGAATATGCCATGGTTTCCTTATCCCTGTTTTCCAAACCATTTTCAATCGCTTCCCTCCTAGATTTTCTGATAAGGCTAAAGCCGACTTATCCCCAATCGGAGATTGGTTTGGAGAGGAGAAATTTACATACATTAGGATTTTTGGTAGTATTGTGGAACCCCATGTTCTTCCTCTTATTGTTCCAGACAAACTTCTCGCACAGGAAATTTCCTATCAATTAACAGTTGAAGGAATATCCAGATCTTTAAACAACAGTAAGAAGAGAATGTGGCCTCAATTCCCATTCAATTGTGGTCAGTTTACTTTAAATGACTTCAAACATGCTGAAAAGGAAGTCACCAAAATAAAGGGTTGTAAATTTGCAACCATTCCAGTGAGACAGTATGATCCGCGATAGATAGCCTTTAATGTTACTGCTTCAGTTTCAATCGCTCGACGGAGCACAGAGCCGATCGCCGGATGTGATTTGTCGAAATGAGGAGGAAATGAATAATTTTTTGTTATTCAGAAGTCAAAGATTGTTAAGAGTTCCTCTAGACCAACTAAGAATTCCAATACAAGGGTCAGAGACAGAAGGTACATCTAGCAAAACGCCAGGAGAAACATCTGCCGGTAAAGTCCTTACACAATCGGCTGTTAACCAGCCAACTGTACATACAGCAAAGGTGGTCACTGTTGGCAAACCTGATGCTCAGAAAGGAAATACTGATGATAAATCCAATCAAAATACTGGTCAGCAATCCACTGC